>OZ024838.1:11487571-11807571 GCA_964016985.1 Anodontia alba | reverse complement strand
GGGACGAGTAAGTGATGACGATGAAAGGCTCTGCGCTGTGAAGCGCCTTACAGTCGGAAGCTAAATTCTGCTTCTAGTGAGATTCGAACTCGGGACTTCGTGAATCGAAATTTGGAGCGCAAACAACTTAGCCATGCAGACGCTTTGACGGGCTATTTGGTTTCTAGGCGTCACCCATTACAAAACATACATATACAATTTTGACCCCCTTAAACCCCTTTTATATAGTAAAACTGGGTTTTATAGGGGTATACATTATTTTTCTTATTTCCAGTCAACCCATAGGGTCATGTCGAGCGCGGTCAGTTTACCTAACCACGCGTTTACTGGGCAGGCTTAGTCCTCAAAGCGGTTAACTAATACTGTGCACATTCTTTTGCCAGAAACTGACAACTGCCCTTCTTGAATTAGCGAGAATAACCGTAGAAAACATCTCATGTTCAATCTCCACGAAAGAATGTTGCCGACCCGGCGGGGATCAACCCCGCAACCTCCTGATAACGTCGGACTCGCATCCTACTGAATCACTTAGGCTGGCAGCGTAATGTTCTTTGAGCCCGATCCCGAAAACCATTGCAGAGATCGAACTGTTGGCCTAGTTTTGTGGTATATAGTCAATCTTGTGTTCAGAAATATCTTAACCCTTGTCCTGCTGAATAAATTAAGATGCCACACCCACATCTAATTTTTAGCCAATCAGATTACTTGATCCAGATTGTTGATATAAATTCACATATTCAGTGGCAAGCAGTGCAGATCCAGATCAGTTGGCTTCTTCAGAAGCCAACTGATCTGGATCTACACTGTTTGCAAAAAAGGACATATCCGGGCTCAGCAGGACAAGGGTTAAGGGAATTGCAAAAGGTTGTTGCTTAGGACAAATGCATGCTTAATACAGATTGCTTACACAAATTCAGTGGCGGATTCAAAGGGGATTCGTGGGATTCAGTAAAACCCCCCTTTGACGCAAAATTTCATTTTCATGGGAAATTTTGGATAAATTTGATAAATTTGAGATACCATATTTATCCTAAATATTCACACCCCTTATTCTTTATCTTATACTTTTCAAATAGTCCATTTACTTTCTGTGAATGTGTGTAAAATTGCTGGGTGAGAGGCAAACAATGTAGACACTGATCAGAGCCTGTGTTCTGTAGTGTCTGATCTGGGTATATACTGTTTGCTCAGACCTATGTTTTTGTAAAGTACGGTAATTTGATCAAATTTGACACCCCCCCCCCCCCCCCACACACACACACACCCACGTCCCCTAAGAAATCATCCTGGATCCGTCCCTGCATATCTGCATATATATTTGAATTTTAGGGGATCCAAAATATATGACATTGACTCATTTATGACGAGTGGACTCTTCTACCTCAACTCTTTGGTCAGATCCTTTTCCAGTAGAAAGGATGTCTGGATGTTGTTTTTTTTTTTGTTTTTTTTTTTTTTTTTGTTTTTCTTTTTTTTGTTTTTTTTTATAAAAATTCCTGGATTTAATGCAAACAATGTAGACCCAGAGCAGAGGCAACGTTCCGCGGTGTCTGATCTCGGCTACACCGTTTACACATAGCTCATTTATGAGACGCTAGGCATAGATTGGTTAAAAGAGGTGATTGTTTAATGCAGGTGGCCATTAAGACGGATTTGACTGTATAGGTGGCTTGTCTTGATGTACTGCATAAAGTAATTCGACGCACATGAGGGAAGATGCGAAAATAGCAGCCAAACTCCGAAAATATAACAAGATGTCAATTTTTACAAAAAGGACATTGTTTCTTAGAAGATGACCTGGAGTTTTTATAGTGTGATGTTTGCAGTGATGACCGACTGAGTTGAAGTTTTACGGCCCATCCAACCCATCAAAGTCATGTCGAGCTGGCTTGCAGTGAAGAAGTTTGTGGGAACACACGAATGTAAGAGAAGATACTACCCTGGCCTCAAGGCCTGATCAAGGTCGATTCTAAAAGGAGTTGATCCCGATGATATATTGTCTTGTAAGGGGTTATAAAACGTTTTTCATGCCCAACTCAGATGAGTATGAAATTTGTTTTGCTAATAAATCTCAAATTACTAACAATTGCACATTCTTTCTTGTTACACTTATCTGAGCATGAAACTTTCTCTGCTAATAAATATGAAAATGCCAACTTTATTTCATCTTTATTAGCAGAGAAAATTTCATGCTCAACTGAGTCGAGCATGAAAAAAGTTTTATAAATTCAGGGCGTGAATGGCGGGGCATATGCAGAAGACTGTCCCGAAACCTAACCACCGATCAATTTTCGCAAAACTAATGGTGACTACTTTCCCATCGACATCACCCGGATAGCCGTCGGTTTTTGCTTGGCGTTTTATTTTGCATGAAAATATTCTATACTGAATGACCGTATCTTATCAGAAACCACTTGTCGTTCCTATTTCTGTGTTTTGTTCTCAAATATTTACCATAAAATTAAATTTACGACCAAAAATTGAATTTTTTGAATTTCTATAGTAAAATGACTTTTTTTTTTTCAATTTTTGTCTCAGAATTTTTTTATTTTACTTTTCTTTTCCTTAATTTAAATAATTAGTGTTTCATAAATACTGTAAAAATTTCAGAAAAAAAAATGAGCAAACGTACTTGTTTAAAATCTGCCTCCAAGTTGTCTACCCTACAGATTTTTGCATAATTTGCATTCATTTTTACTATAAGAAAAAGTGAAAAATATTTTACTTTTTAAAAACGAATGACTAGAATAAAGTTCTTTTTTTATTCATAGGTAGTCACGACAAATGGTTTTGGATTAAATCATTGCAAAAGTTTGCAAATTTTCTTCTTCTATGTAATGTACCAAGGTAAAAACAACTTTTTGAAAGATGTTGTAAGCACAGTCATACAGTGATGATGATGATGATGATGATGATGATGATGATGATGATGATGATGATGATGATTATGATGATGATGAAAAAGATGAAGACGATTAGAGTTTGTACGTCCCTTTCAACATTATTGATGTCATATTTGGACAATGGAACGGTGATAATGAAATGTTCAGTGCAATAACACGTCATATAGTTATAAGATGAATTCTACCTCTTGCGGGATTCGAACACGGAATCTCGTGATCCGATGTCGGGAGGCTATTGTCAGCTTGTACAAGGGAAACGGGACTGGCTAGTGATAACAGCTGCACACCTACAGCATTTATATGTGGGCACTCGTCTTTGGGCATACGCAGACATCGAAGGCCCAGATCAGCCTACGCATCCGCGCAGTCTGATCAGGACCTTCACTGTCCGCTAACAGAATCATTGGATACTACAAAATGTATGCATGGACAATAATGTCCCGGATATACTTTGCGCATGTGCAGGTTGAAATGAGTGTGCGCATTTTGTTCTTGCTTGAAGGAATGTTTCACTTGTAGAAGCTGGAACCACAGTAATGAGACTCAGAGGCCACTCATCCAAACACACTTTCACCCATTCACCCCTGACTTTCTGAAATGGACTCTTCTATCTGCTTTATTTGGCTGTGTTTACTTTTTTTCTAACGGATTATTTGTTTGTGTTGAGGTTTTACGCCCCAGTCAACCAAATAGGGTCATGACTAGAGCGGTTCTTTTATCTAACTACACTTTCTCCTGGGCTGGCTTAGTCATCTAAGCGGTTGACCAGTACTTGTGCATTCTTTCGCCATAAACTGACGACTGCTCTTCTTGAATCAGCGGAAGGGAGAAACAGACCGTCAAAAATATTTCATGATCAAAAAGTCTCCTCGAAAGAATGTTGCCGACCCGGCCGCGATCGAATCAAAGACTTCCTGGTCATCAGTCGGATGCGTATTCAAGCAGAGTTTAAACCAATAAAAGAAATGTCAAACAGTGAAGATCATAATGAGATGGCTCATTTGAACCGTCGTACCTGGATAGTCACTATTTGCAACAAGACCTGTCGCCAGACAGGATAGCTCGCCTGAACTCGCGCTCTTCAATCAAATAAAAAAAGACTATCCCAGCTAGCATTCTACGTAAATCTACATCGGACCGTCATCGGCCCGTCAGCTACCCTGACGGGCCGATGACGGCCCGATATAGATTTACGTAGAATGCTGACTGGGATGACTCGAAAATCCAGATCATAAAATACAAGATATTAAGAACTTTTGCGGTAAAACTTTAACATAAAATTTCCAGTCGGTGACCTTGACCTCTAGGTCATTGGGTGGGAATATATAGTGCTGAATAACATTTTGACCAATATCTATAACTATGCAAATACAAAGTAAATTCATGCAAGGAATTTAGAAATTAGCAAATCTTTTAAACTTTGTTGCAAAACTTTAAGATAAATTTCTAAGTCCTAGACCTTGACCTTGACCTCTTTGTCAAAAATAGAGGTTGGGTTAGTACCGAATAAAACTTTGGACCAAAATCTATAATTAGGTCAAATATGAAGTAAATCCATATTAGGATTTAGAAATTAGAGATCTTAAAAACTTTGATGCAAAACCCTAACATAAAATTTCTTAAGTCCGTGACCTTGGCCTCTAGGTCAAGATAATGGGTATGGAAAATGCTCAATAAAATTTGGACGGAGATCTATAAACAAAGTAGTTTAATTTAATTACATTTATTGCAAAATTCATAATGCAAGGCCACAAGTTCTCACAACATTGAAAAAAGTAAATATAAACTAAATCCATTTGATTATTTAGACAACATAAGGTCTTGAAAACATTGACGTAAAGCTTTTACATTGTTGGTAACGCCAAGGCCACTGCTGCGCAGACGCGGGCGATGGTGCAATAGCTCTTCCCGCACTTTCGTACAGGCGAGCTAAAATGAGAATGTCAAACAGTGAAGATCATGATTTCTGAGAAAAATACAGACTGGAAAGCGGCTGATCCAGGCTGATTATCTGAGGGGTGGGTGTGAGTGGTGATTTGATCAAATTACCATGTATACTCTACGTATTTGTCTGACCAGGGTCTACATTGTTTGCCACTCATCCAGCAATTTTACATACATTCACATGTAGTAGTTAAATGTACTTGTTGAAGAGAAGTACAATGTATAATGTAAAAGGCAAGGGATATAATTACTTATGGTAAATACGGTATCCAAAATTTATCAAAAATTTCCCATGAAAATAAATTTTGAGTCAAAGGCAGGCTGGTCGAATTAATCCTACGAACACGCCCCTACTGGACTTCAGCCTGCACAGGCTACAGATCGGACAGTCACAGCATGTGCGAACAGATGATAACGTTGTTTTTACGTCCCTTTTAACATTATTCATATCATATGGAGACGACAAAATGGCGATAATGAAAGGCTCTGTGCAATTAAGCGCCGTATAGTCATGAGCTGAATTCCACCTCTAGCGGGATTCGAACCCGGAACCACGTGATTTTGACTTGGGTTTTACGGCCCTTTCAAGAATATTTCACATATATCGAGCCGATCGTTCATCAAAGGTGGGCAAAAACCCGGAGAACCCGGTGAAAACCACCTGACCATCCGTAAGCAGAACTTGGCTTTCCTGCATGTGACCCGAGCAAGGCTCCAAGCACAGCGGTGAGAAACCTTATGGCTTAAGAGTCAAATTCCTATGTACTAGGCAACGGGGAACCACGTGAGATATGACTACTTATAACCATTGAGAATTAAAACTCTGGACATAATTTAGGGAATGTCTTTTCGATCTTCTGTATGATAATGGTATGTTGGGTGTACTCATTAGAATCGCCTCAATGAGGCGATTCTAATGGGTACACATAACATACATCTCATGATGAAAGAAAGAAAATTTTCCTAAAATATCCATAAATATTTGCTTTCCTGGGATATCAATAGAATTTCCCGGGGCTCAAAAACGAGTTCGAATTAGTCATGGTAAACGAGCCATCAGTGCTCGAGTTATTGAAGCTTTTATTGTATATGTAGTTGTTGTCAGTATTCGCTCGGGTGGGGGTAACTTGGGGGTAATTGTGGTACGGGTGTGCGACCCAGTATTTCGAAATCTACCCCAATTCAATATGCTTGATTGTCCGAAATTTTGATATATTCATATACCGCCCTTTGATTTTTTCCATTCATTACAAATATTGCAGACAATTCATTGAATACCCAGAGAATAAGCAGCATCAAAAATCTCTGATCGAAAAATATATGCATATATACCGGTATGTCCACAGATACTTGGGGTCAGTAGGGCAGTGCAGGCTCAAAAAAATATCTTGTTAATATTTTTTCTCTAGTTATTTTTGTATTTTAGTACAACAGAAACACTGCTGATAAAATATGATCATATTCTGTGACTTCTGAAAAGGTTCTAAAAACATCATATTTCTCGCAAATGGTAATATATGGACCATTTGCGAGAAATATGATGTTTTTTAGAACCTTTTCAGAAGTCACAGAATATGATTATATTTTATCAGCAGTGTTTCTGTTGTACTAAAATACAAAAATAACTAGAGAAAAAATATTTTCAAGATATGTTTTGGGACCTGCACTGCCCTACTGACCCCAAGTATCTGTGGTATGTCAGGAAAGTGGGGCCTTTCACATACGAATCCATAAAAATCAGGTCAGTCATACACTTTTTCTAACCATGAAAAAAGGAGGCTATTTGGCATATCCCGCCCCCTCCCCCCTCCCCCCCCCCTCCCCCACACCTCAAAATAGATCCCCACCCCATCCCCTTCCCCCCTCACCCCCACCCCTCCACGTGAGGATATTCGCTGTTGTTTCAGGGTACCATATTAGATAACAGATATTGAATATCTTTGATACAAAAGGCAGCATAAGTTTACATACATAAAACCAGGTACGTACGCAGGGTATGGGACACTCCATTCTGTTTGGACTTTCTCATGCCTCTGTTCTTATCAGTTTATGAAGAGTCCTCAAAAGTTGAGTTTCTCAAATGTTTTTTTCTTTCATTCGGCTTTGTGTAAAATATTCATTTACTTAAACAGTACATAAATAAACATACCTGTTTAGAAAATCTTTCCCAAAGAATAACACAGAATTATAAAGATGGCGTCAATAAACTTGCACGTGCAATATATGATTTCGTTCACAATATAGCTGGTTCTCAGCTTTGCATGCGGGGAAAACTTTCTGCAGACGACATTTTAAAAGATTTAGCTTGTTTTTCCCAGAAAATAGGCGTAAACATTTCCTGCAGATTGTCTCCTAAAGATACGATTTATATGGAATGATAAATCCCGAAATGGGAAAAAAATGTCATCACTTTGTCGTCTGCTGAATATGGCCCAGAGAGTGGTAAAAGCTAATCATGAATATCATTTAATTGGACCGCGCATTTGGGCGAAGGCCTAGATCAGCCTGCAGCTCGGTGAGATCAGGGGCTTCCCTGTCCGCTAACAGAATCATTGGATACTGCAGAAAGTATGAATGGAGAGCAAGGACCCGGATGAGGCCTTTGCTTATGCCCAGGATGATCTGAATCTGCAAATTTAACACATGAGCAAAGGTACTTTTTCGCCGGTGCGCCCATATACATGTAATAATAATGGGAACGGTTCATAGGAAGATCGCCAGTATAACAGGCCGTCTGTCGTACATCTTAGGTGTTTGGATAAACTCTGATGTGTAAGCAGTGTACACCCAGATCAGATGCCACAAAACCCGGTACCTGGAAGAGATCTACACCGTATGTCATTCGCAAGGCAGTTTTGTCGTCACACCAGCTGGTAGTAAAAATATACGTGTTGGAGTTTAAGGACCTCCCAGGGATATTGGGGAAAAGATGACAATCGCAATTATTTAAGGGGACAAGGGGAAATTCTCTGGTTTTACCTTAAATATAGGGAACAAGGGAACATTTACAACTAAAACGATTGGGAACAAGGGAACATGATCATTAACCCATTTGTACCTGGCGTCCCTTAAAAGGATATATGTAAAACAGTGTAGACCCTAATCAGACGCCGCAGAACGCGGCGTCTGAATAGAGTCTATAATGTTTGAATTAAGTATAGGGCCTTTCATATAAAGCATGGTACTAACTAAAAAAAACTACCCAGACACCCCTACTACTGAAAATGGACCTGTCGAAAAAGTTAACGTGTGAGAATCCACTCGGCATAAATGAGTTAATATTAGAGGCAGAAGGAGCCCTTGGAGGTCTGAACGAGTGTTTTTGTTTTTTTTTTTTTTGTTTTTTTTTTGTTGTTGTGGTTTTTTTTTTTTTTTTTTTTTTTTTTTTTTTGTTGTTTTTTTTTTTTTTTTTTTTTATCACGACTTATGTATGAAACGCGACATTAAAAATCTGTCCATCACGAAAACATACCTATAATATTTTGACCCCCTTAAACCCCACTTTTATATGGTAAAACTGGGGTTTACAGGAGTATACATTATTTATCTTATTTCTGCTCAAAACATAAATTGTGTGTACTCGTTAGAACCGCCTCGGCGAGGCGGTTCTAACGAGTACCCAAAATCTATGTTATGTGCAGAAATATGAAAAATATCTGAGTTTTTTATCTGAAAATTTCCAGTTTTTGGAGATTAAATTTTCTATATATTTGAATAGCCGTGTTTTCGTAATGTAGGTGACGCATGCGGATTACTCTCTAAAAATACACATGTGGATTTAGTCGGAAAAAATAGGAAAGAAAAGCGATCTGTGTATGCTCTGTCCTAACTGACATCTATATCCTTAAGAAGCTTGACTATAATTATCAACTATCTGCCTGTGCCTCAGCTTTGCCTCAGGCGATGAAAAATAATATTTGGCAAGTCCAGTGGCTAGAGATTGTCGGTGTCAATCTCTGTACGAAAATTAAGCAAGATATTCCTAACGGTTGTAGTGATAACCATTTTCACTAACTGACTACAGAAAAGAAATCTTACCTCGGTTTTGCTTCGGTCAAAGAAAAGTTGCATTGAAAATTTCTTTGTCTAGATCGTGTCAGTATTATTGTGCATGCAATGTTTTATCAAAATACCGCATATGGTTGAAGACCTACGGCGATTTCAATAGTTTCACATATGTGGCCTTGGCGTTGCCCAAGTTAATGAAAAGTGGCATTTCGCAAACCCATTGGTTAGAACTTGTCAATCTGTGGGCGAACGATTATCAACCTATTCTTAACGGTTCAAGAGTCATGCCAATTTGCTAATTGCGGACGGACGGAAGAGCGCACGGATGGATTCACAAGTATATTGCACACTCCTAAAGTCGACCTTAGTCGGTCGGTCGACTTTTCAGCGGGTCATACAATATCTGACATATTTGTAAGTATGTCTAGATAAAATGCCAGTTTTAAATAAAACTATCCCAGCTAGCATTCTGCTTAACTCAAGTCCTGCTGAACCCGGATGTACCCTGCCCTTGCAAACAGTGTAGATCCAGATCAGTTGGCTTCTTTGAAGCCAACAGATCTGGAGCTACATTGTTCGTCATTTAGTATGTGAATTTGTGTCAACAACCTTGATCAAGCAACCTGATTGGCTGACAATTAGAAGTAGGCGTGGCATCTTAATTTATTCAGCAGCTATACCTTCAAATAGAATGCTAACTGGGATGTTGGTATTGGAAAATACATCGCATGTATCTTAATAGATACGGTATTATCAAACTTCATTTATGGCTTTATTTTATAATTTCGAGTGATTTATGCAGCTCTTGAGGTACTAGTACAATCGACCGAATTACGGTCAAGCGTATTAATCGCCATCACTCGTATATTATTGTTGGTTACCGCATATAAACACCAGAACCAATAGGCGAACTGACGAAATACTGTTCAACGCAATATCCTTCTGTCGGCCATTTAATAAATACTTTTAAATCATTTTGAATAACTGTTGTTCCTTGTGAATACGTTATCATGGTTTAAATGATCGCTGTACCTGTTTAAAACAGTCTGCCCAATATCTTGATGGTCTAGCATTTAAACTAGCCACTACATGTAGTTTGATATCAATATTATTTTCATCAGAGAATCGTAATTAATGATTTACTTATTAATTAATTAAAGGCCATCTACTTCCAACTGCTTGCCGCATCTCTTTGATAGCAGTAACTCATCTTGGAGATATCCATGATGTCAGAGACCAACTATTAGAGACTGGCTATACACGGTATCATACATAAATTTGAATCATCTCATAGTAAGGAGGGATAAAACGTGACATCAAGGTCTAGGAGCTATAAGCTATCTAGCATTGTGATCACTTGTTGAGGAAGCTGGTTGAATTGCGTTTCTTTGGTTTGTGTACTGTCTGTCTTGTTTTTTTGTTGTTTTTTTTTCTTGGTATCACTCCAAGTTGTGTGTGTGTTGGGGGGGGGGGGGGGGGGGGGGGGGGGGGCGGGCAGCACCACTATATAAGCATGGGCAGGGATATGCCGACAAAAGGAGTCTTATTTCAGAGTCTGTCTGGAACGGGGATGTATTTATTGTACAAATCTGGGAAGGGATTCAAATATGTCAGGAAAGGGGTTCATGTCTTTTTTGAAAGGGGGCGGTAAACTGCCTTAGCCTGGAACGGGGATATATATATATATAGTATATATATATATATATTAGATTATCATCACTATTTCATTGATAACATTTTTATCTCCCTTGACCTAACTTGGCTACGTAGCCTAGTTAGAAAACTACGTACTTAGATAATTTATTCTCCTATAATACTTTTTTGCAGAGTCCTCAGAAGTATTTTATAGCAAACTAGGGACAACTTAATTTCATTTGAAAATAGAATTTTCAGACAACAAAAAGTAAGGTTATATCAAAATTAGCTCGGTTAGCAACCTGTATGAGACTAAACGAACCGTAACGTCAAAAACGTACCTTCAGACATGTAAGCCCAGCGTCGATTCATATCAGCCTGGCATTCGAGGAGTCTGATCAGACTCTTGACGAGGTGCAGTTTCGATTGCCAAAGATGTAAGGTTTCTTCATACGGACAACGAAGACTGATCAGACTGCGCGGATGCGCAGGCTGATTAGAGTCTTCTTTGGGCGCACATTTCAGACGTTACGTTTTATCACGTTGCGGCTCAGATATATATTTTTCTATTCAATTCAACAAACATCTTTATCGTTTAGGCTTTCTTAAGGAAAACCTGAAAAACATTTACGTCCATTTACAAGCATTTTATACTGGGATATTTGTTAGCGCCAATACTTGAAAGTGCACTTACAGAGCTTTCGTATCTCAATAAAGAGTCCTCATTACGAAAACACGCTTATTCAAATAAAATAAAAAAAATCACCATCAAAAACTGAAAGATTTCAGATAAAAATTCTGATATTTTTCATATTTCTGCTCACAACATAGATTGTTGGTACTCGTTAGAACCGCATCGACGATGCGGTTCTAACGAGTAGCCAAAATCTTTGTTTTGAGCGGAAATAATGTATACCCCTGTAAGCCCCAGTTTTACTACATAAAAGTGGGGTTTAAGGGGTCAACATGATACACTGTATAGGTATGTTTTCGTGATGTTATGTCAGACAAAGGCAGTATGAACCAAAACAAAAGCCACCGTAGCATAAATTGGAAGTGAAGATCTAGAAATATAGAATATTTCTATGGCTTATTTGCTGTATCTAACGGCCAACCTCTAAGATTTTGTTTGTTTGCGTTGAGGTTTTACGGCATAGTCAACCCATCTCGAGCCTGTTAGTTTACTTAACCACACTTTTTCCTTCACAGGCTTAGTCCTCTAAGCGGTTAACCGGTATTGTACACATTCTTTCGCCAGAAACTGACAACTACCCTTCTTGAATCAGCGGAAGGCAGAGAATGACCGTAGGAAATATTTCATGATCAATCTCAACGAAAGAATGTTGCCGGACCCGTCGGAGATCGAACCCCGCGACCTCCTGATCACCGGTCCGACGCTCATCCGAGCCCTTTAGATTTTATTTATCTTCAAAGCAAGTGGTGTTAAGTACCCTGTGGCAGCTGTAATAAGTCACCTCGTACTGCATCATAGTGTAGGTCCTACTTTTTTGGGTCGATTGTTTATCGATCCAAACTTATTAAACAATCTGACTTATAGTGCTGTTGTACACGTGACTATCGCTGACCAATGAAGTTAAGCCATTTAAATAGCTTTTGTACGAAATTCAGGCAACGAATATTTATAGCCGCGCTTTTTTTGTCGCTGTGACGTCAGAGTGCTGTGTAAAGAGGGTTATCTGTAAAACCTGGAATGGCTTAGTGCTGCAGTATTGGCAAGCATTTCAGGCCCAGCTCAGGCGTCACATATCACGGCGACTGATCAGGTCCTGCACTGTTTGCTTAAATTACAGGAAGGTAAGGGTTAAATGAAACAATCTTAAGTCCCCGTTCAGGACCATTTTCCCAGCCTATAGTCAAAGGACAATCGACCTACCAGTGCTGTCAGTGCTTTGATTTTGCTTTGAATCCATTACGAAAACAAGCCCAGCAAACATTTGACGTTAGACTGACGTTGAAAACACGTCAGATCCTGACGTTGGATCTACGTTTTATTTTGGTTGTATTTGCAAATTGTTTTGACGTCAGAATCTGACGTTGTAACAACGTCCAAATCTGACGTTGTACTGATGTAGATTTCTGATGTCGATTAGACGTCACATTCTGACATCTATCTGACGTCTACATAACCAATATCCAACTTCATCACAACCAAAATCCAACGTCCCTACAACCAAAATCCAACGTCCCTACAACCAAAATCCAACGACCACACAACCAAAATCCAACGTCCCCACAACCAAAATCCAACGACCACATAACCAAAATACAACGTCCCCACAACCAAAATCCAACGTCCCCACAACCAAAATCCAACGTCCAAACAACCAAAAACCCAACATTAATACAATCAAATCCCTGCAGGCACACATTGTTGAAACAACGTGAAATCAATGTCCCGATCTTGAATCGACATCGATCCAACGTTGCTTCAACATAAAATGCTTGCTGGGATATGTCATTTTCAGCACAATTTACGTTTTCACGACGCAAGCCTGATCTAGCCTGAGAAAAGAATATGTAAGAAGGAAAAAGGAAATGTAAGAGAAAGAAAGGCAGATGTGAGAAAATATAAGACAAGACAAAACAAGACAAGTGTTGAGTGATTTTTTTTTATTATCATTATTTGATTTGGGTTTTACGGCCCTTTCAAGAATATTTCACTTATATCGAGCTGATCGTTCATCAAAGGTGGGCGAAAGCTGGAGAGCTGGGGAAAAAACCAACTGACCATCCGTAAGCAGAACTTGGCTTTCCCACGTGTCCTGAGCGAGGCTCGAACCACAGCGGTGAGAGACCTAATGGATTAAGGAGTCAACTCTCTTATCCACTAGACTACGTGGGCCCGCTGATTTGGGTTTAACATAGTTTTCAGCAAATCTTGGGCTATATCAACAACACGGGACTAAACATACCATAGATAAAACACAAGACAAGTTTAGTGTCTATACTTGTTTCAATGTAAAATGTTTTGTTTTTCAATGAATATATGTTCAAGTAAAATGAATACTTTAAATTTTACAACTAGAGCTTAAATGAGTTCTTAGAAAATAATTTTTAAAATTTATTAGAAATACACTGAAGTAACTATTAAAGTAGCAACGATTAAAGCAATAAACAATATTTTTTCTCAAATTTTATGCCATCGATTTCAATACAGCAATCAGTTAAAGCCAGAATAATAATAATAATAATAATAATAATAATAAAAAAATGTCGCATTTTTCCGTTTTTTTCCACCACTGACGCGGTCGGAAATTTTGAAAATTCTTTGCTACTTCAATAGTTTTTATTTCAGTAACAAAAACTGTTGCAGATTTACAAAAATAATGTTTATTGGTACAATGGATCTACTTTCCAATGATATGATTTTTGTGATGATGGCTTTCTTAACTTGCTTTAAACTATCTGATCAAAACTGTAGCAAATACACTAAACTAAACGGGGACGTCATAAAATAACAAACACTTTCTGTTCACCGTCTGAATGTTGAAAGAAATTTTGGGTTATATCTTTTGTTATCTGACTGATATCAGTAGAAGAAATTATACTGAAAATTTTGAGCCTGATTGGCCTTTTGAGAAAAGTAGTCCAGCTCCAACTTATATAACTAAATCATAACACACCTTTATAATACAATGCAGACTCTATGTTCTGTAAATAAAATCTTGGAAAATAGAAATAACTTCTACAGTTTGTAAGTTTTTAGCGTTTTCAGTACCCATCTTCAACTAGGCCCGCAAGAATTGCAGATCAAAATTTTTTAAAAATAAAATTGACACATATATAAACATTATTAAATTAACAAAAGAAAAAAAAAAGATTTGCCACAATGAAATGCACAATGATAATCAAAGTGAATCGTACAGTTTCAATTTAAGTATTTGGGATTTTGATCTGAAGCTTTTAGAAAAAAAATAAAATAGCAGTGAAGAGTTTGCAAATTTCCCATAGTTTATATTCGTGTTCATTTTATATTTAAAAAATTTGATTTGTGATTCGCTGGGCCTGTTAAAATTAAGGTATTAAAGATATTTTAAAAAAGTATTTAAAAAACAATAGAAAAGTATTAGCATCTAGTGCCTTCATGAAGCAGATATTTCCTCTTCTGTGTACCAGGAAGATAATTCCCAAAATGCAATGTAAATTAATGTCAAATGTCACAGCATATCAGTCTCTTCCAATATGCCTAAATTAATGTCAAATGTCACAGCATACCAGTCTATTCTAATATGCCAGGTATCTCCAAAAAATATCAGAGAACCTGTAAGGGTACACAAAATAAACCTCGCAGCTTGAGGTGTAATTATCCCTAACTCTGACTTTATTTGCAACATTCTTTCGCGGAAGATCATGAAATATTTTCTATGGTCATTCTCTCCCTTCCGCTGATTCAAGAAGGGTTTTTGGCGAAAGAATGTGCACAATACAGGTTAACTGCTTAGAGGACTAAGCCTGCCCAGTAAACGTGTGGTTAGGTAAACTGACCGCGCTCAACATGACCCCATTGGGTTGACTGGGCCGTAAAACCTCAACACAAACAAACTCCTGTTCACAGATGGTTCTTATCAAAACCAAAGATAACATAAACACTTTCTTGCTCCTAAAAATCCACACAAAAACCTCAAAAACTATATTGTGAAAAAAAAAAATCAAGCTTTCAAATGAGTTATGCAGAATTAAGATAAATATCCCAAAGTGATCAATACAAATATATCTCCTTAAAGCTTATCACTCTGGATAAACTTTTCAGCAGACAACATAATGAAATGTATTTCTTATTTTTCCCCAAAATAAGAAATTGACAATATCATGCAAACTGTCTCCGATGGAGACACTTTGCACGAACTGTCTGATAGATGTAAGGAAAATATCATCAATTTGTCGTCTGCTGAATTTACCCCAAGAGTAGTAATGGTTAAGAAAATCAATGCCTTTACCTTTGGATATCACTTCAGTAAGATACAAAACCCTTATTTTAACTCTTTGCCTACTGGATAAAAACTTCAGCAGAGGACACTATGAAATATTTTTCTTATTTCTCCAAGAAAACAGGTTGTGACATTTTAAGCAAATTGTCTTCATGAGAGACAGTTTGAATGAAAGTGCTTATCTTGTTTTTTTTTGTTTTTTGTTTTTTTTTATATAAATAAGAAAAACCTAAGACACTTGTAATATTTTTCGTTATTTTCCCAGAAAAAAAGGTTTTACAGCTCATACAAATTGTCTCTTCTCCAAAGTATGCATAAAATGGTTTTTTTTTTTTTTCTGGGAAAAATAAGACAAATATTTCAAAATGCAAAATTTCATCTGCTGAAAACTTTGCTCAGAGGGCTAAGCCGTAAACATGCACAGGGACAAGAAAACAAGCTACTCATTTTTCATTTGCATTTAGGCCTTTGGTTTTCTGAAGGTCAGAAAAAAAGACAACTGTTATTATTCAACACTAAAGAGCCTTTATTCTTACCAAAAAAAAAAAAAAACTGAAGCAGATCTATTTGGCAAGCTTGAAAATTAGGTGAACTGCAACAGTGTACAGCAAACTGCTCCATCTTTAATCTGGGTCTAAACTGTTTCCTCAGAGATGCCCTCATGTGAATCGACTTGGCAGACAATTCACATGAATTGTCAGGACTTATTTTCTAAGAGAATATATATATATATATATATTAAAGAGTGGTCTGCTGCAGTTGCAGTTGTGACTGGCGCTTTAAGGGTTAAAAGCACAGCGTTTCATTTTGATGTATATACATGTATATACTCTTAAGGCAATAAAAAGTATACACTACAGTTTTGAGTACTGGCTCGTGTTGTAAGTTGTTCGTTAAAATGTTTTCATGTTCAATTTTGTCGAACATGTCTTCGAAAATCACAAAGATAATTCTTCCGCAGTCATAAATTATGAAGTTATGAGACCTTAATGAAAAACAGCATTTCCAGTCATAACTCCCTTTGCATAAAGCAAATGTCATTTTACTTTCCAAAAATGTCTTGCACAAATGTCTGTGAGTAAAACCACAACATTCTTTAATTCCAACTTCCCATCAAATGGTGTCAAGTTGAATTTGAACTTCTTAGCGTCTCAAATTACTTCCCTTTGAATGAAAAATAAAGGGAATTTAAAGAGGCTATATCTGAAGTAATGTTGGTTGTTTTCACTTGAATTTTTTGAAAACGAGTTGCTTGGCTTAGCCTCCTTGTACCACAATGACATACAGATGAAATCTCCTAAAACCGTTTATTTAACAGAACAATGTCAATTAATGTCCCATAGAAAATAAGTGCATTCCATCAGAAGAGAAACGAAAATGTCAAAAATGTCATGTCCCTGATGTAGAAATTTGACAGTGTACTCTGTTATGCATTAGAAGTTGAAACGTGTCCTTACAGCATTTTTATCCTTCTATCAACTGAATGCAACACAAATGCATAAATAACAGTTTCTTTGTCAGAATCAGAATTGTCAACTTCAGTGTCAGATAGAGAAATATCATTATCAATCCAAGGGGAAGCAGAGTCTCTATCAGTACTCTTATCCTCTTCCTCTGCACCACATTTATTAACACCTTCTTCCTCTGCACCACCTGTATTAAGATCTTCTTCCTCTGCACCACCTGTATTTACACTTTCTTCACTGCTACTACCAGCATGTGCTAAGGCTGCAGTCTCTTCATGACATTTCCTCCAATGCTGCCATTAGGACATCTTCTTGCATGATTCCTGAAAATTTCAATATACATATAGAAACAAATGTCTGATCGGTAATCCCGAGTTAATTTCTAAGACCAAACAGAAGAATCATTACAACTGCATATTGTTGCGGTTCTTCAGATAAACAAGCAGGGGTCATCCTAGAGGGCGATTTGGGAGAAAAAGTCTCCCTAAGCTGGCTGACGTCTCCCTATCTTAAGCTGAGGAAAAAGTGAAAATGTATAGAATGTATAGGGAAATCCAAAATTTGGACCAAAACTTCTCCCTGAAATCCTGAAACTGTTGTAAAACTTCCCTTTCTGAAAGCTCTAGGATGACCCCTGAACAAGAGACCCAAGGGCCACAACTCACTCACCTGCCAATTGTGCTAAAGGAGGGGGTGTAAAAAATAAAATTGTATTAAGTATGGTAATGAAGCATATTATTACATATATCAAATCAAATACCTTGAAGTTAGTAAGTACACTAGTTAAGTTTGAATGCAAAACTGACCCATGCATCATGCCCTGGGACTGGATACTTTGGGTTTTGGTTGTAAAAAACCTAATTGCACTATAAAGTATGCTAAGTATGGCCATAAAACAATTTGATCAGCACAATATTTTAGCGGGTGCAGGATAACATTTCCACAAGAAAACAACTGATCTGACTTCTGAAATCATTTCTGTAGCCTATTTACTATGTCCAGTGACATAATATAGGCAAATTATTTGTAATATAATGAAATTTTGTCAAACATTTAAATCTTTTCAGTGGATGTTATAAAATTTTCAGTTTTTGTTTTCACATCTGCAATTTATAATCTATAATAGCTTAAAAAATTCAGTTTTTATCTTGCAAAAGCACATTTTACATATCCTGAGTACCAAAAAAGTTGAAATTCCCTAAGCTTTGCTTAGTAGGGTTATAATACATGTAAGGTGCTGCAGCCTGTTGCCCTGTCCCATCCCTGCTTTTTTTTTTTTTTTTTTTTTTTTTTGTACTGGGCCATTTTTAAGTAAAAATTCAATGATTTTTTATTTTAAATACCATACTCTCACCAAATAACTTCAATTAACTTTAAGTAAAACTGATTTACTGAATTAGAAGACATATAATAGGCATTTTTAACAGTTTTGAAAATAAAGGTGCTCTTTGAAAGGGCTTTTAGGCTTCGAAAAGAGCAGGAGCACGAGAAAAGCACTTAAGCAGACGAGAAAGACAGACTTAAGGAAAGTGCACCAACCTCCAGTTAAAGAGAAAGATTAGAAAAATAAAGCCTCAGGTCACCTCAACCTGCCACCCATGTCATTAATGTAACATATTAAACAACTGAAGTTATATGTTAAATATTCTACATGTATGTTCAATCAAAAATTATTATTGTATATGCTCAATCAACCTTTGAACATGTTGACCAATGCTTGTATATGCATCTATTATAATAATCGGTCATTTGCATGTAGTTGGTGGACTTTGTTGAAAATGTACAAAACAAAAAATGTCAATTTACCATCCCAGCCCCCCTGGGACATAGGAGCTTTGCCAGGGAAATATCACCATGACATTTTGACTAAAACCACTGAACACTTAATCCGACAACTTATCGAATGCAACAGCTAGTCGAAAATATGTTGAAGGACAATTCATCAAATTTAAATCTGTCCAAATGTTGCTGAGTTTTAGTAAACTTAAAGCGAAAGTAAAAACTTTTCAAACCATCAGCGTGAGTAGAATGTGTGTTGTTTTTTCATCACATTACATTATTTTCTATTGCAAATTGTGATTGCTTAAGAATAAATTTGCAGTGCAACAAATTACAAAAAATTGCCTGCACTGACAGACAGAAGCAGAATGGACATGAAATTTTATTATCGTGAATGCCTGAAAGGGATATATCTGTCTCATATATCACATTCCAGTCTTGCCACTGGTACATGATCTTGTAAGCTTATCCTCTCTGGTACTAGTGTTGGGAATTGGACAAAATTTTCACAATTGATTATCGGAGAATCATAACCGATTGATTATCTATTGTACAATCACTTTTTTGAATTAAACAAATCATCTCTATGACTCATTTAACTCTTCGGTTTTGATAAACAAAACAAACTGCATTATCTTTATGTACATATTTGTAGTGTACTAAGTAACTTTCAATGGTTACTATTTATGCATTAAATAAAAAAAAAACTCCAAAATTTTCAGCATAATAATGCACAAAAAAAAAAAGATCATTTCACTAAATCACCACTTTGGTAATTCAGTCATTCACTACATCTAAATTTATCTTTCATTAATGCAAATCAGTTGGGAGGGGATCATGTACTTTACCTTTGTTTGCATACGATTTACTGCAAAGCTGGAAAAATAGTGTTGCCATGTCAAGATAGGATTTTATTGGTGGTCCATCGCGAACCTTCCGGAACCTAATGTACATGTAGTCCCACACTCTTGAATAAATTTGTCTTTCCTAGGTATGGAAACAGTTTATCCATGCCTTAAAATTTGTGTATGTTTTCATCGCTCACTGGGTTACTTCCCTTGATTTAGTGAATGTCCGCTAATGAACCAAATGTCACAAAACTACCCAAAAATTTTAATAGAACTGAAAGTGAAAAAAAAAAACAAAACAAAAAAAACAATCCATTGTCCACTACTTTACACCTGCCCAAATAGTTTTTGATGTTTAGCAACAATCAGAACAACAGTATCTGGTACTCTTGGACACTGAAAAGTAAGTTTTTAAAGGTAGTCTTTTTAACAGCCATGTGAAACTATGGGTTATGGTCGAAAAACACTTCGGCATGAATGCAGATGTTAACCGTTAAAGATACAACTCAAATAGAGTATAAATATTTTCCACCGTCACACTTCGTTTTTTTTTTTTTGTTTTTGTTTTTATGGACGATATTATATTAAAAGAACACAGCTTTTCGAAAATATGTTGCAGCTTGCTTTCTACAAAGTATTGTTTTGGACGAAGTTGATCCTGACATGTCATTCACTAGCATGCACTGATTATTTGCCCATGACTCTGTTATATATAATAACTTTGCAACATTCAAGACTGAAAATGCCAGAAATTTGCAGTTTTCAATCTTGGCCTTTGATGCCCAAGTCTGCCAGAACTCTGTAAATTTGTGGATGACTTTGCACACATTGCATTCCTGGGGAGGTAACTGTTTTCAAAGTGGACATCATGTGTGCATGTGCACGTGGTTTCGTGATGTCTCAAAACTTGACGTGAACAGGTTACTAGCAAAATGTAAGGGTTTGAAACTCATGTCAAATCCAGTGGAAGAATTAACAAGGTATCTCTAAATACTGACAGCAGATAAGTACAGCCAATAACAGACATCAAGCATAGAAGTAGCAATATTTTTGTGGATTCTTAGTCTCTGACCAAAATTCAGATTGAAAACAATTTGTCATTACGTATACAAACCCAAAAGTACTTACATGAAAAGGCAAAATGCTGGTGTATAAATGTGGGCGCATCCAACTCAGGCAACTGAGCCACGAGCGGTTGTCAGTTAAATGGTCAAGTGAAGACGGAGGTCAATTAATACAAATGGTAGATATATATATTGATTAGGTATATATATAGTGCTGTTGTACATTACAAATACGCATTTGCTTTAAATGCTAAATCGAGAAAGGCAAACGAAATTCTACATTTCTCACCTTTATAATCTTTCTTCTTTCTTTGAAATTCGTGTAAAAATGGCGCGCGCATCCAATGGTAATCTCAATAACGTGACCTAAACAAATAAATATTTATATAACTTCTTTTTTTTTCATTTAAATAGTTGTTGTAAATAAAACAATATAAATTAGTTGCGTAAAAGGGAATTGTAATATATATTCAATTTAAATAATGAAAATATTTCTGCCGCTCGAATGGCTTGAGAGTATCAATTAATGACGTCACACCGTTAGGGTAAACTAGACTGGTTTCCTGCCACAAATATGTTCCGCTAGTCTTCGTACATCACGACCGGTATCTAGTAGAATCATTGTTATCTATTTATAGGAGCTGACGTTTGCATTCCCAGGGATTGGAAAACTCCTCTTTCTTTTGACCTTTCAAATTCTATATATACGAATTAAAACTGTTTTCGTATTGGTAATTTAAACGCATGCACAATGGCAAGATTCGCTTTTGTTCTGCTTCATATACTGATGTGCGACCAGTATACAAACGACAGGGAACCAGTCTATCGGTTACGAAGTTTGATATGAGTAGGTGCATGGAGTTTTTTTTTTTTTTCAAAACCTTTTAAAAATTATATAAAATCAAGTAAATATTCGTCGACAGGACGTTGTAATCAGACGTCGAACTGACATCACAATTTTACGTTGTACAGACGTTGTACTTTTGTCGTCCCTGTCGCGACCAAAATCCAACCAATATCCAACGTTGATACGAGGTAGGAGTTGGACGTGGACCTGACATCGCCGATTTAACGTTGTTCCGACGTTGTATTTTGGTCGGCGACGTCGCGACCAGAATCCAACCAAATTCCAACGTTGATCCAACGTCGGGTGTTTGCTGGGAGGCTATTCAAATACACTGAAAATTTTACCACCAAAAAATGAAAATTTTCAGATAAAAAAAAAATTCTATATTTTACATATTTCAGCTCAAAACATAGATTGTGGGTACTCGTTAGAACCGCCTCGACGAGGCGGTTCTAACGAGTTCACACAATCTATGTTTTGAGCAGAAATAAGAAAAATAATGTATACCCCTGTAAACCCCAGTTTTACTATATAAAAGTGGGGTGTAAGGGGGTCAAAATTATATAGGCATGTTTTCGTGATGCATTGAGCCAATTCTGATATCTAGGAAAACAGAGTTCCGCTTAAGCTGGTGCTACCGGGCGTATGCAGCCCTGCCCAGAGGTTATAACACTTTCTAAACATTGCTGAGCATGAATGTTTTTCTGCTTATAAATCTGAAAATGCCAATATTATCGACATTTTCATATTTAGTAGCAGAGAAAATTTCATGCTCAGCTGAGTTGAACAATGTTTTCGTGATGCCACTCGGCCACCAGGACGCTTTCCCTTCTCAAAGTGATCTAGTCTTAACCTTTACCACTCTCTGGGCTAATTCAGCAGACGACAAATTGTCGATATTTGTCTTATTTTTCCCTGAAAACAGGATTTGATATTTCATGCAAATTGTCTCCAGTGGAGACAATTTGAATGAAATGTCAAAACCTGTTTTTCTTGGAAAAATAAGGAAACTGTTTTAATTTGTCTTCTGCTTGAAAAAAAAAATACACTGAGTGCTAAGCGTTGAAGGAAAGAATGTCCCAATGAGAAGCAAATATCTGATAAGGAAGACAATTGCTTTCACGACAGAGTGATCTCCCCTGGATTTCAAACAAATCAACTGTATTGTTTTTAACGTAAATGGGTGATCTGATTAAATGCTTGTCACCTGATTAAATGTTGACCCATTTAATTTTTCTAAAATTATGCAAAAGAGAAAAAGTATTCGCAAACCATCTGGCTACGGTTGTTCAAAACAGCATGAGCTTAACAAAATTACCAAGTGTGACATAGATTATTTTAAAAAGAATATCAGCTATGTCACAGTAAAAGAACTGTTCTTGCATATACAGTCGAACCTTAATAGCTCAAACACCGATGACTCTTTTACCATGGTTGATTCGAACTCCTTTTTGAGTACGAAATTCTTCCGATAGCTCAAGAGAACAAATATTTAGGGATTTTTTATTTGGAGAAATTTTCTTATTTTATCATAAAAAGTATGTTGTGTGTCTCATTGGAATCGTATCATCGAGGCGATTCTAAAGAGTACACTCAACATACTATTTTTGTTTAGATGATCAAAATACATCCCTAAATTATCTCCATTTGCTTCCTGACCCGGCGTCATAATTAACCCATGTCTCGAATAAATTTTCATGGTCCCAAAGATGTTTGAGCCATTTAGATTTTCCTGTACAGTTAAACCTCAGTAGCTCAAACATCTATAGGACCATGGACATTTGTTCCAGAGATGGGTGGTTCGAGCCACAGTGGATTATTAAGAGCGCCAGGTTAGGACACAAATTCATCACGAAAACATGCCTATATACTCGTAATTTTGACCCCCTTAAACCCCACTTTTATATAGTAATACTGGGGTTTACAGGGGTATACATTATCTTTCTTATTTCTGCTCCAAAACATAGATTGTAGGTACTCGTTAGAACCGCCTCGCCGAGGCGGTTCTAACGAGTACCTACAATCTATGTTTTGAGCAGAAATATGAATAAATATCAGATTTTTTTTGTCTGAAAATTTTCAGTTTTTGGTGGTGAAGTTTTCTATATATTTGAATAGGCGCGTTTTCGTAATGTGGAATAATATATGTTGTCTTTACGATCTATAAAATACTGATGAGTGTACCCATTAGAATCGCCTCGATGAGGCGATTCAAATGAGTAACGACAACATATATTTTATTAAATAAAAGCACCGCAAGCATAATACCCCGCCATAGCAATTATTTGTTTATGTATTAAAGTTATCGTTGCAAAAATGTCTGGAAAGAAAATGACGGAGGGACAGATAACAATCCTAAACTAGATCTTGATAATATCAATGTACAGATAACAATCCTAAAGCAGATCTTGATAATATCAATGCATATAGCAAGTTTGGTGAAAAGGCCTTGTTATTTACTCAAGTTATCATCAAGAAATGAAAATATGGACGTGTCTCGGGCAGAGAACTCCGTAAAAAATTGACGAAATTTGCCCATTAGCAATTCCAAACTGATCTCCTTACTGTCAATACATATAGCAAGTTTGGTTGAAATCCCTTTTTATTTACTAAAGTTTTATCATCCGGAAACGAAAATATGGGCGTGTCTCGGGCAGATAACTCCGTAAACATTTTACGAAATTTGCCCATTAGCAATCCCAAACCAGATCTCCTTAATGTCAATGCATATAGAAAGTTTGATGAAAATCCCTTGCTATTTACTCAAGTTATCATCCAGAAACAAAAATATGGGCGTGTCTCGGGCAGATAACTCCGTAAAAATTTGACGAACTTTGCCTATTAGCAATCCCAAACCAGATCTCCTTAATGTCAATGCATATAGCAAGTTTGGTGAAAATCCCTTGTTATTTACTCAAGTTATGGTCCGGAAACGAAAATATGGGCGTGTATCGGGCAAATAACTCCGTCAATAATTGACGAAATTTGCCCATTAGCAATCCCAAACCAGATCTCTACAATATCAATGCACATACTAAGTTTATTGAAAATCCATTGATGTTTACTCAAGTTATCATCCGGAAACGAAAAACGGACGGACGGACGGACGGACGTACGACGGACGGACAGACGGACGGACTCACGGACGACCAACGTGAAACCATAATACCCCGCTACTATTGTGTGGCGGGATATAAAAATTGGAAAAAATCCTAAAATATCCCTAAATATTTGTTTTCTTGGGCTGTCTGAAGAATAACCTTGGGACTAAAAAACGAGTTCGAATTAGCCACGGTAAACGAGTCATCGATGTTCAAGCCACTTAAGTTTTACTGAACTTACAGCAAAGGTTCAAGCGTGACTGCGCAGATGCACAGATTGTTTGCTCACGTAAGCTGTACGTCAAAGGGAAACTTTAGCCAAAGAACTAGACATGTGGCCTCGTTAGGGGCCCGAGCATGCGCACTAACAGATTGATTCGAAAAAAAAAGAGAGCTTTTTATTTTTTTATTTTTTTTTTTCCTCGCATCGCGACTCTTAGTTTAAAAAAAAGAAATGGGCAACGTTAAAGCTGTCCGTATTGTTTTCATTTCACTTTTTTTCTCTTCTTTCCTTTTTTTATTTTTACTGTGATACAATGTACAAAATGTCAAATTTGTTAAGCTGACAAGGACTCGGATGAAAACCTATCTTTGCGCATACTCAAAACTACAATATATTAAATCTCATAAACAGTAATGCATTAGATTTTTTGTTCTATTTACAAACCCTCTGGAAATGATGTTTTACACATGTTTTAGAAATGGATTTTTATAGAAAAGACACAATCACAGAACACAGTCTTCTTGATATCTGCTGATATATGCACTAGGAACCGGTATCAAGCAAACACACCTCGCCGTTACAACGTCGTTTCGACGTCGCCGTGACGTCGAAACGACGTACTTACGACGTTGTGTGTTTACTGCATGTTCTGTTAGGCTAAACATTTACACTGCGACTACATGTACCAAGGACATTTCAGGAAATGGCTAAATACCCATACAAACAGGTAAGGAAGTATTTCACCCTTTAATTTCCAATCTTTTACACCATGTTTTTTAAATATTGATGGTCACATAGGTGCAAGGTACAAAAGCTGAAGAGATCTAACTGGCCGAAACAAGTATGTTCGACACACATTTTTCAACAGTCAGTTTGCCTTAATAAATAAGTCATCACGAAAACATACCTATATAATTTTGACCCCCTTAAACCCCACTTTTATATAGTAAAACTGGGGTTTACAGGGGTAAACATTATTTTTTTTATTTCTGCTCAAAAACATAGATTGTGGGTACTCGTTAGAACCGCCTCACCGAGGCGGTTCTAACGTGTACCCACAATCTATGCTTTGAGCAAAAGTATGAAAAATATCAGAGTATTTTTATCTGAAATTTTTCAATTTTTGGAGGTGAAATTTTCTATATATTTGAATAGGCGTGTTTTCGTAATGTCTACAGCCTAGGTGCTGGACAAGACCTATGCAAGGAAAAGTATGTTGTCTTAGTAATATACAATGCATTTTTGTACACATGATTGTACATGTACTACCCATTTGTTCTGCCCTCTGGGCAGGGTGTCTACACTAAAAGGACAGACTTTTCTCCCGATTGTTTTCTTTTAGGGTAGACTCATTTTCAGCAGGGTCCATCACGAAAACACGTCTATATAATGTTGACCCCCATAAACCCACTTTTATAAAGTAAAACTGGGGTTTACAGAGGTATACATTATTTTTCTTATTTCTGCTAAAAAAAAAAAAGTTGTGGGTACTTTTGAGGCGGTTCTAACGAGTATCCACAATCTATGTTTTGAGCAGAAATATGAAAATTATCAGAAATTTTATCTGAAAATTTTCAGTTGTTGGTAGTGAAATTTTCAATATAATTGAATAGGCTTGTTTTCATAATGCGCTAAACAAACATTGACAATTTCTTTCTTAAACGTTAGACCCAGATCAGACTCCGTAATACTTATTTTCTTATAGAAAACATGTTTTCAACATTTGTTAGAATTGCCTCAGTAAGGCGATTCTAAAAATATCCAGAACATATTTCTTGAAGTACTAAAGCTGTATTTCTGCTCAAATTAACCTGAACCATTATTGCTCATAATCAGAGAAAACTTTATGTCATCTATTTCAATATAGGGATCAAACATGGTTTTTCATGCATTAACATTCGCCAGGTCCCGTGGGAGGTGTTGAAAACCGAGGCCGAAGGCCGCGGTTTTCAACACCTCCCAAGGGACCTGGCGAATGTTAATGCATTGAAAAACCATGTTCGATCGCTATTATTGCATAAAAGCTGAAAACATTTGCTACATTTCGCGTTATTTCTTGCACTATTTTGTTTCGCCTTTTCACCGATGTCGCGCGAACGCTATTTCCACGGACTATGCTCGTTCTAGGGCAGGGCACTACACATCTCGTGACGGCATCAATTCTATGGCCACGGTACGAGCATATTGAAAGTTGCGTAGCCGTGCATTAACAGCGCGTGAATTGCCTTGTTAATACATGGCTTTTCGCCGGTTAATGCACGGCTGTTAATAACGTGCGGCACTGCTTTTTATGCAATAAAAACACTTTTTACACTTTGGATTATTTAGTGGACTGCTTATTTAGTGTGTAAACCAGATTAAACTACACAGAGAATATGAATAATCCAGTTTGTATTGAATTTTGACCGGGTCACTAAAAATAAACAGCCTCAAATAAGATACCAAAATAAAAGTTTTTTTTTTTTTCTTCTTCTTGTAAAAAATATCTGAACTGACAATACAAAGTTAGAAGGGCCTTTTTTACCAATGAATGTAAAGCATGGCTTTTGAAGAGGTTTACTGCTTTAAATACGAGTACAATGTTCTTGCATTATTTCTGATTAACTGTCACCTCTAGAGCGAAGGTTTCGTGTCAATCAAAATATTAATATGATTAATTTTGTCGTTGTGTTGAGTGTCGGCATAAAGTGGGGTTGACTGTACCCCATAATATCCGTATAACGCTGTTTATCAAAACTGACAGTCCAATGTTTGGCCATAAATATATTTTAGGGTAAATATTTGAGAGCAAAGCTCATAACTGACAAATAGTTTCTGACAAGGTATGGTCAACAGAAGAAACTAGAGCTGCCAGAAGATCTGACTATAGCCCCACTGCAGCGTTTTCAGAGCTTTCTAGCTTTCATAGTTCCTGAGAATTCAGTTAAAACATTTTTCAAGAATGCCAAAATTTAAAAACATACCAAGGGACATAAGAGTTATGGGCCCTTGGCCCTTGGCCACTATTCTGCGAGTACACCTTACTTAGCTTAGAGAGAGACCAAGAGTAGTATAGGGCGCCACCCTATACTACTACCAAGTGTAGTATAAGTTTCATTGAAGCAGGACTACAAACATAAAAGTTATTAAGCAAAATGAATTTTAATTTTGCAGTCACGGAATCACGGAATTACGGAGATACGGAGTCATGGAAGCACGGAAGGACTTGGCAAAACCAGAATAGCCCCACTTTTTCAAAGCGGGGCTATAAATAGTTTCATTTAAATAAAACGCCAAGCAAAAAACGTCTTTCCAAGTGATTTCCAAAAGAAAAGTAGGCTGATGTTGGCCATTGTTTACAAGGGAAACAACTTTTATTACTTCCCGCTTGCTGTCCCTTCTGAGCAGAGTGTTTACATTAAAGGGAAAGACTTCTCCCAAACTTACTTTTATGATAGACCAGTGGGAATGCTAAAAAACTACGACAATTACTACACTAAACTTGCAGCCATTCACATTAACCCTTATCCTGCTGAATAAATTAAGATGCCTCGCCCACTTCTAATTTTCAGCCAGTCGGATTACTTGATCCGGAATGTTGCTATAAATTCACATACTTAATGACAAACAGTGCAGATCCAGATCAGTTGGCTTCTTCAGAAGCCAACTGATCTGGATCTATACTGTTTGCAAATGCAGGACATATCCAGGTTCAGCAGGACAAGGGTTACCATTTTAGTCTAGAGACCACACCAATGGGTAACTGGCAAACAGTCCAGACCCAGATCAGACGCCGCAGAACGCAGCGTATGAACAGAGAACACTGTTTGCATTTAACACAGGAATTCCTATAAAACATAGTAGTTATATAATGAAAACTATCCAAACAACATCCTATTGGAAATAGACCGGTCTAAAAAGTTGTGGTAGAAGAGTTCACTGAACGTAAATGGGTGAAAGTATCCTTCGTTCTATTATTTTTTTTTAATTTGAAATTATGTAATGATTTATTTGTTTGACGTTGTGTTACGTTGAAAAATAAATAAATAAATAAATAAATAAATAAATAAATAAATAAATAACCTTCTACTAATGATAATAATGAAAATAAAAATAATGATAATATGTTTTTTAATACGACTATTGCTACTAATAATGCTGTTTTCTATTACGACTACTACTACTACTACTAATGCTACTACTACTGCTGCTGCTACTAGTAATGCTACTACTACTACTATTACTTCTGCTACTACTGTTACTGCTACTGCTGCTGCTACTTCTACTTCTACTACTATTACTACTAGTACTACCACTCCTACTAATCTTATTACTGCTACTACTATTGCTGCTGCTTCTATTACTACTTTTACTACTATAACTACTAACTATTTCTTCTACTATTAATACTACTTCTACTAATACTACTGCTGCTGCTGCTTTTTCTACTTCTACTGCTATTACTTTTACAACTTTTACTACTACTACTACTACTAGAATTACTATTACTACTTATTTTCTCCTACTACATCTACTCCTAGCACTACTACTACTACTACTTCTACAGTTGCTACGGCTATTACTACCGCTTCTATTACTGCTAATACTTCTGCTTCAACTATTACTACTACCACTTTTACTACTATTACTACTACTACTACTACTACTATTAATAGTATTACTACTGCTACTACTTATATAATAACCATCAAATCGCGAAAACACGGCTATATAATTTTGACCCCCTTAACCCCACTTTTATATAATAAAACTGGGGTTTACAGGGGTATACATTGTTTTGTTTTTTATTTTGCTTAAAATATAGATTGTGGGTACTCGTTAGAACCGCCTCGTCGAGGCGGTTCTAACGAGTACCCACAATCTATGTTTTGAGAAGAAATATGACAAATATCAGAATTTTTATCTGAAAATTTTCCTTTTTTAGTTGTAAAATTTTCAATATATTTGAATAGGCGTGTTTTCGTAATGATAAATGGGCGACTAATATACAAGACTGAGAATCTTGAAAGTCAAGTCTTTTATAATTCTTTTATCCCGTTTTCCCATATCATTTGCTGAAAATGTCATAGCCTACAGGATTTTCTGTACGAGAGGCATCTTTTTTTTTTTTCCTTATTTCTTCGCAAAACACATGTTGTGGGGATACATTAGAAGCGCCTCTGAGAGGCGCTTCTAATGAGTACCCACAGCATATATGTTTTGAAGAAATAAGAAAATATCATTTTGGGGCGTTCAAAACCTTGTATCAAAGCATAGTATTTACGTCTTAGAGACTTAAATTTTACAGAGGCACACTAATGCTATGAGACTGGGAATCTAGCAAGTAAACTCTTCAAATATTCTTATGTCATCTTGTTTGAAGTAACCCTAATTCCTATAGTTAGATTTAGTTTGGTCTTGATTTTAGATTAGAACAGAGATAAGATATTTACACGAAAAGCGGACTTAAGATACGACAAATATGGCGATTGGTAAATATTAGGTTAATTTTTTTCTGTGTTATGATGTTGACATTCAGTTTTATTTTTCTATTTTATTTTTTATTTTTCTTTTTAGGCTATTGAAATACATTAGGGCAATGTTCTCGCATGCATTATCTAAGTTACTAAAGCTCAGTTAAAACATTTATTTTCAGTTTTCCCTTCTAACATATCTGGGAACATCGAATCACACTCTAAGCCAGTGCTTTTGCCAGGGTGTGAGTGGGAGGTCGGGGGAGGTGGGGGGGGGGGGTTCGTATGCAGCTCTGCAAACTCCTTGGCTTCCATATGAAGACCACTGCATCATTTTGTGCCTCTGTCTAAGAAGTTGCAAATTGAAAAGATGGTTTAAAACCTGCGATGTTCATAAAATATCTCTAATAACATAAACCCCTGAACACCCCTGTTTTCACTATATATTATGGGGGGGGGGGGGGGGGGGCAGGTTCCACATTGCATACTGTAATGTGAGGTACAGCCAGTGGCAATACATATTCATTCCTTCGTATATACAGTCGACTCTCGTTATCTCGAAGTCCAACGAATTTTCTGAATATTTCGGGGATATCTGTACCTCGACATTTCTGATATGCAAAATTGAGGAAAAAATAGATCGAACAACCATATTTCAAAAATGAATATGTAATTTGACACCTGAAGTTAGAGATGTGCTGAAAATATTGTGGAAAATAGTAGAAATTGCTAAACACCTGAAGTTAGAGATGTGCTGAAAATATTGTGGAAAATAGCAGAAACTCCTCTTTTCCACAATATTTTATTACCTGTTCATAGATTTCCCGTGTTAAAACAGGGACCAGATTTTCATTCGAGATAAGCAGTTATTCGAGATTAGCGAAGTCGAGATAACTAGAGTCGACTAGAGTACAGTGAATCCTTGTTAAAATGATAGCATTTGTTCCCAAAGATGTTACCATTTAAAATGAGTAAGCAGTTGTAAAGAACCTTATTGAACAGAATGACATATAAAAATGCCTTGTTTTATTAAAATTTTCATCATTAAACGCATTTAAATATTTGTTAAAATTGCCTCTCTAAGGCAATTCCAACAAATATCCAAAACATGTGTTTCTTGGAGTATTAACTAATTATAGTCTTGTACAAGCTATGATTAACTGTTACCTTTTGAGAGAAGGTTTCGTACCAGTCGAATTATTGTTATATAGAATTTCGTCTTTCTGCCGTGTGTCGTTATAAAGAGGGCTAACTGTACTAAAATCAAAGTTAATATTATGCAAAATCACTTCATTTGTTTTTTAAAATCAATTTCAGGATATTTCGAGATTTTCCTCTCTCTACTGATTATTTGTCTGCCTCCAACAGATGGTAAGTATAAAGCTGTGAAGCTTCATAAACAGTAGAATCTCGATATTTCCAAGTAACAGGGACCGCCTTCGAATATTCGAAATCGGCAATTTTCGGAAATGTCCGGAAGTTGCATCTCGAGTCAACCTGCGTTATGTCATTTTCAACGCACTAAGAGCCTGGTCAGCCTATGAACCTATGTAGTCTAATCAGAAAGATCACTTGACGAGCATGCGCAGGACGATCTGATACTTCACTGTAGAAAGAGTAAGAGGAAACAATGATTTGTAGGTACCCATTACGAAAACACGCCTATTCAAATACACTGAAAATTTTACCACCAAAAAATGGCAATGATTCGGATAAAAAATTCTGATATTTTTCATATTTCTGCTCAAAACATAGATTGTGGCCTCGACGAGGCGATTCTAACGAGTACCCACAGTCTATGTTTTTGAGCAGAAATAACAAAAATATTGTATACCCCTGTAAACCCCAGTTTTACTATATAAAAGTGGGGTTTAAGGGGGTCAAAATTATATAGGTATGTTTTCGTGATGCCGGGAGCCTGATTACTTTTTCATAGGCTTCCATTATGGTAGTTGGCTAAATTGTAATACAGTAAAACCTCAATAGCTCAAACACCGATGGCTCCTTTACCATGGCTAATTCGAACTCGTTTTTGAATCCCTACGAAATTCCTCCGATAGCTCCAGAAAACAAATATTTCAGAAAAAAATCCTATTTTATCATGAAATTGTATGTTGTGTGTACTAATTAGAATCGCCTCATCGAGGCGATTCTAACAAGTACACTCAACATACCATTATTCCATAGAAGATGGAAAAGGTTTTCCTAAATTATCACCATTTGTTTCCTGACCTGGCGCCATGATCAACCCTCAGTGATTCGAACTACCCAGGTCTCGAATAAATTTCCATGGTCCCAAAGATGTGAGCTATTCAGTTCGACTATACGCTTGATATTTCTTGACTTCCAGCTTTGGTCTCAAATTATAGGATAGCCTTAGACTTGCACAATACATTGCATATACGAAGGACTCTATGTTCGAGTATTTTTTCTGCCTTTAAACACATTTACCCACATTTTTGATGAAAATTAAACAAACGAAGAAAAGAAGAAGCTTACCGAGTCTAATTTTTCAACACTAGCACACTAAAATTACCATTGATAAATTTAAATTTGGTTTGCAGTTAAATGAAATCTATTTTTGTGTAAAACTGACCTGAATTTCAACAGTCTCATCTATTATTGTCCAATAAGAATCAAAATAACTTGGCTTATGTTTACTTATTGCTGGTTTCAGTCCTCATCCGCCTAATTTGTACCCTGTCCCTTGTAGGTACATGCAATGCATGCGTTCCAGAAGAAAGATGTACAGTTATGACAAACCGATTAAGCGGAATTGAAACACTTTCAAGAAGGTGAAACATGTTTGCTCCCTTCTGAAAAAGGGTTCATCATAAAAGAATCGTAACAGCAAAGTGTTTGCTCTCTCCTTGGTTGTAAATTCGTTCCTGATAAGAGAAGATTTCTTTCAGGAAGGAAAGCAAACTTGGTCACTAAAGTTCTCCGTCACGAATACTAGCGCAGGCATACAACGTTGAATCGACGTTGTTTCAACGTAGTGTACTAAGTGCATCCAGTCCTCTTAAGAAAATAGACATGTTGTTAACCTCTAATAGGTACATCGAGTGGTATCACGTGATGTGGGCTGCGTCATGCGAAACAAAGTGTCATGGAGCATGCGCAAAATGCCCGGATTCAAATCATCCTGCCCATGCGCAAAGTATCATCCGGGCCTTTGCTCTCCATTCATACATATTGTAGTATCGAATAATTCTGTTAGCGGACAGTGGAGGCCCTGGTCAGACTGCGCGGATGCGCAGGCTGATCTGGGCCTTCGCACTCCGTATATGCTCGAAGACACGTTTTCGTATAACGCGACCTATGTTTCATTTGCACGAATTGGCAACAATTTTTTTATTTTCGCAGGGGTTCGTTGTTACTTGTGTGACTCGGTGTCTCATGCGGAAGATTGTGCCCATGTTGGATTTTGTGGCGCTTCTCAGGTATGCTATAGCCTCATTTTCTTTATTTTTAGGTTCACCTGTTTTGTGGGGCGTATTAGGATCGTTTTCTTCTTGTTGTTGTTTTCTTTTGTTGTTTTGCTTGTGTTTGTGGGGCTTCTCACTGCTGAACCCGTATTTTGTTTGTCTGTTTGGTTTGTGGGGCTTTTTCAGATTGTTTATTTGTTTAGCTTGTCTTTGTGGGGCTTCTCAAGACTGCTGTAACCGTATTTTGCTTGTTTGTTTGGTTTGTGGGGCTTTTCAGATTGTTTATTTGTTTTGCTTGTGTTTAGTGGGGCTTCTCAAGATTGCTGTACCCGTATTTTGTTTGTCTGTTTAGTTTGTGGGGCTTTTTCAGACTGTTTATTTGTTTTGATTGTGTCCACGGGACGTCTCAAGATTGTTATACCCATGTTTAGTTCATCTATTTTGTTTGTGTGGCATGTCAGGATTGTTATTTATTTTCATGTTTTATTTTATTGAATCTGCTCGTCCGTCTTCAGCGGTCACGTGATGTCTCCAGCAGTCACGTGATGTCTTCAGTGCTAAAGTATCGTGATACACGAACTTGGTCACCCGTCAAAAACCAAAGACAAACATGACCACCGATATTTTCTTTATGTTGAAGCTCCCAGGTGATCGAGTGGTTAGCGCTCAAGATTTCAAACCGCGAGGTCCAGGGTTCGAATCCCACTGGAGGCGGAATTCAGCTCATGACAGTAAGGCGTTTTATTGCACATTTCCTGTCAATATCACCCTGCCATCGTCTCGAAATGACAAAATTAGCCAGCGCACGGCAAAACATACAATAAACCGTGTGCGACCAGCGAAGACTCAGATCAGCCTGCGCATCCGCGCAGACCGACCAGAGTCTTTGCTGATCACAAGGGCCTTCTACAGCCTACGGGCTTTTCAAAGAGGGATAAATATGAACCCTTGCCATATTGAATGAATTTACAGGCTGATCTGAGTATTTGCTGGTCACAGAGGTCTTACTGTAGATTTTGTCTTGTGCTGGCTCAAATAATTTTGAAAGGGACGTAAAACAACACATCATCATCATGCATTCATATCATCATCTCTGTATCTTATTTCGTTTGTATTATTACAGCGGTGGTGTTGCTAACCAGGGCCCAGTTGTTCAAAGCATAGTTAGTGGTCAAATTCTTGACTGTTCTAGTAAGAACAATATCTAATTCACAAGTATTTTTGCTGAAAAAAAAAATGCAAAAGCTACTCGCATTTTTTTTTTCAGCAAAACTATTAGCGTATATGCCATATTTAATGATCAAAGTTTTAACGAAACGTTAACTAACGACATCGTTAGTTTTGAACAACTGGGCCCTGACACTCTATGTAAACAAAAACAATTCCGCTTTTTTTTTTTTTTTGTTTTTTTTTTTTTTTTTTTTTTTTTTTTTCAGAAATGCTATACTCAAAGATTAATCGGAGATGGATTGAATGACTATTTCAAGGTTGGCTGTGTTGATAAAGATGTAAGTATAAAAGCGCTTGCACTACACATGAATGCACAATAGACTCTTCTGCCTAGGCCTTTAGACGGGGTCCATTTTCGGTTTAAAGAATGAGACTAAAAGTGGTACAGGTACCACACACTAATGATTAAATGCCCCTACCTAGGCACTATGCAACAGAGCTCAAAGGCCTGTCACAAAAAAGGTGATTAGGGGACCAAGCAGGGGGTGGTAAAGAGGCCTTCTGAGCAGGTGGTGAAGAGGCCTTCTAGGGGTTATAAATAGTTTGAGAAAATATGACATGTGGGTCAGATAAAAAAAATCAATAATAAATCTCCCTATTGAGCCTCTGCTGTATATCCTTTATTGACAGTAAATTAGGTTATGTTGTACCCTGTCTCTTATCAGTGACAAGTCTATTGAGAGGTATATCTTATTTTTTATCTGATTGTTTATGTCCTGAAGGGGAGTATATTTTTTTTTTTTTTTTTTTTTTTTAGATCTGCGGTGCTTCGTGATTTATTGTCATGATTATTATCTTTCTTGTATAAAAAAACAAGGAGATAATTTGCGTGAAATGTCAAAGCCTATTTTCTGGAAAAAAAAATCAAAATGCAGTCTGCGCGTTATCATGCATGGATAAACGGTCCATATATGTGCCAACACTTATAGTGGCCAAACCTTAGTATCCTGTCTAAGACGGTCCGACAGCATACTGATATGGTATGATTTTTAAAGCTTCTTAGTTCCATTACTTAAAGAAATTTTAAACATTTACCACATATTGTCATGGCGACTGTATTTTTTTTTTTTAAAAAAAAAAACAAAAAAACTAATAGATATAATCTGTCTCTTTGACGCCCGCATATGCCGCAGGGATCCATTCCCTAGCCATGGCACAAACTGATAATTATAAGTTGCGCTATTCCGCATACTCTAACAAGTCTATAAGTAGACAACAGAGGCCCTGATCAGATTGCGCGGATGCGCAGTCTGATCTAGCCTTCGCTGTCTGCATATATCCTGCAAGGACTCTTTTTCAATTGGCGCATTCGCTTCCTTTCAAGGTGTGTGCACAGTCTCAGTTTTCTTTATTTGGGTCATTTGGCTTGGGGAAGAAGAGATCGGTAGCGAATGTCACACGACGTGACAGTGACCCGATGGTTACCTGCTTACAGTGCTGTGATGGTGACCTCTGCAATAAAGCGCTATGTGGTGCAGGTAACTAATCCATTTATTAATTTTATTTCAAATTTCACTTGACTCTCATTATATGAAACTCCTAGGAATCAGAAACTTTGATTTGAGATAACAATAGTTAGAGATAAAAGACGCTGAAATGTAATGAGCATACTAAATAGCCGACAAAACCAATATTGCCTTTTACTTAGTTTGACACTTTTTGAGATAACGAGAGTCTACTATGTATTGTTTTCGCGTTTATGGATCTCATAGCAAGCGGGGTCTTTCATTTCTGATTAAGGAGCTTGGATACACTTTTGAGGTCGATAAGTCTATCCAAATAATTTTGACCCTTTCTAAAATGAGATCTACTCAACAGGAAATGAATTTACTCTCGTTGAAACCAAGCTCGTATCTTTTAGAGTAGGGCTTTTTCAGAAAGTGACTGATGTGTACGAATGCAAAACGAAGGTCAGAAAAAGTTATATTCCTAGTAAAAATGGCGAAAAATAAACCAAGTGTTAGTATAAAAAATGGCTAAGAAACATCAGTTTCAGTATGAAAAGTGATATATTTCAGTATGAAAAAGGGACATTTATTTCTATAACAGCCACTTAAATTTCTGATTTCCAAATGCAATATGTACAACATCTCTGCAAGAGCTACCTCCCTATATCTCTCATTTTAATTATTTCTGATTCCCAAAAGCTCTGTTTTACTATTATTTCAAACATCTCTACAACAGCCATCACGAAAACATGCCTATATAATTTTGACCCCCTTAAACCCCACTTTTATATAATAAAACTGGGGTTTACAGGGGTATACATTAATTTTCTTATTTCTGCTCAAAACATAGATTGTGGGTACTCGTTAGAACCGCCTCACCGAGGCGGTTCTAACGAGAACCCTACAATCTATGTTTTGAGCAGAAATTTGAAAAATATAAGAATTTTTTACCTGAAAATTTTCATTATTTGGTGGGAAAATTTTCAGTATATTTGAATAGGCATCTTTTTGTAATGTACCTACCTATAACAGCCTCTAAAATTTCTGATTCCTAAAAGAGGTATTTCATAATATGTCCAACGTCTTTCTGATTCCTAAAAGAGGTGTTTTATAATATGTCCAACGTCTTTCTGATTCCTAAACGCGCTATTTTATTATATGCCGATCATCTCCACAACACCTACACCCCCACGCCCCTAAAACATCCATGATTGTACTGTATTCGCTTTTTCTGAATCATTGCAGTAAAAACTGACAGGAGACGTTGTTTTGAGTGTGGCGACGTGGACCGCCCAAAAGACTGTGAGAGAATAGTGGAATGCGGCAGAGACGAGGTTTGTATGATTCAGTTCACTGAGATCTACATGTATGTACACCGACAATTTCTGTATCCTCGCAGAAGCCGGTGTTAAGTTAAGTGAATTGAGGCCTGACCGGCGGCAGTCGGAAACTTGCCAGTGACTAAGTTTATCCTGTTGTCCAATCCTGTTTATTTTGAGTACATGTTATCATTTGTATTATAATTTTGCGGAGTGTGGCAGAGACGGGGTTTGTCAGATATACATAAGTTCACTGTGGTCTATCTACATCTTAATTGAAGTATCGTCGTGAAACCGGTATTGTGGTAAACCTGGCATTCGATCGGAAGCTTTTAAGTGACTCAGTGTTTTCTGTTGTCCCAAACCTGTTTGTTTTGAAGACATTTTATCATTTGAATGATGGTTTTATATTTACTAATAGATTTTTTTTTCCATTTTAGCAGCAAATTATGGAAAATCCGTCCTTGGGTTTCGTCACAAAGCAAGCACGATCTATGACCAAACAATTCAGGCTGGGTAATTAGCGCCAGGTCAGGAGGCAAATGGTTATTTCGATCTTCTGTGATGATAGTAAAATTTCTTTGAAGAAAAAGGTGGACTTAATAAATGGACGGTAACCAGTCTATAACTCTTGATGTTTGTCAAAAATTGCTAGAAAATTGCTAAGAATAACCAGTCTATACCTCTCGATGTTTGTCAAAAATTGCTAGAAAATTGTTAAGAATAACCAGTCCATACCTCTTGATGTTTGACAAACATTGCTGGGCAATTGCAAAAAATAACCAGTCTGTACCTTTTGACGTTTGTCAACAAATGCTAGAAAATTGCTAAAAATAACCAGTCTATATCTCTTGATGTTTGTCAAAAATTGCTGGATAATTGCTAAAAAACAGTCTTTAGCTCTTGATATTTCTCAAAAATTGCTAAAAATAACTAGTCTTTACCTCTTAATGTGTCTCAAAAATTGCTTTTTGAATGGCAAATAGTATACACCTGATCAGGTGCCGCGCCCTGCGGCGTCTGTTCAGGGTCTTAACTGTTTGCTCAGGCTTGCATGTCTGTCTGTTTGAATATTTTGGATAATTAAGGTAGCATCTTGTATCTGTGTCTATTCCTGGATGTCGAAAATAAGCATGCTCTTTAGCCGTCCGCAGTGGCTCAGTCGGATACGCATCCGATAGGTGATCAGGAAGTCGCGGCATCGATCCCCGCCGGGTAGGCAACGTTTTTTTCGTGGATATTGACCATTAATTTATTTTCTACGGTCATTCTCTCCCTTCCACTGATCAAAGAAGGGCAGTTGTCAGTTTCTGGCGAAAGAATGTTGCACAAGTACTGTTGTACCCGTTAGAGGATCAAGCAGTCCAGAAAAGTGTGGTTAGGTAAACTGACCTGCTCGACATGACCATAATAGTGTTGAGTGGGCCGTTAAACTCCAAACCAACCCACCATAGGCATGTTCTTTATCATTTTCAGGAATGTTTTACACACTTCGGACCTCTCCATCAAAACGGCAGGTATACATACCAGATGAAGTGTATGACCGCCCTGGTAAGATATTTTTAGTTCTTTTATCCCTGCAGACTGAAATCGTCTCTTGCAACAGTGTAGATCCAGATGAGATGGCTTTTAACGAGCCGTTTCACCAGAATCTACATTGTTTGTCATTTTTTTTTTATGTATTTATTTATTTATTTTATTTTATTTTATTTTATTTTTTATTTTTTTATTTTTTATTTTTTTATTTTTTTTTTTTTTTTGACATACATGTTTGCAAACTCAAAGATGGAGGTTTCCAAACTCTAAGAATGAAGAGTCTTATCCAGAAGGTCAAAGGTGAAAGGGTAAAAACGCCGGTTTTACGCTAAATATTTGGACTGCTTAAAGGGAAAGGCAACACTGATGAATAATATATCTGAGATGAAAGATCTCGACAAAACATTCATTTTGATGCAAATTTGATCAAAATCAAATAGAAACAAAGTAAGTTAATGCCGTTAAAAGATTTCGACACTATTCTTAAAAGCGCCGCCATATTGAATATTTAATGCGAGTCTAAAAATTTCAAAATATTAAATAAATCTGCCTTTCTGACAGATAATAGTGTTGTTTTTAAGTACGTTAACCCAACTTATTGAGAAATAGATATAGATATAAATACAATGGTAAAAAAGTGTTACATACATTATATAGATTTTGCATGCATGTATTTTACATCACGAGAACATGCCTATATAATTTTGACCCCCTTAAACCCCTTTTTTATATAGTAAAACTGGGGTTTACAGTGGTATACATTATTTTTCTTATTTCTGCTCAAAACATAGATTGTGGGTATTCGTTAGAATCGCCTCACCGAGGCGATTCTAACGAGTACCCACAATCTATGTTTTGAGCAGAAATATGAAAAATTATCCGAATTTTTATCTGAAATTTTTCATTTTTTGATAGTAAAATTTTCAGTATATTTGAATAGGCTTGTTTACGTAATGAACTGGGGCTTTTGGATGTGATAAATTCGCATTGAATATTCAAAATGGCAGCGCCCATACAGACAATGATGAAATCTTGAAAACCCGGTAAATCTCTGATAGTTTAACCGATTTTAATAACATTTGCATCAAAACGAATGGTTTGATAAGGACTTTCGTTTCGGATACAATCTTTTTCAATGCTGTCAGTTTTGCTAGTTTAACTAGTAGTTGAAAGGTGTAAAAAGTATGGGGATAAAAGGTACAATCACGTGGTCATCGTTCCTTTATGAGTACCTAGCGTACAGGAAAATTCTACTATCAAGACCACTCTCGATCTGTTTAAAAATGGTCTTATTACATTGTAGTGGGATGGCCTTAATATTGATTACAGAATGTGATGGTTAATGTTCTAAAATTTCTGACACTTTATTCCATACTGTTTTGTTGGCTCAAATTTTGCTTTTTATGCAGTTGTTACTTAGAATACTTAGTGGAATGGCAAAAATGTAGACACTGAACAGACTGCTACTGAAGGAGAAATCTGATCTGGGTCTATACTGTTTGCCTATGCCACCTAATCAGAAGCTTTGGTGTACGAATTTAGGACATTTACCATTATACGAATGAAAACTATTTGGAATGACAAAAGGCAGTCTGAATAGCGGAGTAGTTTTAATTTTGAATGGTTTTAATTGCGGTGTCTTGCATATTTGCTTAAAGCCATTACAGTTAAGCTGATGAATAGCATGTCCTACACAACTGCATGTGCGCCAAGCGAATATTCAGATTAGCCTGCACATTCTGTTTTCACAAGGCACTCTGTGGGTAATAAAGAATGCTAAGCTTTTAATGTGGATGCACAGACTAATTCAAGTTTTCACTGGTAGCACATGCACTTGTAGAAAATGCTATGACTCGGCTTGTTTATACATATACCTACCTATCTATCTGTCTGTCTATCTATTCACCAATCTTTCCTACCCATCGACCGTTCAGTTATCTGTGTATCTATGCATCTATCTATATATCTGTCTGTCTGTCTGTCTGCCTATCTGCCTGTCTGTTTGTCTGTTGATCGATCGATCAATCGATCTATAGATCTGTCTGCGTAATGTGTAGTCTCTGTTACCCAATAAAATATAATGAAAACAGCGGGTAAACAGAGCATTTTGTTTGTTTTTCTTCAAATCCGATTTTTTTTTTTTAATTTCTTTATGATGTCTATCGATCTTTTGTACGGCAAATATCTGTCGTAATCTGCTACAAACTCAAATTTTGCCCGTTTTATTTTTTTTTTTTTTATTTTTTTTTTTTTTTTCGTATCTTAATAGTGAAATTACCACGAATTACAGATAACAGGATAAAGCATTGAAATTATGTCATTCTCTGTCTTTAAAGTGTATTAATTCCTTTAACCCTTGTCCTCCTGAATAAATTAAGATGCCACGCTTACTTCCAATTTTCAGCCAATTAGATTACTTGATCCAGTTTGTTGATACAAATTCACATACTTAATGGCAAACAGTGCAGATCAAGATCAGTTGGCTTCTTTAGAAGCCAACTGATATGGATCTACACTGTTTGTAAAGACATAGTATATCCGGGCTCAGAAGGACTAGGGTTAATATATATTACAGGCGTGCCATGCTTTGACATCACCAAATGTAGCACTCCAGACAGGTTGTACAAGGTGCTGTAACAACACTGATTACTGTAATTTTGAAGTCTGCAATAACTGGACAGGTAAGGTACCGCAAAACATACACAATCGTTTACGGAGTAATTGGAATAGGTAGTGATATGCATTTTCAATGCAAGTCATCTTAAGTTTGAAGTCTGCAGTAACTCGACAGGTAAGTTACCGCAAAACATTTACAAATCTTATTGTTTATATGAATGATTGGAATATTTGTTTTCAATGCAAGAGATGTTAATATCTTTGGATAGGAGTAGGAGAGCGGATATTAGTCCCTTATCCCAGCAAAAACGATTATATCTGCCGTTTTGTACGAATGGCTGTTCAAAGATATCAATTTCAAAGGGAAACAATGCTCTTTCGTGGGAAAAAAAGGTAAGAGAAAAGTCCAGGAAGTGCCACAATCACAAACCGCAAGCCCTTCCCAGAAGGAAACAACGTATTCAAAACCGCTTGACTCCCTCCAGAAAAAAAAATCGACTTTGCTTGGCTCGTTATGCTAGATGTAAATAAATATTTTTGATTGACGCTATCAGAATTATTTATCTTTACAGTTTCTGTGATTTTTTCTCAAGTGTTTTTCGTACAAATATTTTTTATGGCCAAAATGGGACGCACCTAGGCAGTTTCTATAGTAAACTGATTTTTCTGGGAAAATGTACTAGTTAATATTGTTTTGCCTTTCGTAACTGATTTTAATTATTATTGTACTACAACAATACTGTAAAAATATAAGTGAAAATACCCAGGAAATGCCACAATCACGAAGCACAATCCTCTAAGGCACCAAAAGAAGGAGAGTTAAGGAACAAATAAGGACAACATTAACGCCAGATTTACAACAAAAGACGCACAAAGAGGAACTGCAACAGAAGAACCGCTTGGAACGGTCAGTAAGTAAACTACTGGGGGAGGGTCTTAAACCAGTTTTTATCGTGCGAGACCTCACCCTTAATACCAATGCACCTCCAAATTACAAATATTGGTTCGGTCCGAATACGAATCCCCTACCTCATCTGTTAAACAGCACAGTGGAACACATATACTCACAAACACTTTGATGAAACAAAACAAAGGCCTCAGTGGCGAGCTGATGAGAGAATACAAGAAAACCACAAACAGGACGGCGATGAGCCCGACCACAGACATTGACTGTCAGGCGCCGACCATCTGAAATAGATTAAGGAGGGTGCCATCATTTAGTCTGAGGACTGACCCACCGTCAGAAAAAAAATCAAAACTTTTGAAAAAGTGGATCTTGTATCCTGCTACCAAACTACTATCACTTTTATCCCGATAAAAAAGTCAACATTTATAGTTTTTCCTATAGTAAAATGGCTGCAAATTATGCATAATTTGCAGCCATTTTACTGTAGGAAAAACTACAAATGTTGGATTTTTAGCTCGCCGGGACTATATCCTGGGGAGCTTATGTTGTCACCAGTCGTTGGCGTCGGCTTTTGTCCGCGTCGGCGTCTGCGTTAGCACAATGTTTAAGTTTTCAAAGATGTGCATAGGTTTTTAAGTATTTATGGTATTGCTTTCATATTTGGCCTACATCTACCATAGGGTAAGACCTTTCAATAGCATACACCCCATCTCAAAGTAAGACCTCCATACAGGTCAAGGTAAGTTCACACTGTGTCATTTACATCATTGTTTAAATTCTGTGTTTAAGTTTTAAAAAGTGTACATAACTGCTGAAGTATTCAAGATACCGCTTTAATATTTGACCCATACCTACCTTAGGGTAAGATCGTTTAATAGCACACGCCCCATTTTGAATTTGACTTTCTGCCTAGGTCAAGGTCAGGTCATACTTTGTCATTTAAACCCATACTAAAGTTCTGTGTTTCAGTTTTCAAAAGTGTACGTAACTGCTGAAGTATTCAAGATACCGCTTTATTATTTGGCCCATACCTACCTTAGGGTAAGAACGTTCAATAGCACACACCCCTTTCTCAGTTTGACTTTCAGCCAAGGTCAAGGTCAGGTCATACTCTGTCATTTACATCTGTGTTTAAGTTTTGGAAAGTGTACATGACTTCTGAAGTATGTAAGATTAGCTTCCATTTTGTCTTGATTTTTCCAATTAACCATTCAATCAGTCAGTCATCGTCGTCTTAACAATGATCACTTCCAAAGATTGTTTATATATCGGATCGCTTCCTTCCGACGAGCTGTCTTCTGACAAATCTTGTTTTTGAAACAAATGAATGGAATGAATTTTCTGTGCATTTGTAGTTATCACAAAATGTTTTGCATTAAATCGGGATAAAAGTTTCTGAGTAAAGCACGATGCAAAATGACTTTCAGAAAGATGTCAAAAGCAGAGTAGTGCCCCTTAATAAAATATTATTACACTAGAAATGTTTTAATTTATCTGACAGCTCAGAATTACCAGAAAACAAATCCACCTACTACCAAGTCATCCATTAATCAAGGAGGCGCCACAAGTCCCACAACGGCACCCACACCGCCTCCGAAACCAGTGATCAAAGGCCAGAGCAGCGCAATGTACTCGTTAAATATCCATTTAGACTGTACAACCTCAGGATCAGCGCTTGCTATAAACTGGTTTTACAATGAGGTAAAGTTATAAACTGGTTTTACAATGAGGTAAAGTTATAAACTGGTTTTACAATAAAGTAAAGCTTTAAACTGGTTTTACAATGAGGTAAATCTATAAACTGGTTTAACAATGAGGCAAGCTGTAAACTGGTTTTACAATGAGGCAAAATTATAAATTGGTTTTAAAATGAGGTAAAGCTATAAACTGGTTTTACAATGAAGTAAAGCTATAACGTGTTTTACAATAAGGTAAAGTTATAACTGGTTTTACAAAGAGGCAAAGTTATAAACGTGTTTACAATGAGGTAAAGCTGTAAACTGGTTTTACAGTAAGGTAAAGCTTTAAACTGGTTTTACAATGAGGTAAAGCTATAAACTGGTTTTACAATGAGTAAAGCGTTAAACTGGTTTTAAAATGAAGTAAGGCTATAATCTGGCTTTACAATGAGGTAAAGTTATAAACTGGTTTTACAATTAGGTAAAGCTAAAAACTGATTTTTCAATGAGGTAAAGCTATAAACTGGTTTTACTATGAGGTAAAGCTCAAGGCTGGTTTAACAATGAGGCAAAGTTATAAACTGGTTTTACAATGAGATAAAGCTATAATCTGATTTTACACTGAGGTAAAAGTATTTAATTCCTGTGAGAACACCTGTGTTCTACGAAATTTATTTCTTCTACACGTTGCGTCGATACGGTCAATATCGACGTCAAATGTATAAATGTAGAAAAACATCTATTAGTGTATGTGCTTGTATTATGTATCATCAACTGGGAGGTGTTTTGTTTATGCCACTGTCGTCTGTCTATGCGTTCGTTTAAGGCATAACACTGTTTTCTGAACTACGCAACCTACAAATATGATACACAAATATAAATGTAATAATGATGACTGCTGTCCAAACACTGTGGTATTTATTTCGTATGGTGAAGCAAAACGTAGCTAATCTGCATATCAAATGTAGAACCATTACGAAAACCTGCCTATTCAAATATACTGAAAATTTTACCACCAAAAAATGAATTTTATCTGATAAAAATTTCTGATATATTTTTCATATTTCTGATTAAAACATAGATTGTGGGTACTCGTTAGAACCGCCTCGACCGAGGCGGTTCTAACGAGTACCACAATCTATGTATTTGAGCTCAAATAAGACAAATAATGTATACCCCTGTCAACCCCTGTTTTACTATATAAAAGTGGGGTTTAAGGGGGTCAAAATTACGATATAGGCATGTTTTCATGATGTTTCTATATTTTGCGTTGACGTTTACTCAAACTGTAGAACATTTCTATATTTTTTTATATTTTATTTATTTTTTTTTTACTGGGCGGGCTTAGTCCTCTAAGCGGTTAACCAGTAGGTTTGTTTTTTCTTCCACCTCCGGTATTGCTGCCTCCTTTGGAGGTGTGTTTATCCGTCCACCTCCGGCATTGCTGCTTCCGGTGAAGGATAGAACTTCGTACAGTCTGTAAGTTACAGAATTTTGAACGTTTTACGTTGATAGCAACACACAATGTAGACATTTCTACATTAAGCGTTAGCGTCAACGAAAAATATAGAAATTTCTACATTTCTACGGTTTGCGTTGTTACATAACTGTTAACTGGTTGTCCCAGTGCACAAGGGTCAGAAACTACGACTCTCGATTTTGATCGATGTTTAGCGAGTAGATTTTAAAGTTGCTACAGTTTGCAGAAATAAAAAAAATCATAAAATAACAACGGCAAAAATATAAGTAAAACAAAAAAAAAGACAGAAATACCACACTCACGAAACACAGCCTTACCGAGGCACTGTCAAAGGAAAAGATGAGGAAGAAATAATGGCAAAACAAACACCACATATAATACTACATGGTCGCTTCCAGTTTTTTAAACTAGAATTTACCCATGAAACTAAACGCAGAGTAAATTAAGTTAGTACCTGTATCGTCAGAAGAACATTTAAGGGTGCATGGCATACTGGGCAGATTTTCCCCATTTGTACAAGAGACAATAGATGTAACTTCCCTTTAGCTTTCTTGGATACCAAATTCTATTTTCAAGGAACAACTTAAGAAAACAAAAGTTGAGGGAGCAAATTATTGCCTTTTGGAGTTGATTCTTTTTTCAGAAGGGCGGCAAAATTGACTGAATTGTCTCCCCTGAAAATGTATGCATTCCACTGAAACTACCAATGTGTTTTATAGAATGACCCATTACCTTCGGAAGTGACGTCATCAGGCGGTGCTTTGGACATTTCTAATTTAAACGAAACACGAGCGGGGAAATATACATGCATGGTTGTAGGTCAGAACGGCATGATATCAACCGCAAACGTGTGGGTGACGATTTTAGACAGTAAGTAGAATTGTTGTGTGTGTGTGTGTGTGTGTGTGTGTGTGTGTGTGTGTGTGTGTGTGTGTGTGTTTTTGTTTTGTGTGTGTACTTTGTTTCCATTTCTGGACTGCTAAAATTTACATAGCCAAATTGGTTCCATACGAATAAAGTTCCGTACTAAATAGATTTTTATCTGTTTCTTTAGTGTTTTTGCCTGCTTTGATACCAGAATTAGTCAAAATGTATAATTCAGCCAATTCTGCATTAGATATGATCAATGTATAATTTGGTTGGTTGCTTTGAATATGAAAGTAGAAATTCATAGGGGTTGTAATTTGTTTGTGTTGAGGTTTTACGGTCCAATCAACCCAATGGGGTCATGTCGAGCGCGGTCAGTTTATCTAACCACACGTTTACTGGGCAGCTTAGTCTTCTAAGCGGTTTAACCAGTATTGTGCACATTCTTTCGCCAGAAAGTGACAACTGCCCTTGTTGAATCAGCGGAAGGAAGAGAATGACCGTAGAAAATATTTCATGATTAATCTCCACGAAAGAATGTTGCCGACCTCGGCGGGGGTTGAACCCGCGACCTCCTGGTCTCCAGTCGGACGGCGCATCCAACTGAGCCACCGAGGCCGGCGGGGTTGTAATTTACCGTTCCATCTGCGTTGATAAGCGGCGGATTCAGAGAGGGTTCGAGGGGTATAGTCGAACTCCCTTTGACTCAAAATTTTCATTTTCATGGGAAATGTTTGATAAATTTGAGATGCCATATTTACCCTAAATATTTACATCCTTTTCTCTGTACCTTATACTTCCTACAAGTCAATTTTACTTTTTATGAATGTGTGTGATATTGCTGGATGAGTGCAAACAGCATAGACCCTGATCAGACGCCGTGTTCTGCGGCGTCTGATCTGGGTCTATACTGTTTGATCAGGTCTGTGGTTTTTTTTGTTTTTTTTGTTTTTTTTTTGTAAACTACAGTAATTTCGCCCCTGGCGATGTACAATATAGTGAATCGGGCAACAATATTCCCTGCAAGATTGCATGTGCGCCATGCGAAACCTCGTCTAGACAGGCTGATCAGTGCCTTTGTTGATCGCTTTGGATCCTCACTTATGCTTCTTTGAATCATGCTCCCTTAAACGACAGACAGATCTAATATATCATACAAGCGCTAACGGAAAGGTTCTTTTTCAGCGTACCCTATCGTGGTTAGCGTCATCAAGGAGCCTCCAGTGATGAATATAGGACAAATGTTTACTATACGATGCAGTGTTCTAGGCTATCCAAAGCCCAAGGTCACATGGCAGTTTATAGGGGTAAGAACAGTGTTGAGCGAAATACTGTGCAGCCAGTTATAAACGTATTAATCATACGACGTCGCTATTATTCAATGGATAACGTCATGTCATAGAATGATATCACCACACGTTACTTAACATTTGATAACAGGCGCGTAACGTCATCGCGCCCTTGTGACCATTGTATGTTTTCTTTTAATAAGCGGTTAAACTTCTAAGGCCATTAAATAAAGTTTAACCATTATACCCCTGCGTTTCTGAAATGGATTAATCCATCTCTGTATTTGGACACATTCGTTGTTGCAAATAGGGGTTTAGTCAAAAATCAATAATAGAATGGCAAGGAATGAAGATCCTTATGAGATGGTTTCATCTGAATCTATACTATTCGCAAAGGCATGCGAATAGTATAGATCAAAGAAACTAAAGATAAAATATTACCGTTATATACCATTACGAAAACGCGCCTATTCAAATATATAGAAAATTTCACCTCCGAAAACTGGAAATTTTCAGATAAAAAAATGTGATATTTTTTAAAATTTCTACTCAAAACATAGATTGTGGGTACTCGTTAGAACCGCCTCGAGGAGGCGGTTCTAACGAGTACCCACAATCTATGTTTTTGAGCAGAAATAAGAAAAATAATATATACTCCTGTAAACCCCAGTTTTACTATATAAAAGTGGGGTTTAATGGGGTCAAAATTATATAGGCGTGTTTTCGTGTTTTTCTACAGGGAAGAAAATGTTAAATGTCATATGATAAACAGAATCTTGCAAGCGTGGTTATTTCATATTCAATTTATCAGACTCGTTGAAGGCTCGTTTCATAAATTTCATATGATCACTGATCTATGCATTCGACTATGTAAGTAAAATTGAAATTAGACCATTTAAAGTTTCTACATCCGCCGTATAAATCTTCAACGACATTGCGTAACAAGTTCGGCAGGTCTTTGTACTGTTTTCAACTGTACTTTATGGTTGTTTTCATTTTTCATTTTTCGTTTATTTTATTTTATTTATTTATTTATTTATTTATTTTTTTTTTGTTTATTTGTTTGTTTGTTTTTAGCTATTGTTTTTATCAGTCGGTATATGAAACCATCACGAAAACGTGCCTATATAATTTTGACCCCCTTAAACCCCACTTTCATATAGTAAAACTGGGGTTTACAGTGGTATACAATATTTTACTTATTTCTGCTCAAAACATAGATTGTGGGTACTCGTTCGAACCGCCTCGTCGAGGCGGTTCTAACGGGTACCCACAATCTTTGTTTTGAGCAGAAATATGAAAAATATCAGATTTTTTAATCTGATTTTTTTTCCATTTTTTGGCGGCAAAAGTTTCAGTATATTTGAATAGGCATGTTTTCGTAATGATTAGTGTTCTCTTGCCAAATTCAGCAGACGACACATTTCTTACATCAACAGGTTCTAAAACGAACATGTTCAAATTATAGGACCAGTATAAGGATTTAATCTGTTTTGATATTTATGGTAATAACCGTACTATGTTACTGCTGTTGATCTGTGAGACCATTAAGGGGACTTAATTCATTCGATAATTTTTCCGCCATTTTTCACATGTGGAACTTCTTTAAATTTGTGTAATCCTGTACGCAAAGGCCCTTTTGCAAAAGGATCCACATTACAAGGAAAAAAAATTTCCCCACGGGAGCAAAATATTTCTTTGTAGGGCAGACCTCATTCCAGAAGGGAGAAACAAAACAGGACATGGCCTGTATAAGCTTATCAGGAAATGATCTGTATACGCTAACCAGGAAATGACCTGCATATGCATATCAGAAAATGACCTGTATAAGCGTCTTAGAAAACGACCTGCATAAGCATATCAGGAAATGACTTGCATATACCGTATCAGGAAATAACCTGTATAAGCTTCTCAGGAAATGACCTGTATAAGCTAACCAGGAAATGACCTGCATAAGCATATCAGGAAACGACCTGCATTTACCTTGTACATGTATAGACCTTATTAGGAAATAACCTGTATAAGCTTATAAGGAAACGACCAGTGTAAGCTTATCAGGAAATGACTTATATTAGCATATCAGGAAATGACCTGCATAACCTTTTCAGAAAATAACCTGTATACACTTATCAGGAAACGACGTGTAAGCTTATCAGGAAACGACCTGTATAACATTATCATGACATGACTTGTGTAAACGTATCAGGAAATGACCAGTATAAGCTTATCAGGAAACGACCTGTATAACATAGCTTACCGCCAGCTCCTCTAACTCAATATGGTTTTATATATGTCATTGCGAAAACATGCCTATCAAAATATATTGAAAATTTTCACCAGCAAAAACAAAGTTTTCAGATAAGAATTCTGATATTTTTTTCATATTTCTGTCAAAACAAAGTTTGTGGTACTCGTTAGAGCCTCGGCGAGGCGATCCTAATGAGTACCGACAATCTATGTTTTTTTAGCAGAAATTAGAAAACTAATATATACCGCTGTAAACCCCAGTTTTACTATATAAAAGTGGGGCTTAAAGGGGTCAACATTATATAGGCATGTTTTCGTGATGAAATGAACAAACAAAATATCGTTTAAACCAAATCAACATTTGACAAATTCTCTAACCTGAAGAACATAGATTTCCCGTTAACCTGGTCACGTCGAATAGACTCTTCTGCCACACCTCTTTGAACCGGTCTATTTCGAAAAGCAGGGTGTCCGGTTAGTTTTCATCACTACAGTCGAAACTCAATAGTTCCAACGTTGATGGCTCGTTTACCATGGGTAATTCGAACTCGTTTTTGAGTCCCTGCGGTATTCTTCCGAAAACAAATATTTTGGGATTTTTTTCTCTTTTCATCATGAAATTGCATGTTGTGTGTACTCATTAGAATCGCCTCACGAATGCCATTCTAATAATTACACTCAACATACCATTATTGTGTAGAAGATCGAAAAATTATCGCCATATGATTCCTGACATGGCGCTATGATAAACCCTCAGTGGCTCGAACAACCCGTATCGAACAAAATCTCATGGTGCCAAGATTGTTCGTGCCATTGAGGTTCGACTGCGTGTTTTATAGAAATTTCTGTAGTGAATGCAAACAGTATAGACCCCGATCAGACGCTGCATTCTGTGCCGTCTGATCCGGGTCTGCAATGCTTGCAGTTTACCCTTTTTGTGATTTCCGGACTAAAATGGATTAATGTGATGTTCTTTTTGCAGACTGATGGAAGCAGCACAGTACCAAGTGAGGTCAACTTCTCAACTGACCAGAAAACGTTAGTGATACTGCATTATAACAACCTTCATCACAACGGCAAGTGGACTTGTACGGCCTCAAATTATTTGGGAAAGTCACAGGCATACGTAGACGTCCCGTAAAGGTGAGGGTGATACATTCATGAACCTTTATCAAAGAAACTAAAGATAAAATATTACCGTTATATACCATTACGAAAACGCGCCTATTCAAATATATAGAAAATTTCACCTCCGAAAACTGGAAATTTTCAGATAAAAAATTGTGATATTTTTTAAAATTTCTACTCAAAACATAGATTGTGGGTACTCGTTAGAACCGCCTCGAGGAGGCGGTTCTAACGAGTACCCACAATCTATGTTTTTGAGCAGAAATAAGAAAAATAATATGTACCCCTGTAAACCCCAGTTTTACTATATAAAAGTGGGGTTTAAGGGGGTCAAAATTATATAGGCGTGTTTTCGTGATGTGTTAACATTTAAAAAAGAATTTTAGGATATATTACCATTGACTGTCAGTATTTCAAACACTGATAACTCAAACTTACTGCTTAAGTCAAACTACATAAAGGGCAAAATTGATTCATTCTGCTATATGTCCCTTGCATTTCAACTTCTCTTCTCTCAAACTACTGTTATCCTGAAACAAAATTCTATTCCGTTCAAGTTTAAGATAACGAGCGTCAACTCTACAACCGTTATACATTTACTATTTTGCTTGCTTTTGTTGTTTTAGCCATAATTACTGGGCGTGTATTTAATACAACATCGTCATACTTCTTTACTCTGTACTCGTCTTTTAAAGTGATTCTTCAACGACTTTATGAATTCCCAAAATAAAATTCATTTTGAGATATCAATTTTCAAAATAGGAGTCTTTCTAAAAGATGAAAATTAAGTCTCTTAACTACTACAGTCGAACCTCATCCTCAGTGGCTCGAACCACACGTATCGACTCGAACAAATTTCCATGGTCCCAAAGATGTCTTAGCCACTAAGACATCTTTGGGACCATGGAAATTTGTTCGAGATGATACGGGTAGTTCGAGCCACTGAGGGTTACTCATGGCGCCAGGTCAGGAAGCAAATGGCGATAATTTAGGGAAATCTTTTCGATCATCTATACAATCATGGTATGTTGAGTGTACTCATTAGAATCGCCTCGATGAGGCGATTCTAATGAGTACACACAACATAAAATGCCATGATAAATAAGAAATTTTCCCTTAATATTAGTTGAATAATTTCGTAGGGACTCAAAAATTCGAATTAGCCATGGTAAATGAGCCATCGGTTTTCGAGTCATTGAAAGTTCGACTGCAGTTGTAACGATGCTTGCCTGGATGTATTTCAAATGTCTTGAAACGATGAATGAATACAGGAATTACACGTTTTCAGACATTTGCCGGATCCCGAGAAATATCTTCCGAGAGACTTGTCAAATGCCGATGCAATGAAACAAACATGTGCGATCATGGCTATTCTCGCATTTTTTGCAGGACTGCATTTAAAAGTGCCATCGAAAAGTCCGAGAAACAATTAAATCGTCACACATTTAGAACGTTGTATACAATGACGTCATACCGGAAATTAGAATGAATTTGACGTCAACAAGTGTTTAGACAACATGCTTATTCCAGGCGGCAGCATTATATCACGTTATGCTACTTGAACATATAACGACCTGTTTTGAGGATTTGTAAGAAGCAATATGCCCATTCGACCAAGGTTTCGAAAAGATATGCTTATTTATGCATTTAGCATACGGATCACTCATGTCTTTTTCATGCATTAGCATTGGCCGGATTCCGAAGAAGTGGACTAACCACGATACTGCAACAAAATGCCCAAATGCTTTCCGTGGGACAGCAAAATGTTATTACAATGAAATGAAACCATGTCGTTTTATTATTATCCTAGCTAGCATTCTACTTAAATCTATATAGGACTTTCTCAGCCCGACAGGATCCTGTTGGGCCGATAACGGTCCGATATAGATCGGCCAGAAAGGATCCTGTCGGGCCGATAACGGTCCGATATAGATCGGCCAGACAGGATTCCTGTCGGGCCGACAACGGTCCGATATAGATTGAAGTAGAATGCTAGCTGGGATGATTCTCATTTTACTTTCAGGAAACCATAACAGGAGTGTGCTGTCGTTACTGCATTTCCACTTGTATTTTTGAAATAAATGTACATCATTATGTATTATTGCATAAAAAGCAGTGTCGCACGTTATTACAGTCGTGCATTTACCGGCGAAAAGCCGTGTATTAAAAAGGCAATTCACGCGCTGTTAATGCACGGCTACGCAACTTTCAATATGATCGTACCGGGGCCACAGATTTGCTACCGTTACGAGATGTGTACTGCCTGGCCCTAGAACGAGTATAGTCCGTGGAAACTGCGTTCGTGAGACATCGGTGAAAAGGCGAAACAAAATAGTGCAAGAAATAACGCGAAATGTTGCAAATATTTCAGTTTTTATGCAATAATAGCGATCGAACATGATTTTTCAATGCATTAACATTCGCCAGGTCCCTTGGGAGGTGTTGAAAACCGCGGCCTCCGGCCTCGGTTTTCAACACCTCCCACGGGACCTGGCGAATGTTAATGCATGAAAAACCATGTTTGATCCCTATATTAGTTTTAGACGCCATCAATGAGTCTCAGTGAGAGAAAAGGTACCTTTCAATCAGTCTTCTAATCGGCCGTTCCGGGACGGTGGTCCTAGTCATCACGAAAACATACCTATATAATTTTGACCCCCGTAAACCCCACTTTTATATAGTAAAACTGGGGTTTACAGGGGTATACATTATTTTTCTTATTTTGCTCTAAACCATAGATTGTGGGTACTCATTAGAACCGCCTTGCCGAGGCGGTTCTAACGAGTACCCACAATCTATGTTTTGAGTAGAAATATGAAAAATATCAAAATTTTTATATGAAAACTTACAGTTTTTCGGTGATGAAAATTTTTAATATATTTAAATAAGCGTGTTTTTCGTAATAGTTAGTTGTTCTTTTTGTAGTTTTAGAAAATTTAGAACTACAAACAATAGATTCCCAATAGAAAAGGGAAGGTGGGAAAATGTCGAAAGAAACCAAAGATTTTGTCATTTATAAAAAAATGAATGGTGATGAATATAGAGGAGAAAACAATATTACTTGCGTATTACCTCTGACACTATCATACATACAAGTTTGGAATATTAATGACAAGCACAGTGTGAAAATATTAAACAGGTTTAGTGGATTTATTGCTATCGAACTTAATAAGTTCTAAAAGGTGCTTTATGATATCTGTTAACTGAATACCTTGTCCCCGAAAACTGTGCATGTACCCTTTTATTTGATGCATGTATTTTGTATTGACCAGTATTTAGTACCTCATATGTCGTATTTTTATCAACCTAAGAATAGTAAAGCTCAGCTCTGTTCTGTTCTTTATGGTTGTTTGCTGCGGGGCTTGTTTCCGGTTTTATCCGGTTTAGTGGATCCTGTCTAAAATTGTGATCACCTTGACGGGGCGGAGGCAGCTGGTTTGCCTTGCTTTCCTTTGGTCTGTGGCATGTGTTTATTGAACTGCCTATCTTGATTTGTTCTTGCATTTATGGTCATTGGTATTTGTAGGCTTTGTGATAGTGGCTATTTCTGAGCTTCTTCTATTCTGTTTTCGAGAACGTCTTTGGGCATATGCGGACAGCCAAGATCCTGATCAGACTGCGCGCAGGACCTTTACTGTCCGCTTATAGAATCATTTGGTATTGTAGAACATAACAAAGTATAGCAAAGTTTCTGCTCAGACTATATGTCTCCGCTGGCTATTCTGGATCTTTACTGTTTGTATTTACCACCACACTCCCAGCCCCGTCCACCCCCCCACCCCCCCCCCCCACCCCCCACGCAAAAAAAAAAAAAAAAAAAAAAAAAAAAAAGTTCTTTCCATATCGCGGCTCATTTTTCGTTACCGATTGGTAAAAAAGTATTGTCTGCCTGGTTATCCACAAACGATCCAGCGAAAAATTATGACTACACTTCGAAGATGCGCAAGCTGATCTGAGTCTTCGTTAGGCACACATATTATAAAGTACATTTTCTCAGGCTTTGACTCATGTATCTAAATATATAAATGAATTTGAGTTTGATGTAATTTATCGACGTTTAAATGCTACCAAATCACTCACAAAATGAATAAGCCCAGAGGGATCTATTTTAAGTTTATGAGTGATCTGACCGGGTTTTACACATCGTTAAAGTCCACAAATATCCAGTTGACTATGAACTAAAAAACATGCTGGTTTACATTTAATCATGGTCTCCACTTGTCGCCTCTGCTAAGTTTCTCCTGTATTTAACTTCCGTTTCGAATAAAGATAGGTTTCGTACAAAACATTACCATAAGAGAATTTCATTAATTCACATTCTTTATATATTACAAGTGTCAACGCATACAGAGACATTTATACTATCGCAGAGTGTGTGTGTGTGTGTGTGTGTGTGTGTGTGTGTGTGTGTGTGTGTGTGTGTGAGAGAGAGAGAGAGAGAGAGAGAGAAACAGAGACAGACAGACAGACAGACAGACAGATAGACGGATGCGTTCAAAGTGAACGCAAAGCTATGTCTGATATCAAGAATAGATTCTGAAAAAGAATTGCCCTTGAAAGCAATGAACACATTCACACACTGAAAGCAACTAAAGTGTAAAGTTTTCTTGGCTAGGTAGTTTCGGCCAATAAGGCCTCATCAATGACCCTATTAAAGTTTACAAAAAATCCTGAATAGGCACAACAATCACAAAAGGCCAGAAGATTTAAACGAAAAAACGGTCAAGTATGGAGAGACGTTTTACGGCCGCCACATGGCCCTGTCACCAGCAGTAGTAAAGATGATCAGAATCTAAAAGGAATGATCCTTGAGAACGATGAATACATTCAAAAATTGAAGAACTAAACAAATAGATATTTACTATTTATTCAGCCTATTTCTAAGTTCTTTCTTGATTCTTCTAGTCGGTATTATTATTAACAGTAATATAGGTATAAATATAATCTAGCTACTAAAACTATAACCGTGCCTGTTTTGTTATTTGAAAAAGGGTTTCCTTGGACACAAAGACTACACCAGTGAAATGAAAGTGTGTAATACTGGATTAAGCGACCCTTCAAACGCCCTCTAGCCTCGGTCTGTGTGTTTCCCGCCCAACCAAAATGGGCCCCATAGGCCTAAAAGACCGGAAAATATCATTTACATAGTGATGCAGTACGGGGTGACGTCCATAATCGGTTTGAGCTTCGACCGTCTTGTCAGCATTTTCGCTAGTCACATGAAAATGTCGTTCAGAATTAGAGAAATGTACGAATACCATATGTGATCCCTATAATCCAAGAAAATAAAATCTAAAACGGTTGCCCATGGAAGCCTGAGCGACCGCGCAGTTTAACCAGGTCCTTAACCTGTTTTTGCCTGAATAAACTCCCCTCACACTATATAGTCGAATTTCAATTTTAGATAAGTCAGGCTATAGATATTCCTAGAGAATTTGCAAACAGTGGAGAGCCTGATCAGATGCCGCATTCAGCGGTGTCTGATCTGGGTCTGCACTGTTTATCAATTACCCTTTTGGAGGTCCCCAGACTAAATTGTGTTAATGCTCTGTTCAACTATGTATTGAATCCACCGTAGAGCGTACTTAACCACGCCGACAGGGACAATGGTTAATTTCCTTCTGTAGACAAAAAATAAAATGTACCTTTTAAATATACAGGAAAAATCAGTATGTAATGTTTGTCTAACTTTTACCGTGTGGTTTCCGCATATGCCTTCACTTTTATTGAATGTCAGCTAGTTCTGCGTTTGAATCTATCCTGTAAGCCTGCAACGAAGACCCTGATAAGACAATGTGAATTTCAGTTGCTTCATCTGTGATAAATATAGGATCTTACATGAAAGGGCATTTCACATTACAAAAACCTGCCTATTCAAATGTACTGAAAATTTTACCATCAAAAATAAAAAAAAAAAATTCAGATAAAATTTTTTTTATATTTTTCATATTTCTGCTCAAAACATAGATTATGGGTACTCGTTAGAACCGCCTCGACGAGGCGGTTCTAACGAGTACCCACAATCTATGTTTTCGAGCAGAAATAAGAAAAATAATGTATACCCCTGTAAACCCCAGTTTTACTATAAAAAGTGGGGTTTAAGGGGGTCAAAATTGTATAGGCATGTTTTCGTGATGATATGCCACTTATGAATTTAAATCATCTCAAATAACGCCGTATTGGTTTTATGTATACAAACTATTTAGTGTAATGGAGCAACCGTTTGGAAGATATAATCAAATTAAGTGGGTGGGGTTACCCCCTAACTCAACTGGTGGTAAACAAATGCATATACAGCTACACACCTATTATATATTTTCATAACCCTTTATGACTTTGAATATATGTATATATATAATACTCCTTAAACGCATGTTATTATTTCTGCTGTAAGAATCAGTTTAGAGGAGTTAGAGAACAATAATCTTGGCAGTGAATTTTCTTTAATTTTCAAAAGGCCGACTTTACGAAAAAACACAACACACCTTTATTACAAACTTTTTATTATTCATATTGCTGGTCATTAGTCTTAATTTTTTAAATTGCTCCTCTATAGCATGAATTACTCCCCCTTAATTTTTGATAATTACTCATTTCAAAGCAAAACAAGTTATGAATCTCATGTTTATCTGTATCTTTTATATAAGGTAAATTTTCAATAAGGTTGCCTTTTAGTAGCCTTTTAAATGTTCTCTGCCTGACGTACCACAAATATCTTGAGTCAACATAGCCGATGCCATTCATGACGTCAAAGTAGTGTTAATGTTTGTAGTTAGTTGCAAGAATTTAAGAGGAGTGGATACAGTGACATAAATGGATTCAACTATAGAGGAGCAATTTAAAAAAATTAAGATTTTACGTATCATACTAATGAAAATTCACTGCCAAGATTATTGTTCTCTAACTCCCATAACTGATTCTTACAGAAGAAATAATAACATGCATTTAATGAGCCCCAGTAATGTATTCAGTCATATAAGGTTATAAAATTATATAATATTTTATAGCTCCAAATTATATAATAGCTCCAACGCTGTATATGCATTTGTTTATCACCAGTTGGGTTAGGGGGGAGGGGGTATGTTACCGTACCCACTTAATTTGAATATATCTTCCAAACGGTTGCTCCATCCCAGCTAGCATTCTACGTAAATCTACATCGGGCCGTCATCGGCCCGTCAGCTACCCGGACGGGCCGATGACGGCCCGATATAGATTTACGTAGAATGCTGACTGGGATGTTCCACTAAATTGATTGCATACATAAAGCCGATCCATGAGGTGTCATTTAATAGGAATTAAAAGAAAATCCGCTCGAGTCCAAAACAGGCCTTATTGGCACAGCCCCTTGTATTTGAAATGATCACGAAAGTAGTTGTATTTGAGGGATGACATCCTGACGTATGGGAAATTTGCATGTTGAGGGATTACATCCTGCCGTACTGCCTGCCGTATGGGAAATTTGCATGTTGAGGGATGACATCCTGACGTATGGGAAAATTGCATATTGAGGGATGACATCCTGCTGTATGGGGAATTACTGTGTTGAGGGATGACAGCCTGTCCCATGTTAAAAACGCAAACTGGTTGGAAAAGTTATTTTCAAGAAGAAAAACAAAAATAATAAGCTTGATGGCTCTGCATTTTTCAAGGCTTGCCACTTGCAGTTGAAGTTTTTTTTTTTTTTTTTTTTTTTTTTTTTTTTTCAACTGGCTGCATTACCCAACCTTTCTAACGCAGTGATATGACTAAAAAGATTGTTGAGAGCGATGTAAAAACAAACTCTAACCTTAAGGACATAGTTAATGTATTTGTGTTTTTGCCACGATATACTATTCCCTTGTTTCATAATTATTTAAGTGGATTACAATAAACAAAGTACATTTGTTTTTATATCATTTATTCATGTAAACATGCATGTATATTATAGAACAAAAATGTTAATGGTTGATTTTATAATGTCCGTATGCATAGCTACTCACTCCATCTTGTTTTAAGTATCGTTTGTCATCAAACCCTGACAGGCATTTTTTATACAAAGTTTCAACTTTCAGTTCATGCGAATGGCTTCGAATAAGATCCATCGACAAGACAGTTTCAACGTTTTTGAATAACGAATCTTCATATAAAGAGAAATATAATTTTTTCTTAATCGCTGCTTTACAAACACCTTTCGCTTTTTTGACTTCTTTTACATAACTATCTCATAAGTAGGTATGGAGCCAAATGCAATTTGTTGATGTCCGACACTGATTCATTCTTGTACAAAATCCGTGACACTAAGTCAGATTTATACGTGGACATGAGTGACTACATGCATTTGTTCGACACTTCTTAATCAAGCACAAGTATTTTTCATCAATATGCTAGTACTGAAATGCATGCAGATGTTTTTTTGTTTTTTTTTGTGTGTGTGTGTGTTTTTTGTTAAATGCACTAATACCTCAAACCGTTGAAAAATACATATCTATATGCCTAGTAGATACACATGAGCTGTTAGTTTGAAAACAAAAAAAAGAGAAATCGTACGCCATCATTACTTTAAATGATAAAATTTGTTACAAGATAAAATGTTTTTTTTTTTTGTTTTTTTTTTTGTTTTTTTTTTTCAAAAAAATTAAAGGAAAAACATATTATAACAGCATACCCTGTTTTATAAGAACAATGATAATTTATTAGTTTCACGAGGGCCATTTCCCGATCAATTTATCGAGAAGTTCCCCTGTTTAACTCGCACAACTAACTGCTGTACTCTTCTACGGTTTTCGTCTAAAAACTCAATTTTCACCTCACTGTCGACTTTTTTTTAAATAAATTGTCTTGAAAGTTTTGATATTAATCGCATTTTTATAGTCATGTCCCTGTTAACACCAGCAATTCTACTCGAACTTAATATCTGTTCTGCCATCACGAGCGTATTCAATATCGAGTTCTGCATTTCATGTTTAAGTACTGGAAGCATACGAGTAGAACATACCAAAGAATAAAAAAAAACTGGTAAGCGATTAATATAGTTATTTACCGTTCCGCATGAGCTATGAATACTGATTAAGCAAAATGATTATTGTACAAACGTATGAGCTACGAATGCTGATTAAGCAAAAAGCCTAATGCATAAACGTATGAGTTACGAATGCTGATTAAGCAAAAAGCTTGGTGCATAAACGTAAGAGCTACGAATCTTGATTAAGCAAAAAAAGGTTATTGCATAATCTACATGAAAAAAATCCCAGCTAATATTCTGCTTAAATCTAAATCGGACCGGATGTGTGGTGGTAATGGGGACAACATGAGGCAGTTGTAGTATCTAGTAAACCCCTGCCAATGTCCATTCTTAGAATTTTTTTCACATCTCTTCCTTTTGGTCTTTCTGTCAAGCGACAGAATAGTATAAACTTGTACCTTTATTTTCTTAAGATAGATATCAAATCTCTGAAGTTTGTTAAGATCTGATAACAACAATCAAAATGAGAAGTTATACTGGAACTGGTATGATTCGTATATCAATGTCAGGAGGTGAAGGACATTGAGTAGTGAAGTTAAAAAAACGTAGCAAAGGCTCAAATAAGAGGCCCACGAGCCACGGGTCGCTCACCTGAGTGACATAGCCACTGCAGATAAGCAGATGTTATGCAGCATTTTTCCAATCATGTCATTGCAACTAATGAAAAGATCATCATTTATATATGGCACGACAGTCAATGGAGCATGATCATTTGAACAAACTCTCAATCACATTTCAACAGTAGGATCAATGTGAATATTGGTGGCAAATGGCTAAATGGTTTCTGAAGAATCATAATTTTATACATGTAAACAGCTCAGGGGCAGGGAAATATAATTAATCGGACAGGATTCCTGTCGGGCCGATAACGGTCCGATATAGATTTAAGCAGAATGCTTTCTGGGAATATATCAATTCTGATGTCATTTGGAGGTCTGCAGGATTTGAATGGTGTAATGAAGAGGCATGTAGTTGAATAAGGTATATGAGGAGGTATGGAGGACTTGAATGAGGCATATAAGGAGGTACGGAGGTGAAAATGAGGTAAATCAATAAAAAGTGCTGTAAAGTCTTCCATTCTAGATTTGTCAGACAGATGAAATTTTTAGGAAATTATTTGGAGATTTCGTCAAAACTATGACACAAAGTGTCAGTATGAGTTGAATGAAGCATGTAGGCGTAAAATGAGGTGTATCATTGAAAATGCGCCATAAAATAATCCATTACAGATTTTTCACACCGGTAGGATTTGAAAATTTCCCAAACTATGTTATTGAGCGAAGTCTCATAATCATCAAATAAAATGCATGCAGGAGTTAAATGAGGCATCTAAGGAGGCATAAAGGAGTTAAAGCAGATATATGAGGAGGCATACAGGAGTTAAATCAGATATACGAGGAGGCATGAAGTAGGCATATGCGTGGGCATGGAGACGTAAAATAGGGATATCCATACAAATGTGCTATAAATTCATCATAATACACATTTGTCCAACAGACGCCATTTAACTATTCCAATAGCACATTAAGTAGTGATTCTCCAAACACTGTGAAATAAAGTGGTCCTTATGTGTGCCTGAAATGTTGAGACAGAAATGTCAGGGTTAGGATATTCGTACATTTTACCATTATTCGTACAGGCATATGGACAGATTTTTTCCCTTTCGGCTTGAGGACCTACTTCAACCTTAGCGAGACTCTTTAAGTGCATGTAGCTCCCTTAATTTCAAATAGGTTCGCTAAAAAAAAAACAACAACAAAACACTTCCATGTGTATCCATTCACCTTAATATATTTTGCTATGACTCATGGTAAAAGTGGGTTACTCAACACGTCAGGCCATTGACACTTCACACGCATAATTTAGTAGTGTTGCGGGAAAACCGGACTTGGGAAATGAGAAACAAGTTAAGACAAAAATCAGCCTGCTTTTCCAAGTACTTTAACTAGTGATATTTAATTTGAATACCTTAATAAGAAGCCCAGAGGCTCAGATTAGCATACGATGTTTATCGGTATGAAATGAGGCCTTTTTTTTTAATCACTGTTCACGTTAAAAATCCTTGTTAACAGGTGGAGAGTTCAGATCAGTGTAAATACCAGTAAGATAATCTATAAAATGTTATTGTGTAGACTATTTCATGATACTGGGAAGAATCAAATACAGTGTTTGTGAATGAATGACCTGTTCACTAAAGCAGACAATTGGACATTTGGTCTGAGAATCTTCTCCTCATTATTCGGAGGGTTGCAAAGTGTCGTATGCGAAACGTTTCGTGACGTTTTGGTATCGTTTTACAAATCTTTTGAAAAATAAATAATGCTTTGTATCACAAAACTGTGTCAGAAAAAAAGGGAAATTAAAGACACGTTTTCGAGTAAAGCGTTATCATACGTTTATTCTTTTTACCATTATCAGCACATTGACTAAACTTTATTATTGCTGAAAAATCAATTTAACAAAGATGAGAGAACATTTATACAATTATAAGATCAAGCGGTCGTAGGTGTTGATCTAAGAGACGTATTTATGCGTATGGCATGAATTAACGGGTTTCGTATGCTCTTTAATTATGGGGAAGAGGATTATAGACAGTCACTATGGACAGAGTCTTGTTTTAAACGAAACCAGAAGACTGAATATTCTCTTAATGTACTTTATTAAAATCTATGAACAGTGGCGATTAAACATGCATTAGATGATAAAAATATTGCACTATTTTTTTTCTGTTCGTACATTGCAGTAATTTGTTTAAAAAAATCTGTGTATTTGTTTAGAATGGAAGACACTTAAAAGTGTCTGATCTGAACTTCTTTCACATACGGCGCATTTACAAAGTAACGTTGCTGTCAGTAGTAAGACATCCAAAGCAAGTATCATTTTTATGTCTTTTTCTCCGCTATTCAGTCATATGTTCTGTCGAATCCTCATCTGTGTTTCATCTCATTTCTTTGAGGTGATGTGAGTTAGAAGTCCTTCACGAGAACAAAGACAAAAATGTATAAGATCCGTCGTGATGGTGTTTTTATTCCCTAGAAGCAATATGAACCATTATAAGTATTCGTAGGCTAATGATTATGCTGAATATGACCAATTCTCTAGTGGCCTTCATTCCGTAGTTCGCATGAACATAGAGACTTGAATAATGGTTTATAAATGACAAACCACCATCCATTGTTTCCTCAAAAAGTCTTTTCATAGCTTATGCTTACGGCTTTTTGCTACACTAAAACTGCTCACTAGGTAAGAATCAAGCTAAAGTCTGAATACTTTCATCTTCCTCATCATCTGTGTCCATCTGCTCTGTGTCACTGACCTCTGGTGGAACATACTGTTTTAGTATTTCATCAAAGAGGTATTTTCGTTTTGATGCCGAGTATTTCCATGCTTCTTCGATTCCATAGGCTTCTTCTTGTTTTAAATTTAAGGCCGTTTTTTTAATAGCATTGAAAATTCTATCCTGTTTAATTTCATTAAACCATATCATCTTCTCTACAAAATATCTCATGGTGGCCTTTCTATAGAGAGGTCGCAATTCCTTAAAGGCTTTGATTTGCGCTGTTGTCTTGTCTAGATCTTCGGACTCCATGAGATATTTCACCTTCTCTTCATAATCCAATTGACAGTCTTCAAAAGCATGGTTGACTATTTCATCCCAGGAATCCTCTCCGTCTTCTGTTTCAGACGTTGAGGTTATATCATCTTCATTGCTTATGATGGATTCTGCGTCTTCGTTCGAATCCGACATAGCTGGTTCCTCCTCCTCCTCAGAACTGTCATCATGCACATTTCGCTTATGTCTAAGCATATTATCTCTTCTTTTGAAAACCCTATGACAAATGTCACAAGTTATCATGATGAAGTTTACCACGTAAAATGATGTGTCAGTGTAGCGGCTTCACCTTAAATAGGTTTCCTTTATCCTAAGCAGAACTCTCAAAAATCTAAAGTGTTTTTATAAACAAAACTCATATTTGAGGCACACATAAGGACCACTTTATTTCACAGTGTTGGAGAATCGCTACTTAATGTGCTATTGGAATAGTTAAATGGCGTCTGTTGGACAAATGTGTATTATGAGGAGGCATGAAGGAGTTGAAGTAGTCATATACGTGGGCATGGAGACGTAAAATGAGGATATCCATACAAATGATTCAACTCCTGTATGTCTCCTCATATATCTGCTTTAATCCTCTTTGCCTCCTTAGATGCCTCATTTAACTCCTGCATGCATTTTATTTCATGATTATGAGACGTCGCTCAATAACATAGTTTTGGGAAATTTTCAAATCCTATCGGTGTGAAAAATTTGTAATGGATTATTTTATGGCGCATTTTCAATGATACACCTCATTTTACGCCTACATGCTTCATTCAACTCATACTGACACTTTGTGTCATAGTTTTGACGAAATCTCCAAATAATTTCCTATTGTATCAATTAAATTTCATCTGTTTGACAAATCTACAATGGAAGACTTTACAGCACTTTTTATTGATTTACCTCATTTTCACCACCGTACCTCCTTATATGCCTCATTCAACTCCTCCATGCCTCCTCATATACCTTATTCAACTACAAGCCTCCTTATTACACCATTCAAATCCTGCAGACCTCCAAATGACATCAGAATTGATATATTGTTTTCATGTAGATTATGCAATAACCTTTTTTGCTTAATCAAGATTCGTAGCTCTTACGTTTATGCACCAAGATTTTTGCTTAATCAGCATTCGTAACTCATACGTTTATGCATTAGGCTTTTTGCTTAATCAGCATTCGTAGCTCATACGTTTGTAAAATAATATTTTTGCTTAATCAGTATTCATAACTCATGCGGAACGGTAAATAACTATATCATGACGCAGGATGTCTACCCATACGGCAGGCAGTACGGCAGGATGTCAACACATGGAAGTGTTTTGTTATTGTTTTTTTAGCGAACCTATTTGAAATTAAGGGAGCTACATGCACTTAAAGAGTCTCGCTAAGGTTGAAGTAGGTCCTCAAGCCGAAAGGGAAAAAATCTGTCCATATGCCTGTACGAATAATGGTAAAACGAACGGATATCCTAACCCTGACATTTCTGTCTCAACATTTCAGGCACACATAAGGACCACTTTATTTCACAGTGTTGGAGAATCACTACTTAATGTGCTATTGGAATAGTTAAATGGCGTCTGTTGGACAAATGTGTATTATGATGAATTTATAGCACATTTGTATGGATATCCCCATTTTACGTCTCCATGCCCACGCATATGCCTACTTCATGCCTCCTCATATATCTGATTTAACTCCTGTATGCCTCCTCATATATCTGCTTTAACTCCTTTATGCCTCCTTAGATGTCTCATTTAACTCCTGCATGCATTTTATTTCATGATTATGAGACTTCGCTCAATAACATAGTTTGGGATATTTTCAAATCCTATCGGTGTGAAAAATCTGTAATGGATTATTTTATGGCGCATTTTCAATGATACACCTCATTTTACGCCTACATGCTTCATTCAACTCATACTGACACTTTGTGTCATAGTTTTGACGAAATCTCCAAATAATTTCCTAAAAATTTCATCTGTCTGACAAATCTAGAATGGAAGACTTTACAGCACTTTTTATTGATTTACCTCATTTTCACCTCCGTACCTCCTTATATGCCTCATTCAACTCCTCCATGCCTCCTCATATACCTTATTCAACTACATGCCTCTTCATTACACCATTCAAATCCTGCAGACCTCCAAATGACATCAGAATTGATATATTGTTTTCATGTAGATTATGCAATAACCTTTTCTTGCTTAATCAAGATTCGTAGCACTTACATTTATGCACCAAGCTTTTTGCTTAATCAGCATTCGTAACTCATACGTTTATGCATTAGGCTTTTTGCTTAATCAGCATTCGTAGCTCATACGTTTGTACAATAATCATTTGCTTAATCAGTATTCATAGCTCATGCGGAACGGTAAATAACTATATTAATCGCTTACCAGTTTTTTTTTTATTCTTTGGTATGTTCTACTCGTATGCTTCCAATACTTAAACATGAAATGCAGAACTCGATATTGAATACGCTCGTAATGGCAGAACAGATATTAAGTTCGAGTAGAATTGCTGGTGTTAACAGGGACATGACTATAAAAATGCGATTAATATCAAAACTTTCAAGACAATTTATTTTAAAAAAAGTCGACAGTGAGGTGAAAATTGAGTTTTTAGACGAAAACCGTAGAAGAGCACAGCAGTTAGTTGTGCGAGTTATACAGGGGAACTTCTCGATAAATTGATCGGGAAATGGCCCTCGTGAAACTAATAAATTATCATTGTTCTTATAAAACAGGGTATGCTGTTATAATATGTTTTTCCTTTAATTTTTTTGAAAAAAAAAAAAAAAAAAATTATCTTGTAACAAATTTTATCATTTAAAGTAATGATGGCGTACGATTTCTCTTTTTTTGTTTTCAAACTAACAGCTCATGTGTATCTACTAGGCACATTGATATGTATTTTTCAACGGTTTGAGGTATTAGTGTATTAAACAAAACACACACACAAAAAAAAACAACATAACATCTGCATGCATTTCAGTACTAGCATATTGATGAAAAATACTTGTGCTTGATTAAGAAGTGTCGAACAAATGCATGTAGTCACTCATGTCCACGTATAAATCTGACTTAGTGTCACGGATTTTGTACAAGAATGAATCAGTGTCGGACATCAACAAATTGCATTTGGCTCCATACCTACTTATGAGATAGTTATGTAAAAGAAGTCAAAAAAGCGAAAGGTGTTTGTAAAGCAGCGATTAAGAAAAAATTATATTTCTCTTTATATGAAGATTCGTTATTCAAAAACGTTGAAACTGTCTTGTCGATGGATCTTATTCGAAGCCATTCGCATGAACTGAAAGTTGAAACTTTGTATAAAAAATGCCTGTCAGGGTTTGATGACAAACGATACTTAAAACAAGATGGAGTGAGTAGCTATGCATACGGACATTATAAAATCAACCATTAACATTTTTGTTCTATAATATACACGCATGTTTACATGAATAAATGATATAAAAACAAATGTACTTTGTTTATTGTAATCCACTTAAATAATTATGAAACAAGGGAATAGTACATCGTGGCAAAAACACAAATACATTAACTATGTCCTTATGGTTAGAGTTTGTTTTTACATCGCTCTCAACAATCTTTTCAGTCATATAACTGCGTTAGAAAGGTTGGGTAAAAACAAAAAACAAAAAAAAAAAAAAAAAAAAAAACAACAACAACAAAACAAAACAAAAAAACAAAAAAAAAACAACTTCAACTGCAAGTGGCAAGCCTTGAAAAATGCAGAGCCATCAAGCTTATTATTTTTGTTTTTCTTCTTGAAAATAACTTTTCCAACCAGTTTGCGTTTTTAACATGGGACAGGCTGTCATCCCTCAACACAGTAATTCCCCATACAGCAGGATGTCATCCCGCAATATGCAATTTTCCCATACGTCAGGATGTCATCCCTCAACATGCAAATTTCCCATACGGCAGGCAGTACGGCAGGATGTCATCCCTCAACATGCAAATTTCCCATACGTAAGGATGTCATCCCTCAAATACAACTACTCACGAATGTAAGATTCTGTTTATTATGACTTTTAAACAGTATTTTATGGTCGTAGAAGTTGAAACGTCTTTCACCAGAAAACAACTTTGTCACGGACGGCGTGATGACGTTACGTCCAGTGTTATGTAACGTGTTGTTATTCATGACGAGGCTATCCAATCATAGCGACGTCATAGGGTATGGTGTATTTTTTCATGTTTCGACAAGTTGGTGCTGCACTATAGCCCGGCTAGCCGAGATTATCGCAGTTCTGTATGCGATAAGGTGTATTACCGTATTGGACCTACTGTCCTTTCGACATCACTCGGAAACAGACTCTACCCAGCGGGCACATGACGTTTATACAACGTTGCATAAACGTTGATGCATCGATGTAAAGGTAATTAATGTATAACTGTCGACGTTGCGTCTGCATTAATGCGGCATTGTATAAATGCCATGATCGACTTTATCCAATGTAAGCCTAGCGTCCCATAAACGGGGCATTGGCAAACAGTGTAGACCCAGATCAGACGCCGCAGAACGCGGTGTCTGATCAGGGTCTACACTGTTTGCATTAAGTTCAGAAACTCCTATGCAACATGGTTATAATAAAAACTAACAAGACACCCCTATATAGGAAATGAACATGTCCAAAGAGTTGAGATAGAAGAGTCCACTGGGCATAAATAGGTTAATGCAACGATGTAATAACGTCGTGTGCCCGCTGGGTAAAAGGAATGGCCATTGAGGGTAATGAAAAAGTTTTGCTGGGCCAGACTAGCTAGCTTTGGCTAATTAGGCATCATCAGTGACCTTCATATAAATTTTCGTAATCTCTGAAAGGGTTTAATCAAGGCCAACAACCTACGTCATCAACATGGTGATTGCACATACATGTAGCTGCGACTGTAACATGTGTTCGTATTTATGTCAAAATCACAAAGAATGCATAGTGCAGCGAAAAATGAGTATGTGCACCACACATGTCCATTTTAGTACTGTATTTTAGTGAAAATGCGAACTCAATACATATTCTAGTTATTGTAGACACTTAGGCCAATTACGCTTAAATTATTAGCGTTACTGAATATCAACATATATAGTTGAAGTGTCTGAATATACACCGCGTTTGAGAAGTCAGAATTTTCGAAAGACAGACAGTCCATATGACTGAGACATTGGTGCAATAAGTGGATATTCTAAATTTTATGAAACCCTCGGGGGCGCCCCCCCCCCCCCCCCGCCCCTCCCACCACGCCCACCCCATCCAACTTAGAAAATATCTTTTATCTTTTACTTGTCTTGGCTGACTTTTAATGATTCACGACAATATTGTAAACTTTTCAGTAAAGTTGTTGAAAGATGTCGAAAGCTGAGTAGTAACCCTTCGGACAGATGGGCCTGAACAAACAGTGTAGACCCAGATCAGACGCCGCGGAAAGCCGCGTCTGATCGGGGTCTACACTGTTTGCCATTTATCCAGCAGTTTTACATATAGACACATATGCACGTAGAAGAATGGAGTTGTACAAATTTTTGCTCAAGCGTAGTAAATTGACAGGCAGACCTGCTGAGCAAACAGTGTAAACCCATATCAGACGCCACAGAGCGCGGCGTCTGATCAGGGTCTATGCTGTTTGCTATTCATCCAGCAATTGTAGATACATCAACAGTAAAAACAATGGGCTTGTTTAAATTTTAGCACAAGCATGATAAATTTTCGGACAGACGGACATGAGCCAACAATGTAGATACTGACCAGACGCCAAGGACGCGGCGTCCAATCAGGGATCTTCACTGTTTGTTACTCATCCAGGTGCTTCAATCACATTGGTTGGTAGTAAAAATGGACATGTTCAAAGTTTAGGACAAACGTAGTGAATTTTTCATTCAAAAACACGCCTATTCAAATATATTGAAAATTTTACCACTAAAAAACTGAAAATTTTCAGATGAAAAAACTCTGATATTAATCATATTTCTGCTCAAAACATAGATTGTGGTACTCGTTAGAACCGCCTCGGCGAGGCGGTTCTAACGAGTACCCACAATCTATGTTTTTGAGCAAAAGTAAGAAAATAATATATCCCCCTGCAAATCCCAGTTTTGCTATATAAAAGTGGGGTTTAAGGGGGTCAAAATTATATAGGCGTGTGTTCGTGATGTGGACAAACAAACAGACATGAGCAAAAAATGTAGACCCAGATCAGACGCCACATTCACTGTATTTGACGCATCTACAAGTAATAAAAATCGAATTCTTCAATTTTTAGGAAATTGTTTAGTGAGGAGGGGATGAGGTGGGGGGAAGGGTTACGTTTTGGAAAACAATAGCGTAAATATGATAAAGCATTCCTTATTTTATCCTTCATCAGTCTCTGGAAACATTCAGCAGACGACAAACTGATGACAGTTTCTTATTTTTCGTAGAAAATAGGCTCTGACAGACAATTTGCATATAATGTCTTAACCTATTTTCTTGGAAACATGGAAAAAAATATCAAATTATCGTCTGCTGAATTTTTTACCTATCATGCTAAGCGTTAACACAGGACTGACCTATATCAGCCGAAATACGATAAAAGGTACTTATCGCCTATGTGACCTATTAAATTAGCGATGGCCTTGTAACAACGCAAAAAATGTAAAAAAAAAAAAAAAAAAAAATCTATATTTTGCGTTGATGCTTACGCGAAATGTAGAAATTTCTATTTGCGTTGATGTCAGCACAAAATGTAGATATGTTTCCCATTATAAGTCAGTGGCCGAATTTTTCAATCTTAAAAGAGATGTAACTCAAAGCAGATATTAGGACCTGCTGCGTCAAGACGTTGAATCAAGTTTTTTTTTTTTTTTTTTTTTTTTTGTGGCGAAATGAGAAAAATATCATTATTTCGCTTTGTTGAAGAAATGTCCTATCTAGACTTATGTATATTCTTAACACAGTTGTATCAACGTCTTGTAAGATACGGGCCCTTTTCGTGTTGCGATCCGTATCGTTTTATATCCCCTGTCCTGCTGAATCCGGATATACACTGCCTTTGCAAACAGTGTAGATCCAGATCGGTTGGCTTTAAGATGCCAACCGATCTGGATCTGCACTGTTTGTCATTAAGTATTCAAATTTGTGTCAACAACGTGAATCAAGTAATCTGATTGGCTGAAAATTAGAAATGGGAGTGGTATCTTAATTTATTCAGCATGAGAAGGGATATCTACCATCACAAGAGATTTTAAGTGTTCAGATTAGTCTGTGGAACAAAATCTGACAATTTAATAAACTTCTGACAAGTCAACAAAGATGGGTGTTTTTGATGGGAAAGGATTTTGCTTTCACTATGTTCTCGTTCTGAGCCAGCTGGCATTGTGCCCTGCATTTGTGCTTGATTCCACCAATTACCCAGGTAAGATTGTGCAATAAGAAAGAACATGTTCGGGGCACATAGAATCAGTCAAGATCCAGATCAGCCGTTAAAACCGCACAATTTGATCAGGACCTTTCAACTATATGCTTGGCGCCCGTACACGCATTACGCAATACGCATGCGCGTAAGGAAAAATATTTGCAGTAAAGAGGTATCAGGTAGCATAAAATATTACCTCTTTCTTATATGGGTTACTCTAATAGAAATAATTCGTTCCCACTGGGACAAGTTCTTTCCATCAAGAGTAGCCGCTATTTTGGAAGCGATGCTAGATTTTCTATCAGTGTGCAGGTGTGCGTCAACCCATTTATGCCTAGCGTCCTATAAAAGGGACATATGCAAACAGTGTAGACCCAGATCAGACGCCGCAAAACGCGGCGTCTGATCAGAGTCTACACTGTTTCCATTAAATACAGGAATTTCTATAAAATATGGTATTAATAAAAACTAACCAGATACCCTTATATTGGAAATGGACTGGTCCGAAGAGTAAAGGTAGAAGTATCCATTCGGCATAAATGGGTTAAACTGGTTCTGTTCTGGCTGCGCCATTGTCTTGGAATTTCTATTATTTCAACTCCTCGTCTTTATACACATTTCACGCAGTTTGATTGGTTAAATGAAAAGGTTTACACTTCAATAAAGCCCAGAGTAGGAACCCGCCATATCAGTTCCTTCCGCCGTCTCTTTAGATTGACATTTTTTTGACAACATTGGTAACAACTCCAGATTGCATATTATTTAAATACATTTCATTTTTTTTCCAGAAAATTGGGTTTGACAGTTGCTTAAATGATTTACCATTGTGTGTGTGTGTGTGTGTGTGTGTGTGTTTGTGTGTGTGTGTGTGTGTGTGTGTTTGTTTGTGTTGAGGTTTTACGGCCCAGACAACCCAATGGGGTCATGTCGAGCGCGGTCAGTTTACCTAACCACACGTTTACTGGGCAGGCTTAGTCCTCTAAGCGGTTAACCAGTACTGTGCACATTCTTTCGCCAGAAACTGACAACGGCCCTTCTTGAATCAGCGGAAGGAAGAGAATGACCGCAGAAAATATTTCATGATCTCCACGAAAGAACGTGTGTGTGTGTGTGTGTGTGTGTGTGTGTGTGTGTGTGTGTGCGTGCGTGCGTGTCTGCGTACGTGCGTGCGTGCGTGAGAGAGAGAGAGAGAGAGAGAGAGAGAACGGTTCGGCGGGATTATTTCTTTAAAGGCTCCATATTCCTCCAAATTGACATTATTTATCCAAGAAAGGTGTTATAAATTTATATATAGTATAAAATCGATCATAAAAAGTGGCATTTGACAGCCTCTCAGTTCGTCACTCGTTTTTGAACTGGATCAAAAACGAAACGATTTTTTTCGTATCTCTGAATTAATGTTGGCAGCATTAATTCAGCGATTATTAAAAACCATTTCCTTTCATGAACGAGAGACTAACTGAAATGTTACAGGCTGGTCAGGTGCCACATATTTATAATTGTATTAATACCTTATATCAATTTATTATAAACCTTTCTTGTATGATAAAATGTCTTTTTTGAGGAATATTGAGCCTTTAACTGTCGGGTTATACGTGTAAAGAACTCTTTGCTGTTTAATACCATGCTTATCTTCTGTTTTAGTGAACCCAGGCATGCTGACTTGTTTTGATTGTAGCGATGTCGCCGATCCAAAAGACTGTGACCGTATATCTGTGTGTGGTAGAGACCAGGTTCGTTTGCCGTATTTTCCCTCAGTGTTCGGACAGACAGACAAAGTAAACACTGTAGACAGAACATGGCGTTTGACCAGGATCTACATCTAGCAGATATTAGACACATCAACAGGTACAAGGTACTATGACAGCCCGGGACCGGTACATTTGAAACAAGTATAGTAAGGAGATAAGGTGTCCGAATACTTAGAATAAATAAGCAAGCAGGCACATGACGTTTATACAACGCCGCATTAACGTCGATGCCGTTGCATCGACGGTAAACTGCATCGACGGTATACGATGTCGTATAAACGTCATGACTGCATCGACGCTAATGCGACGTTGCATAAACGTCTTGACTCTATCGACGTTAATGCAACGTTGTATAAACGTCATGTGCCCGCTGGAAATGTACGTTTTAAGAATAAATATAAATACCCCAGTTAGTATTCTGACTTAATCTTTTCCAGACCGTTATCGGCCCGATGAAAATCCTGTCGAGCTGATAATGGTCCGATACAGAACTCCTGTCGGGCCGATAACGGTCCGATATAGATTAAAGTAAAGTGCTAACTAGGTATAACCGTACCAAATCAATAGTGTAATTCAGCGCTTTTGTGGGCATGCATTTCGGCTTCTTGAGCAATTCCAATAATTCATTGACCTTTTATAAAGAGAAGATTATTTTTTAACATCACGAAAACATGCCTATATAATTTTGAGCCCCTTAAACTCCACTTTGATATGGTAAAATTGGGGTTTACAGGGATATACATTATTTTTTCCTATTTCTACTCAAAAACACAGATTGTGGGTACTCGTTAGAACTGTCTTGCCGAGGCGGTTCTAGCGAGTGCCAATAATCTATGTTTTGAGCAGAAATATGAAAACATATCAGATTTTTTTTACCTGAAAATTTTCAGTTTTTGAAATTATATATATATATTGGAACAGGCGTGTTTTAGTAATGTTTACCTCTATTCCTTCAAACTTTCCTGTGGCAGACAGAAAATCGCCAGACTTATTTTTTGAATGGCATTTTAAAGTAGGTTCTACTCTTGGACGCCATTTCAATGACATCATTTAAGCATATGCTTATGCATTTCCGTCTGTGTGACTTACATGAGGTAACACGAAATGCCAAAATTGTGGTGCCTCTAAACACTCCAATGCACCCAAAGACACCCCTTGACAATTTATAATTTCACCGACTTATTTTTCCGATTATTCACGTTAAATAGAGATGGACGGCAATAGGAGTATTTTTGCCTTAGCTCTTTGAAACCTCATAACATGCCACTGCATTTTTTAATAGCGCAAAATTCTCTTTTGCACTATTTAAAACATGCAGTGAAATTCTAAGCCCAGCGAAGATTCAGATAAGACCGTGCATCCGTGCAGTCTGATTCGAGTCTTCATTGTCCGCATAAGAAGGCGCAAGCTGGTCTTAGTCATCGCATGGCGCACATGCTCGAAGGTACGTTTCCTGACATTGCGGATCATTAGTTTGTGTCTTTGTCCTTTTCAGCAATGCTTTGTGAACTTCGCACCACTGAGAACTACCCTGCGATACGCCTATAGGATGTCATGTATATCTAGTGTTGTAAGTGCTTTTGTACACGTAGACTTCAGTAGCAATAACGATTATCACGCATCACCCTTGTATAAATGAAATATCCAGTGATGTAAGTTTTAATCGTTTTTTCTTCCGTACACGGGGACTTTAGTAGCCGTTACGACTTTCACTCATGCACCCTTGCACAACTGAAATATCTAATGGTGTAAGCTTTCGTCGTTCTTGTTTTGTACATATTGACTTTCGTAGCCATTACGATTCTCACGCACCCCACTACCCGCCTGTATGACTGAAATATCAAATGATGTAAGTTTTCGCCGTTCTTGTTTTGCACACGATCACTTAGTAGCCATTACGGTTATCACGCTTCCCCCTCATCCCCCACCTTGTACAACTGATATATCAAATTGTGTAAGTTCGTCGTTCTTGTTTTGTACACGGTAGCTTTAGTAGCAATTACGATTATCGTGCATCCCCCTCCCCCTATACAAATGAAATATCTAATGGAGTATGTTTTCGTCGTTCTTGTTTTATACACGGGGACTTTAGTTGCCATTACGATTATCACCCCTCGCCTTATACAAATGGTGTAAGTTTTCGTCGTTTTAGTTTTGTATAACGGGACATTAATAGCCATTTCGATTATCACGCATACGCACCCCCCCCCCACCCTCCCCCCGCCCCGATACACACACGCCACCCCTTATAAAACTGGAATATGTAAAGGTGTAAGTTTTCGTCGTTATTGCTTTGTACATGTTGACTTTTGTGGCCATTACGATTTTCATGCATCCCCCCAAGCCCATTTACACAACTGAAATATCTAATTGTGTATTACTAAGTGTTCTTTGTTCTTATTTTGTACACGGTGACTTTAGTAGCTATTACGATTATAATGCACATCCTCAAACATCCCACCCTTATTCAAATGAAATATCTAATGGTGTAAGTTTTCGTCTTTCTTGTTTTTTTACAAGGTGACATTAGCAGCCATAACGATTATCACGCATCCCTCCGCCCCCATCCCCCTTATACAACTGAAATATCTAATGGTGTAAGTTTTCGTCGTTCTTGTTATGTACAACGGGACTTTCATAGCCATTGCGATTATAACGCATCCACCCCTCCCCCTCCCTCTCTTTATACAACTAAACTATCCAATGGTGTAAGTTTTCGCATTTCTTGTTTTGTAGCCCTCCTCCCCTACCCCCACATCCCTTATACAACTGAAATATATAATGGTGTAAGTTTTCGTCGATCTTGTTTTTTTTACAACTTGACTTTAGTAGCCATTACGATTTTCATTAATCCCCCTTGCTCCTTGTACAACTGTAAGCTTTGGTCGACTTCAGTAGCCATTATTTGTATCACATGACCCACCCCTCCCTTCCCTCCCCTTTGTAGAAATGAAATATCTAATCTTGTAAATTTTGGTTGTTTTTGTACATAGGCACTTAAGCAGAAATTAGAATTATCACGTACCCGCTCCCCCCCCCCCCCCCCCCCCCCAACCACCCCCTCCAACCCTTGTACAACTAAAATATCTAATAGTTTAGATTTTGGTACTCGCGGACTTCAGTAGCAATTACGATTATCACGCATCGCCCTTGTGTGAATGAAATATCTAATGGTGTAAGATTTGTTTCTTGTTTTTTTTTTTTTTGTTTTTTTTTTTTTGTACTTTAGTAACCGTACGACTATCACGCACCCCATCCTAGTACAAATGAAATATCTGGTGGTGTAAAATATCACCGTTTTTGTTTAGTGCACCGGGATTTAAGTGGCAATTACGATTGTTACGCACACTTGTACAACTGTAATATCTAATGATGTAAGTTTTCGTCGTTTTTGTTTTGTATTTGGGGACACTAGGAGCAATTACGATTTTCACGCATTCCTACTTGTATAATAATGCTGTAAGTTTTGGTCGTTTTTGTATTGTTCACGGAGATTTTAGAAGGTAGTCACAAAAGTTATCTCCTTTGTACAAAAAGACCGAAAATTTGTCAAGATACTGGTTAACCGCTTAGAGGACCAAGCCTGCCCAGTAAAAGTGTGGTTAGGTAAACTGACAGCGCTCGACATGACCCCATTGGGTTGACTGGGCCGTAATACCTCAACATAAACAAAACCTTAGACGGTGGCTGAACATTATAAATGTGTATATAGTGAACCCTCGTTACAACGACAGAATTTGTTCCAAATGATGATTCTGTTAAAATGAATTTGCTATCGTAAAGAACATTAATAAGCTGAATGATATGTTTGTTTGTTTGTGTTGAGATTTTACTCATTACGAAAACACGCCTATTCAAATATATAGAAACTTTCACCTCCAAAAACTGAAAAGTTTCAGATAAAAAAACTCTGATATTTTTTCATATTTCTGCTCAAAATATAGGCGAGGCGGTTCTAACGAGTACCCACAATCTATGTTTTTGAGCAGAAATAAGAAAATAATGGATACCCCTGTGAACCCCAGTAACTATATAAAAGTGGGGTTTAAGGAGGTCAAAATTATATAGGCGAGTTTTCGTGATGGCCCAGTCAACCCAATGTCGTGCGCAGTCAATTTACGTAACCACACTTTTACTGGGAAGACTTTGTTCTCTAAGCGGTTAACCAATATTGTGCACATTCTTTCGCGAGACAGTGACAACTTTCCTTCTTGAATCATCGGATGGGACAGAATGACCGTAGAAAATATTTCATGATCGATTTCCACGAAAGAATGTTGCCGACACGCGGCCGGGGTCGAACCCGCAAACTACTTATCTCAAGTCGGACAGAATGATATGTAAGAAGGATCTTGCTTTATTTTAATTTCCTCATAGAACATATGTTTTGGATAATATCGGGATGAGAATGGATTGTAATGAAAAAAAAAACGAAACTCCCTACACCCACCTTTCAAAAACAACAGATCTCAGCAGATCAGACAGTCTGAAACAATTTGAAATCATCAATAATGCTTAAAATAATGCTTAAAAATCTGAAATTTGCCAAAACGCTGAAGAGTCTCAACCAAAAGATCATCATCATGCGATATTTGTTAGAATCACTGCATCGTCTCAGTGATGTGATTCTAACAAAACCCCGAAACATATGTTTCTTTAAGTATTATAAATACAATGAACTTGCAAATGTTTTGTTTAACTGTCACCTCTTGAGCGAATGTTTTGTGCCAGTCAAAATATCATTACAACGAATTTCTTCGTTGCATAGAGTGTCGGTATAAAGAGGGTTGACTGTTATTTATCAATATTTCCAACCAACTCTTCATCTTTATACACATTTCACGCAATTCGATTGGTTGGAGGAAAAGCTTTACATTTCAAAAAGATCCAGAGCAGGATCTATTTTCCTTCCGCCGTCTCAAAGGATTGACAGTTTTTGACAATATTTTGATGACAAAGTTGGTATTATAAGAAATGAATTATTTTTGTGTGTTTTTATCGATGTGTTAACTCCGGCGAATCACTCAAAACTTATCAAAAAGCCCTTCTTTGGGTTTTATTCAGTTTGTGAGTGATTCGACGGAATATACACACCGATAAAATCCACAAAACTAAAATTCATTCCTGTAATATTTTAGATCTGCAACGTTTTGACATCACAAACATCTATTGTATCATCAACGACGTGTACTCAGTGTTGCAATACCAGCTATTGCAATAGAGATGCCTGCGATAACTGGACAAGTAAGTGCATAAGATCATACTAAGCTCTAATTGCATAAGGTCATGCTAAGTTCTAAGCTCCAAATGCATAATGTTATACTAAGTTCTAAGTTCCAAATGCATAAGGTCACAGTAAGTCCCAAGTGCATATCTAAGTGCATAAATCACACTAAGCACTAAGTACATAAGTCATACTAAGCTCTAAGCGCACACATTCCTAGAAAGTGCATTAGGTTATACTAAGTTTTAAGTGAATAACGTCATACTAAGCTCTAAATGCATAAAGTTATATTAAGCTCTAAGTACATAAGGTCATGCTAAGCTCAAAATACATATGGTCATACTCAGCTCTAAAAGCATAAGTTTCTACTAAGCTTACAGTGTGTACATACTACGCTCTAAGTACTTATGGTCATATTTAGCTCTTAGAGCGTAAGTAAGATCATGCTGTTCTAATTGCATAAGATCATACTTACATCAAAGTGCACGAAGCTCATAATGCATAGTGTCATACTAAGTTCTTAATGTATATGGTCATAATAGGCACTAGATACATCAGTTCATACTAAGCCATATGTGCACATATGTGCTGCGATATGCGGATAGCGACAACTAAGTTCAGTTTGCGAGACCGCGTAATTTGATCAGGGTCAACACCGTCTGCTTATAGAATCGTCGGATTTTGCAGGCTATATCTGTGTAAAGCAGAAATAAAAGTCAAGATAGCCAGGATATACCATAGCAATGAAACACGGTCCTTCCGAATGAGCATAATACAGGTTAACTGCATAGAGGACTAAGCCTGTCCCTTAAAAGTGTTGTTGAGTAAACTGACTGCGCTCAACATGACCCCATTGGGTTAACTGGGCCGTAAAACCTCAACACAAACAATATACCTGGTAGACTTTATGAGGGAGATAACCTTTGTAACTTCCCACTGGCTTTCCTACACAACAACCCCCTTCTGAACAAGGGTCTACACTACAAGGAAACAATCTGCTTCTTTCCTTATTTCCTTATACAAAGGTGGCTATGTCACGTGGTTCTTTGGAAGGGTGCACACTTTTTTTAATGTTAAAATCGCTCGATTCAAGGTAAGGTTATTGCGCTTTTCTCGTTTTTTTTTTGTTTTTTTTCAGTTGATTTTCATAAAACAAAGTACCTGTAGATCGCATATTCGAATATGAGCACTATTTATAAACATACAGCATATTCATATTCTGCTTGCAGTATTTGCAAAAATTCGAAGCAAATATAATTTTCGCGACGGAAAGGTTGAAAGTGTTCACACTTATATGAGCACGACAAAACCTACAATACGACTTGTGCGACCAGCGAAGACTGAGATCAGACTGTCCGCGCAGTCTGATCAGAATCTTCACTGTGCTTTTTACAGCCTCCAGGCTATCCAAAGACGGATAAACAAGAACCCTTGCCATATTGGGTGGATGCACAGGCTGATCTGAGTCTTTTCTTGTCACAAAGGTCTTATTATAGATTTTGCCGTGCACTGGCTCATATATCAATTCCCTTTGATATAGAATAAAATAGAATACTAAAATTCCCTTTAATACAACAGCTGCGAATTATCTTCATCATCAAGTAACGTCAACATCGTCCGGACCAGTGCAAGTGAGCAGTCACGGTGGCACCGTCTACCCCACAACGGCGTCAACGGTACCAACAAAACCACACATCACAGGAAAGAACAGCGCACCGTACTCGCTGGCTGTTCATTTAGACTGTACGGTTTCTGGATCTGTCTTGGCCATTCACTGGCACTACAATCAGGTAAATAAGTTGTACTGTAAAACGTCAATGACTCGCACAACGATGGCTCGTTTACCGTTGCTGATTCGAACTCTTTTTCAGTCCCTAAGAAATTCTACCGATACCTGAAGAAAAATATGTAAGGGTATTTCATTTTTTAGTGGTTGTTTGTTTTCAGTCCCTAAGAAATTCTACCGGTACTTGAAGAAAAATATGTAAGGGTATTTCATTTTTTTAGTGGTTGTTTGTTTGTTTTATCGTGAAAATGTATATTGTATTCATTCATTAGGGCCGAATGTCGGGGCGATTCTATGGAGTACACTCAATATACCATCATATATATTGAAAAGACAACCATATTTTTTCCCCATTTGTTTTCTGACCAGTCGCTATGATTAACCATCGGTGGCTGGAACTACGCATGTCTAGAGCAATTGTTCATGGTCCAAAAGATGTTCGAGTCACTAAAGTTTTACTCTGTAGTGGTTTCCCTTGGAAACAAACATATAAAAGAACGAAAATTGGAGACTCAGTTTTACTGAGCTTCTTCATATTACAGCAATGTAGTTTACAGGGCTCCAACACTGGCTTTTAGGCGGACCTCAGTTTTCCGAGATACGTCTATCGGAATGAGATCAATGCATTCAAAACATGAAAACAAAAATAACTGCATTATGACGTATAGCTACCACAAGACATGTCGTGAGGTGTCTGTACATGAAATTGCAGTCATTTTTGCTCCCAATTTTAGGTGGCTATAGCACGTGTTTTTGGAAGGGTGTACACTTTTTGAACGCTCGATTCAAGGTAGAGAAAATTACTTCTAATTTTCATTAAACAAAGTGCATCGCATATGCAGATATAAGCACTTTTCATAAATATACAGGTTGTCTAAATCTTGCATGCAGTATTTGCAAACATTCGAAGCAAATGTAAGTGTGGACACTTCCAACATTGTCAACGCGAGAATTACATTTGCTTCGAATGTTTGCAAATACTGCATGCATAATATGAATACGTTGTATGTTTATGAATAGAGCTCATATTAGAATATGCGATGTTATTTGTTTTATGAAAATCGGTTGAATATAACCTGAGAAAATTTCAATTTCCTTACGTTGAATCGAGCGATTTTAACGTTAAAAACTGTGTCCATCCTTCCAAAATAAAACGTGACATAGCAACCTTGCCAACGTTAATTAAATTGTTTGTAATAAATGGAGACGGAGCACAGCGTTTCCTATTAAAAAAACTGCATATGTTCCCATCGAAGACTCGGCTCACCCTGCGCATCTGCATGTTCATTACGAAAACACGCCTATTCAAATATACAGGAAATTTCACCTCCAAAAACTGAAAAAAAAAATCAGATAAAAATCTCTAATATTTTTCCTATTTCTGCTCAAAACATAGATTGGGGTACTCGTTAGAACCGCCTTGACGAAAGAAAATAAGAAATAAGAAAAATAATGTATACCCCTGTAAACCCTAGTTTTACTATATAAAAGTGCGGTTTAAGGGGGTCAAAATTATATAGGTATATTTCCGTTATGTTATAGATCCTTGACTACCCACAGAGTGCTTATATCGTCCGACTACGCAAAAAGTATCATATCGATAATACCAAACGTCCCGCGTTCTGTTTTTCATCTTTTTTTCTTCGGTAGGAGTTGTCATTTGAATAAATAAACGTTTGTAGTACGGAATAAAGTTAATTACATCTTTACAGATGGGTCCTTTACTTCAGGAAATTGATGTCTACAGGTGATACATTGACCACTTCTTATTTGAATGACACAAATAGTTATATACATGTTTTGCAGACGGGTCCCTTACCTTACTTCGACCTTTTCTAATTTGAATGAAACATAAGTTATTAACATGTTTACAGACGGGCCCTTTACCTCCGGAAGTGATATCATCAGGTGGTGTTTTGACCATTTCTAATTTGAATGAAACAAGAGCAGGAATGTACACATGCATGGCTGTCGACCACAATGGAATGATATCTACAGCCAATGTGATGGTTACAATTCAAGACAGTAGGTACCGTTTTTACCCTTAACCCTTGTTCTGCTGAATAAATTAAGATGCCACGCCCACTTCTAATTTTCAGCCAATTAGATTACTTAATTCGGACTGTTGCTATAAATTCACATACTTAATGGCAAACAGTGCAGATCTAGATCAGTTGGAAGCCAACTGATCTGGATCTGCACTGTTTGCAAAGGCAGGGTATATCCGGGTTCCGCAGGACAAGGATTAATTGCTAGTCCGTGACCTTGACCTCATGGACATTGGAAGGTGCTAAGATAGTGCTGATAAAAATTCGGATAGTACCTATAAAATCAACTATGAACTAAATCTATCTTAAGTTTAGGAAATAATGAAGTTCTAAAACCTTTAATGCAAAACTTTGACATGAAAATTCTGTCCGTGACCTTAACCTCAAGATCATAGGAGGGGTCGGGATACAATGTAGCACTGATGAAAACTGGACGAATAACTATACTGATATAAGATATGAACTAAATCTACCTGGAATAAAGCTTAAAATTAAGCGGACTTAAAGAATTCAATGCAACATTTGTAACGTTAAAAATTTTAAGTTCCTAACCTTGATATTAAGGTCATTGAAAAGGAAGGGATAGCACTGATGAAACCTTAACGCGAAGCGATACTGATATTAAATATGAACTCTGGACCAGTACCTATCATAATACCAAGTATGAACTGAATCCAACACAAGACTTGCAAGTTCTAAAGTCTTAAATCATCTTTGATGCAAAACTTTAACATGAAAAGTCTACATCCATGACCTTGACCTCATATCATTACCGATTCTTATAGTCACGTCATCGGTAATCAGATTTCACACTGAGTTACCGTATGTAAGACGGGAACTTGTCGGAAGATTTCTTTAAAAATGCTGATCCCTACATAGCCCCGTTTAATTATGTTTTATGGGCAACAAGGGTGTACATATTTAATACGTACCTTTAGCCTTATACCAAATCCTTCAACTTCTATAAACCCATACTGACATCTTTGCAACCAGTGCGGATCCAGATGAGACGGCCTGTTTGCATCAGTGGATACGTCCTTATTTCAATGATAGAAGATTCCATTTCTCAATATTGAAATTACAGTCGACTCTCGTTATCCCGAAGTCCAAGGGACTCTCTGGAATACTTCGAGATATCCGTACTTCGATATATCAGATTTGCGGAATTGAGGTAATTAATAAATTGAACAACCAATAAATGAATATGTAATCTGACTAAAGTTAAGAGATATATTGAAAATATTGTGGAAAATAGGAGCAATTTCTCCTCTTTTCCATAATATTTTGATACCTGTTGTTAGATTTCAATGTTAGGGGCCAGATTTTCACTTTGAGATAAGCGGTTATTCGAGATAAGCGATATCGAGATAACGAGAGTCGACTGTATTTTACCCGACAAATTGTCAAGCTGCTGAATACACGTTACCAGTCAGCAAAACAATCCTTATACCCCTGAGATTCTTCAGTGGACTCTTCCGTTCTTTTATTTTGGACATGTACATTGATGTAAATAGGGTTTCAATCTAAAATAATAATAATAATAATAATAATAATAATAAATAAATAAATAAATAAACAGAATGACAAACAGTGTAAATCCTGATGAGACGGCTCTTTACGAGCCGTCCCGTCTGGATCTACATTGTTTGAACTAGTATCCGTTTTTGATCAGCAGGGCTGAAAGTATTTAACAGCACGGAAATATTTGGAACCATGGAAATTTGGTCGAGCCACTAAAAGTTATTCATGACATCAGGTCAACAGGCAAATAGGGATGATTTTTAGAATGTCTTCTCGATCTTCTATAAAAACATGGTATGTTGAGTACAATCATTAGATCGCCTCCATAATCAGATTCTGATGAGTACCCTCAACAAATTTTAATGATACAAATAACAACATACCCCTATAGCTAGGGACGTAACAATTCATCGAACTATCGATGATTGCAATAGTGACCTTGACAATAGTGCTATCGTGATAGTAAAGTGGCAGTAGTTATAGTATCAGCAATTGCAATGATTTCAATAGTTCTATTAGAAATATTGAATGTATAAATAGTTATCATAGGTCTATAAATAGAATCTGTCTGCATGTTATAACCAAAAGGAGGTGTGCATTTAAATTTGTAAACCAGAACTCTAAAATATACAATAATTTTGGTGTCAGCATGTTCTCAGTTCTTCAGATGTGGATCATAAAAAACTCCAAAGAGCTTTTTGAAAAATCTAAAGGCATAATCTCTTCATTCTGTCAACAGTATAAAATCTTTCGATTTCTCTACTCTTTACACTACTATTCCTCATGATAAATTGAAATCTAAATTAAAGGAACCTATCAACCAGTGTTTCTTCCACAAGAATGATAATCGTCGATTTCAGTATGTTGTCATTGGCTAAAAAGACACATACTTTGTTCGGGATCACTCTAATGCGCTACAAAAATACTCAGATGCAGATGTCATAAAGATGTTGGAATATCTAATCAACAATATTTTTGTGAAGTTCGGCGGATGGTTATTTCAGCAAACAATCGGCATACCGATGGGTACTCGTATGAGGCGGAGTTTGTACAAAGTCTCCTCCTAGCAGGCAAAATCACCTCGCACAACAATTCAATTTCAACTACAGATATATAGATGATGTACTGTCTCTGAAAAACACAAAATTTGCAAAGTATTTGAAATTCATCTATCCATCTGAACTTGAAATAAATGAAACAACGGAGACCTCAGCCTCCTCCTCATACTTGGATTGTTATCTCTTCATTGACAATGGAAAGATTACTACTAGGCTTTACGACAAACGGGATGACTACAATTTTCCCATTGTTAACTTTCCATTCCTGAGCAGTAATATCCCTTCTGCATCTGCATACGGCGTTTACGTTTCACAGTTAATCCGTTTTGCCAGAGCCTGTTCAAATTATCAGGACTTCATGGAGCGTGGGAAAGTGCTCACTACAAAGTTGTTGAGCCAGGGGTATCAAAAAACCAAACTGGTAGCAACACTTAAGAAGTTCTATGGGAGACATCATGATCTGGTCAATCCCTACAACGTGGCAGTTTCCAGAACTGTTTCTGATTTTTTCCTAATGACGAGCCATAAGTAGACTTCCCAAATCCCGGACATACGCTTCTACCGATATGTCCTTCGTTCAGGCCCATCGGCATGGTGGGGTAAAGCTTGCTTACCAAGTAATGCTTACTATCCGCGGACGCCTGCTTACACTCTTTATTCTGGGGTCCATGTCTGTTGATCTGAACATTCTGATTCGTCATTCGTTTACGGATTTATGAGTTTGGATTACCATGACCGCAACTACTCATTAAATAAACAGCAATAATACTGCGTTCAAATAGAATTTCAACACTGAATGGCATCAAAATTAAAACTTTATGGAAATCTTTGGGGTTTTAAGTAAATAATGTTCCAATAGTTATCGCAGTAGATACTTGTAGCAGCATTGCAATAAATTAAACCGCTTTTTTGTATAAAATCCAGGTAACGTTTATTTACAGCCGCGCCATTCTTGTCGCTGTGACGTTAGTGTTGTGTAAAGAGGGTTATCTGTAAAACCTGGATTTGAGTAGACCCGGATCAGACGCCAAAGAACGCGGCGTCTGATCAGAATCTGCACTGTTTGATTTAATTGCAGGACGTTAAGTGAAAGTTTCTCTGTTCCTAACCATTTTCCCAGCCCGCTATACTCCGACAATCTATCTATCAGTGCTGTCAGTGCTTTTGATTATATCTAAAATTGCTGGTAGATTGTTAAGCAGTGTAGATTTTGATCCTACACAGCCTTCTGTGGAAACCGATCTGTATCTACCCTGTTTGCACAGACCTGTCTTTCCCAGTTTGTAAATCAACGCTTAGCATGCAAGGTAATATTTTCAGCAGACGATATTTTGAAACAGTTTCCTTATTTTTTCCTTATTTTTGTCCAGAAAATAGGCTAGGAGACAATATGCATGAAATGTCGAAGTAGATTTTCTGGAAAAAAAAGAAAACTATCAATTTGTCGATTGCTAAAACTGCCTAGAGTGTAAATGGTTATATACGATATCTTGCAGCGCCACCTATTGTTGTGAGTGTTATAAAAACACCTACAGTTTTGATTCTCGGACAACCTTTTACGATACGATGCTCCGTCATAGGATACCCGAAACCTAGGATTACTTGGAACTTTGTGGCGGTGAGTATATCTAATGATTAAAGTGTTCCAACTGTAACCTTTTAGAATGTAAACTTAAATGTAGTATGCTTTGCCATAACGGTGCACCAGCTAGTCCCGGGTTTTGTTATAATAGCTCCAGGTAGTCCCAGGTTTTATTTTAGTCGTAATAACTTTGAGCATTCCATGGAAAATTGCATTGGATCAGTCAATGACCTTTCATAAAGTGCTTCCCTTACGAAGAAATGGCAAGCTCTAATATTATCTTCGCCACATATTCCAATATACATTATACTAAAACTATCTCACTAACTTAAAATAGTTTAATAAGCCAAGGTATAAAATAAAATATGGTATTTGTTAATCTTGCAGGCTGGTGGAATAAGGGTAGTCCCAAGGCAAATACGATTCTCACCCGACCAAACTATTGTAGAGGTGTTACATACCAACCGCAATATCGACATGTATCTGTTTATCTTTCAGGCTGATGGTAGGAGCGTATTCCCGAGTCAGGTACAATTCTCATCCGACCAACCTACTTAAGTACTGTAGAGGTGTTATATTACAACAACAATATGGTGCATGTATTTGTTAAGCTTGCAGGCTGATGGAAGGAGCGTAATTCGAAGAGGTACGGTTCTCATCCGACCAAATTACGATAGAGATGTTACATTAAAGTCACAATTGTAGATGTATGTTAATCTTGCAGGCTAATGGAAGGAGCGTAATCCCAAGTAAGACACGGTTCTCATCAGACCCAACTACTGTAGAGGTGTTACATCACAACCACAATAATGTACATGTATCTGTTAATCTTGTAGACTGATGGAATGAGCGTAATCCCAAATCACACACGGTTATCACACGACCAAACTACAGTGGAGGTGTTATATTACAACCAATGTATAGTACAAGTATCTGTTCATCTTGCAGGCTGAAAGAAGGAGCGAATTTCAAGTCAAACACGGTTCTCACACGACCAAAATACGATAGAGATGTTACATTAAAGCCACATTTGTAGATGTATCTGTTAATCTTGCAGGCTGATGGAAGGAGCGTAATCCCAAATCACACACGGTTATCACACGACCAAACTACTGTGGCGGTGTTATATTACAATCAATGTATAGTACAAGTATCTGTTCATCTTGCAGGCTGAAAGAAGGAGCGAATTTCAAGTCAAACACGGTTCTCACACGACCAAAATACGATAGAGATGTTACATTAAAGCCACAATTGTAGATGTATCTGTTAATCTTGCAGGCTGATGGAATGAGCGTAATCCCAAATCACACACGGTTATCACACGACCAAACTACTGTGGCGGTGTTATATTACAACCAATGTATAGTACAAGTATCTGTTCATCTTGCAGGCTGAAGGAAGGAGTGAAATCTCAAGTCAAATACGGTTCTCTACCGACCAAACTACTAAAGAGGTGTTACATTACTACAACTTGGTACAAGTATCTGTTTATCTTGCAGGCTGATCGAAGGAGCGTAATCCCGCTCTCATCCGACCAAACTGTTGTAGAGGTGTTGCATGACAACCACAATATGGTACATGTATCTGTTTATCTTGCAGGCTGATGGAAGGAGCGTAATCCCAAGTCAGATACCGTTCAAATCCGACCAAACTGCTGTAGAGGTTTCACATGGCAACCACAATATGGTACAAGTATCTGTTTATCTTGCAGGCTAATGGAAGGAGCGTAATCCCAAGTCAGATACCGTTCTCATCCGACCAAACTGCTGTAGAGGTGTTACATGACAGCCGCAATATGGTACAAGTATCTGTTTATCTTGCAGGCTAATGGAAGGAGCGTAATCCCAAGTCAGATACCGTTCTAATCCGACCAAACTGCTGTAGAGGTGTTACATGACAACCACAACATGGTACATGTATCTGTTTGTCTTGCAGACTAATGGAAGGTGCATAATCCCAAGTCAAATACCGTTCTCATCCGACCAAACTACTATAGAAGTATATATGGCAACCAAAATATGGACATATATCTTGTAGGCTGATGGAAGGAGCGTAATCCTAAGTCATATACGCTTCTCGTATGACCAAACTGTTGTAGAGGTGTTGCATTACAACTACAATATGGTAGAAGTATCACGTTTATCTTGCAGGCTGATGGAAGTAGCGTAATCCTGTGTCAGGTACGGTTCTCATCCGACCAACCTACTGCAGAGGTGTAACATTACAACCGCAATATGGTATATGTGTCTGTTAATCTGGCATGCTAATGGAAGAAGCGTAATTCTCAGGGGGATACGGTTCTCATCCGACTAAACAACTGCAAAGGTGTAACATTACAGCCAACACAATATGGTACAAGTATCTGTTAATCTTGCAGGCTGATAGAAGGAGCGTAATTGCAAGTCAGATACAGTTCTCACCCGACCGAACTATTGTAGAGGTGATACATTACAACTAAATTACAACTGCAATATGGTATGTGGTAATTGTTTATCTTGCAGGCTGATGGAAGGAGCGTAATTCCGAGTCAAATAAGGTTCTCATCCGTCAAAACTATTCTATGGTACATATATCGGTTAATCTTGCAGGCTGATGAAGAGCGTAATTCCAAGTCAGATACGGTTTTCAACCGACCAAACTACTGTAGAGGTGATACATTACAACCAAAATATGGTACATGTATCTGTTAATTTTGCAGGCTAATGGAAGGAGTGTAATTCCAAGTCAAATACGTTTCTCATCCGACAAAACTACTGTAGAGGTGATACATTACAGCTAAATTACAACTGCAATATGGTACACGGTATTTATCTTGCAGGCTAATGGAAGGAGCGTAATTCCCAGTCAAATACGGTTCTCACCCGACAAAATTATTGTAGAGATGTTACATTACATCCGCAATAATTATTATGGACATGTACTTGTTCATCATGGAGGCTGAAGGAAGGAGCGTAATCCCAAGTCGCATACGGTTCTCATCCGACCAAACTATTATAGAGGTGTTACATTACAACCAAAGCATGGTACATGTATCTGTTTATCTTGCAGGCTAATGAAAGGAGTGTAATCCCATGTCACATACTGTTCTCATCCAACCAACTACAGTCGAACCTCGTTATCTCGAACTCGCTTATTTCGAATTACCGCTTATCTCGAAGTGAAAATATGGTCCGTTTTAACATGAAACTGACAACAGGTAACAAAATAATGTGGAAAAGAGGAGAAATTCCACATTATTTTATATATATATATATTTCTAACTTCAGGAGTCAAATTACATATTCATTTGTTAAATGTGGTTGTTCAATTTATTGTTTTCCTCACTCTCTTAACTCTGATATGTCGGGGTACGGATATCTCGAAGTGTTTCAGAGAGTCCCTTGGAATTCGAGATAACGAGAGTCGACTGTACTACAGAGTGTTACTTTACAAATACATACGGTACATGTATAGATCTGTTTATCTTGCAGCCTGATGGAAGCAGCGTAATCCCAAGTGAGGTACGGTTCTCATCCGACCAAACTACTATAGAGGTGTTACATTACAACCATATATACCATGACGGAAGATGGACTTGTACTGCCACAAATGCCTTAGGGAGGTCACAGGCAGCCATGCATATCCCATAAACACGAGTGGTATTTTCAAAAGTAAAGAGAAAATGATGTCTACGTATTTGGGATTATTGAACTTGACTCTCTGTAATAATGTTTATTCATTTATAAATTTATTTATTCATCTATTTTCTTATTTATTTACTTTGTATGTATTGATTACAATTATAGATCGACAAAACTGACCTCTCACTTTGACCTTCACATTAAACATTTATAAGAATATGTCCATTGTACAATTTAAATATGATAGTCACAAAGATCTGCATTCCATTTGATACAAAATTCCTCTCACTCGTACAGGTAATGCCTGTTTTATCTGCCCAAGTAGTAAATGTACTCATAAATACTGTAATCAAAAGATCAAAGCGATAGGTCACTTTGTTGGGCTTTTATTATTATTATTATTATTATTATTATTATTATTATTATCATCATTATTAATCTATTTATTACTTTTGTTGTTATTATTATTATTATTATAACGGTTCTTTGTCTCGTTTTTAATTATTGCCAGATGACATAATTGCTTGTCCTAATTAATAAAACCAAAACGTAATGAACTCGCATCGTGTTAGCATTCACTGAGCTTAGCTAGGGACTAACACGAGCAGAAGAGAGAGATTTGAACGACCATTGTCAACACTGCACATACACACAAAATTGTAAGTAGCTGAAGAGACGAAGTTGAAACAGTCAAAATATCGAACTCGATTTCATTGAGAACATAAGAATCTATCAAAGGTGTGAGGGGTAGATAGAAAAATCCGTTCCGAGGATCACTATCTGGTATCACGAGGTTTGTGAGGGAGGGATTTTTCTGTCTACCCCTAACACCTATGATAATCCTTTTTTTTTGCACACCTTTCATTTCTGAACGTTGATTTTTTACAACGCAGTTACTTACACTCCTGACGTCCGCTATATTGTGATGACATTACTGTGGCGTTTAATGACGTCATTACGTTCAGTGACGAAAACCTTAACGATGGCGTACGTGCCGTCCATTACAACCAGTGCATATCAAACACGTGAGCATTCTCGATTTTTATCTTACCCTGGGTAGAAAACCTGGGTAGTATAAAAATTTCTATTCAGGGGTAAAATCCAGTTATCTGGTGTGCAAGAAATCTCTGTATTTCATTGAAAAGCATAAAAACACTTTTATTAAAGGAACTGGATATACTGTCAGGGGAGGCAACTGTTAATATTGCTTTGCCTTCCTACAGCAAATTGGGTCTACTCTAAATGGAAAGCATTTGCTCCTTTTATGCTTTTCCTTTAGGGCAGACAACATTTCAGAAGGATTGGTGCACTGCAAAGCAAACAGGACATCGCAAAAGTTGCCCCCCTGGTAAAATAAAAATAAGAAACGATAATGTCCCGCCATTATCATGACACGGGCAGATACCTCTGTCAAATCAGACGAAAGTAGCCAGTAGGCAATTCAAAACCGGATTTTTATAATATCTATGCACATATCAAAGTTGATGAAACTCCATTGAGATTTACATAAGTTATTGTCCTTAAATTAAAGTACGGATGAGGTGCCGGCAGATAACTCTGTCAAAAATTAACGAAATTTGCCCAAACCACATCTCCATAATATCAGTGCACATACCAAGTTTAGTGAAAATCCTTTGAGATTTGCTCAAGTTATCGACCAGAAATGAAAAGACGGACGTGTCACGGGCATATATATAACTCTGTCAAAAATTGACGAACTTTGCCCATTAGCAATCCCAAACCAGACCTCCACAATATCAATACACATACAAAGTTTGGTAAAATCCATGGACATTTACTCAAGCTATTGTTCGGAAACGAAACTACGGACGGACGTACGACAGACGGACGAACGGATGGACACATGGACAATGTGGTACCATAATACCCCGCCACTATCGTTTGAAACACTGAAAATAGCGGATTCGATTTCACTGAGAAATCTCTATATTATATTGAAAAATATAAAAGAATCACTTTTATTAAAGGGACTTGATATATTGTCAGGGGTCGCAACTTTGTCAGTAGTGCTTGTCTTCCTTCTGAAAAGGGGACCTACTCTAAAAGGAAAGCATTTGCTCCCTTGGGTGTGATGTACTTAAGTTTAGATATACTCAATTTATTGTCCTGAAACTAAAATGCGGATGTGTTGCGGGCAGATCTCTTTAAAAATTGACATTTGCCTAAACCAGATCTCCAAAAAATCAATGCACATACCGAGTTTGGTGAAAACCCATTGATATTTACTAAAGTAATCGTCCAGAAATGAAAATACGGACGTGTTGCGGGCAGATGCCTCTGTCAAAAATGACGAAATTTGCCCAATACCGATCCCAACCAGATCTCCACAATATCAATGCACATGAAAGTTTGATGAAAATTCATTGACATTTACTCGAGTTATCTCCCGGAAAAGAAAATACGGACGGACATTCTAACAAATGGACATTTTTGTGGCTACCATCAGTATAAAGCATACTTATGTGGCTAGAAAATATCCACATAAGATCACATTTTAGCCACATAAGATAAACTTTCAAGTGGCTACCGGAATAAATTCCATTTAAATACAATTAAACTGTCCGTAATCTGCAGCACCATAAATACCTATTCGTGTGTGCGGACGGACGGACGTACGACAGCGACAGACAGACGGACGGAAAACGTATGGACACACGGACAACCAACGTGATACCATTATACCATCGTGTAAAATGGCGGAAAATCTATCAAGTGTATCTAGACCTTTTAAATGGAGATTAACCATGGGCGTAGATATTCTTAGAATTTATTATTGCTACGAAAGCATTTTATGAAAGGTCATAGGTTGGTTCAATGCTATTTTCCATGAACTGCTCAACGTTATTATAACCAAGTATTAGCTTTCACAAACAAGCTTGGTCTACGCTTAACACATATTGTGTGCTAAACGTACACTAAGCTTTTTGTGAAAGATCATACTTGTAAAGCTATATTATTGTAGACATCTGCGAAAGCATATGGAGATCTTGCTAAAGGGTACAGTGCACATATTATTTTTCCCGTAGAGCTCAGTAGTAATTCCACTCTATTTGGTGGTTGAGAGTTCTTTTCAGGGTATAGCTGGGCTTCCACATTTTGTTTCAATTTTAAGGCCAGGCTTAGCACAGCAAAATAAATAAGAAAAAAATTACTGTCACCAGCACTTTCTTGGACTTTTTGGTGGCTGAAGTACATGTAGAAACCGCTAAATTGACAGATATCAAAAATGGAAAAATTAAATTTTCACTCCTTCTTTTGGCTGCAGCAAACACAACCAAACACGTTAATTTTCTGAAAAAAAAAATGATGAAAAACACAGTTTTCTTCAAATCAGAATATTATACATAAGTTTTAAATCATCTTTATTATTAACTAATCACAGGCTGCCTTACATAAAACAGCTATTCCGAGCTGACACAACTCGACAGCATTAGACAATTACTCCATATCCTACTAATCATACATTACGAAAACACGCCTATTCAAATACATAGAAAATTTCGTCTCCAAAAACTGAAAATTTTCAGATAAAAATCTCCGATATTTTTCATATTTCTGCTCGAAACATAGATTGTGGGTACTCGTTAGAACCGCCTCGGCGAGGCGGTTCAAACGAGTGCCCACAATCTATGCTTTGACCAGAAATAAGAAAAATAATGTATACCCCTGTAAACCCCAGTTTTACTATATAAAAGTGGGGTTTAAGGGGATCAAAATTGTATAGGTATGTTTTCGTGATGAAGATTTGTATAAACTAGAACACAGTGTTTCCAGAGGAAAACGTTCGACTCCCCCACCCCCTCCCCCACCAACCAGTTGGAGAGTCCACGGCACCTTATCAGGTCTTGATTATCTGGTTGGTATTAGGTAGAAAGTTGATGAATGTCCTCTGAAATACTGTCTGAATTTATAACTTAATTATTTGGTATGGGTGTGGTTGGAATTGTGAGGAAAGAAGAGGGAGGTTCAAACGTTTTGACATTTCTCTAGTATATGTTCTTAAGGTCACTAAATCTAATCTGCTCTTCTCCATGTCCCAACAACGTATCTGCTCAAGTTTGCTGGAAATCCAGGCATCATCACTTCAGGAAATATGATACAGGCAAGCCATTTCCCAACATTCTAAGACCTCATGTTACCTTGAAAATATGATCAAGGTCGTTAAAATTTAACCACTTCTTGCCCATTTTTCAACAATATATATGTGCAAGTTTAGTAGAAATCCAGCCATCCTTTCAGGAAATATGATGCAGACAAGCCTTTTATCAACATTTTAAGACCTTGTATGACCTTATAAAGGGGTCAAGCTCATCAAAATCTAATCAGCACTTTCCCTCGACCCAGAGATATATCTGTGTTAGTTTGGTCAAAATCCATCTATTCATGAACAAAATCAAATCAATTCTAGTCCAACAATATATATGTGCAGGTTCGGTCAAATTCAATCAATTCCTTCCGGGTACAGGGTGCAGACAAGCCATTTTCCAACCTTTTAAGACCTCCAACATTCTAAGACCTTGTGTGACCTTGAAAATGGGTCAAGGTCACCAAAATCTAATCAGTTTTTGTCCACGTCCCATCAATATATCTGTGCAAGTTTAGCCAAAATCCATCCATTCCTTCAGGAGATAGGGTGCAAAAAAAGGCATTTCCCAACATTCTTAGAACTTGTATGACTTTGAAAATAAGGTCTAAGTCACCAAAATCTAACCAGTTCTTGTCCATGCCCCAACAATATAGCTGTGCAAGTTTGGTAAAACTCTATCCATTCATTCCTTCATGACACAGGGTGCAGACAAGCCATTTTCCAATGAGGTCAAGGCCACCAAAATCTAATCAGCACTTTCCCTCCACCCAATGATGTATCTGTGTAAGTGGTCAAACTCCATCTATTTATTCAGGAGACAGAGTGCCGACGCCGACAAAAATCGCACCAAAAACAATATGCTGCCTTCCAACCCCCCCCCCCCCCCCCCCCCCCCCAACACATACACAATGCTGGGGGGACATAATTCATTGTCTATGTGATTAGATCTCGAAATGTTGTGAGAGAATCACAGTGTAGACCCTTATTAAAGTGCTCGTAGTGAGTAGTTTGATATGGATATACATTGTGTGTTAAGTGAAACATAATAGAAAAAAAGGAAAGAAAGTAGGAATATCATTATTTTTACATTTTTATATAGCGTAATTATCAAATATATATGTATTCCATAATTCGCATAAAATATTACCAAAACTCTTTGACTACTCTTTGATGTGTCTAAATAGAACTAACAGATCAGGGCCTCGGTGGCTCAGTTGATCGTCCGACTGGAGACCAGGAGGTCGCGGGTTGCAACATTCTTTCGTGGAGATTGATCATGAAATATTTTCTACGGTCATTCTCTCCCTTCCACTAATTTAAGAAGGGCAGTTGTCAGTTTCTGGCGAAAGAATGTGCACAATACTGGTTAACCGCTTAGAAGACTAAGCCTTCCCAGTAAACGTGTGGTTAGGTAAACTGACCGCGCTCGACATTACCCATTGGGTTGACTGGGCCGTAAAACCTCAACACAAACACAAACTAACAGATCAGCAGTGCAGACCCTGATCGAACTGCCGAACTGCTTCTGTTTGCAGACCTACTCTTCTAGCATGAATATGTAAGCATAAATAATTTATTCCAGTAACACCTATTTTATTTTATTTTATTTTTTTTTTTTTTTTTTTTTTTTTTTTCACGAAAAAAAAAGCTACGTTTCACCGGGAATATTAGGTAGAATAGGGTTACTCTAAACACGCTAATTTTTATTTGGTCCCAGGATAACAAAACACAGACAGAATTCCAACATTTCAACATTTCTGTCTTATATGCCAATGAATAACGTAATTACGAGGGCCGTTCAAAAAGTTCCTGGTCCTACCCAATTCTGGTGGCTCTCCACACACCAATTTAATATAAATGTAATTATAAGTCTTTCATTAAATTTCTGAAAAAAAACTCCAAAATCTTCTGGTTAAAGTTTTTCTTATATTGCCCCACAAACACAAGACGGGTAGTCGATGTTTTAAAAGTCTAGTATATAAACTTAATTGTCTTGCTTCATTTTGACATTTCATTTCTCAGACACAACATTATTTTTATGTTCTGCTTTTGTTTTAAAAGCGAATTTGATAACTTGCTGATGATTGATTACAAAAAAGAAATATTTTTGACATGCATCAGCACTATCTTTAACCCTTAAATTATGCATCCGCACCTTGTCATGCTGAATATATTAAGATGCAACGCCCACTTCTAATTTTCAGTCAATCAGATTACTTGATCCAGATCGTTGCTATAAATTCACATACTTAACGGCAAGCAATAAAGACTTTGATATTGTAAATCCCTGGGCATTCACAGAACTGTTACAGAGTGTGAACTCTCTGCTGAAATAATTCAAATTTCACCATTTTTGGCATTTAAATTTGTGCCTAGGATTTATGTATGACCTAAACCTACAAATAAATATCCCGCAGGAAAGTGGATGTCTGCTGCATTCAAGAGACCAGATACCGTGGTAGTAACTGCCGCACAATCAGGGGCAAGGACACCAGGTACAAGCTCTACTGGTCAGGAAACGACAAAGGTACTGCTGGTGTAGGAGTGTTTGTGGCAGAAAAGTGGATAGAGAAAGTTTTTGAGGTTCAGAGAGTCTCCGACAGAATCATTTTAGTGAACTCATAGTCGGCCAGCGTATGGTTACCTTTCTGTCTGTGTATGCCCCACAGAGTGGTCTAAGTGATGAGGTTAAGAACCGGTTCTTTGATCAGCTGCGTGCTGTGACTGCCAGGATCCCAGCATCAGAATATCTGATCCCATGTGGAGATTGGAACGGCCATGTAGGCCGTGCAGGCACTGGATACAGGGAAGTGCATGGTGAATGGGGTATGGCAGGCCGGAACCAGATGTTTAGGGTGAGTGAATCCTAGAGTACGCCCTAGCATTTGACCTGCTTCTTGGGAACACATGTTTCAAGAAACGTGACAGCCATCTCATCACGTACAAGTCGGGAAACATTGCCACGCAGATAGATTTCATCCTTTACCGTATGAGAAATGCGCGAACTTGTCACAGATGTAAACGTGATCCCAGGCGAGGAAGTAGCTGTGCAACATCAGCTCGCTCCTTTTTGCGACATGAGGACCGATGTGCGACCAAAATCCAAGCGCAAGTTCACCTCTCGCCTCAAAGTTTGGAAGCTTAAGGACCCTCAGACAAGCAATCATTTCCAGGAGGTCTTCAACTTGCATGTGAGCACATCTGCAGGTGTAGCTGATGAGGCCACTGAGGATATCTGGAACAACATCAAGACTGGACTGCTCAAGACATCTGAGGAGGTGTGTGGCACAACTAGGCAACACCGTTGGCGTCGTGAAACCTGGTGGTGGAGTAAGCACGTGGAAAAGACCATTGCTGCCAAGCGGAAAGTTTTCAAGGCCTGGAAGGCTGGTTAAGGCACTAGGGCATCATACGATGCAGCCAAACGAAATGCCAGATATGCAGTGCACCTTGCTCGTCAAGAAGCCGACAAGAAGGTCTACTAGAATATTGACCCCAAGTCTTCAGAAGTCTACCGCCTTGCTAACCAGTTTAAAAGAGAGAACACTGATGTTGTTGGTGACAAACCTGTGAAGAATGATGCAGGAGAGATGTCAATCAGCAAAGACTCAAAGCAGAAGACCTGTCTAGAGCACTACCAAAGGCTTCTCAATGCTGAGTTTGACTGGGACCAAGACCACCTGTCTTATCACCACCAGTGGAAGGTCCGCCCATCCCAATCACCACTGATATGGTTAAGAAGGCTATCTCACAGATAAAGGCTGGCAAAGCACCGGACCCATCAGGCATAGTGGTGTTGATACGAGCAGCCGGTGACATGGGCGCTTCCATGATCCGTGACCTCGCAGTTGCAATCATTCGTGACGGCAAGGTACCCTCTGACTGGGAGCAGAGTTTCATTGTCTGCCTCTACAAGGGGAAGTGGGGCGCATTGGAAAGGGGCAACTACCGCGGTCTCAAGCTGACAGAGCAGGTTATGAAAATCCTGGAGAGGATTGTGGACGGCCTCATCAGACAGTTGGTGTCAATCGACGATTCCCAGTTTTGCTTCGTCCCAGGCAGAGGCACTATAGACGCAATCTTTGTTGTCAGGCAGCTGCAAGAGAAGTATCTAGCTGCCAACAAGAGACTCTACATGGCTTTCGTAGACCTGGAGAAGGCGTTTGATCGAATACCTCGGAAGGTCATCTGGTGGGCGCTGAGAAAACTGGGTGTGGAGGAGTGGATTGTGCGACTGGTGCAGGGGATGTATGCAAATGCACGTGTCCGTGTTGGTGAGGGGTACAGTGAAGAGTTTGAAGTGAAGGTTGGTGTTCACCAAGGATCAGTACTCAGCCCGCTGCTCATCATTGTGCTTGAAATCTTATTATGAGAGTTGCGCTCTGGGGTCCCCTGGGGAGACCTCTATGCTGATGACCTTGTTATAATCGCTGAATCGCTTGAGGAATGTGTCAGGAGGCTCTTGACATGGAAAGAAGCAATGGAGAAGAAAGGACTGAGAGTAAATGCAGGAAAGACAAAGATCATGATCTGCGGTACGGGACTGGACCTCCTGCAGAGTTCAAGCGAGTTTCCATGCGCCGTCTCTCGCACTGGAGTGGGCAGCAACAGCATCTTCTGCAATGGCTGCAAGCACTGAGTGCACAAGAAATGCAGTGGGCTCAAGCGCTTGAAAAAAGACCCTGACTACAGATGTACACGGTGCAGTGAACTGCACGCCCCTTGGATGGCAGACCACAGAAGGAAGTTCAGGTCGGACTTGATAAGCTTGAGGTGGTAGCTTCCTTTTGCTACCTAGGAGACATGCTCTCAGCAGCAGGTGGCTGTGAACTTTCAACCACAACACGTGTGAAAACCGCCTGGAAGAAGTTCAAGGATCTGCTACCAGTTCTCTCTTTACGTCACCTCTCTTTCAAAACACGCGGCCGTTTGTACAGCTCTTGTGTGCGGGGCGCAATGCACCATGCCAGCGAGACTTGGCCATTGAAAAAGCCAAACCTCCAGTGTCTGCAGCGAAATGACAGGGCAATTTTCAGACAGATCTGCAATGTCAGGCCGCAAGACAATGTCACCACCAGGTCCAATGAGCTACTTGTGCGGCTTGGCATTGAGGATCTGGAACTCATTCAGAAGGAGAGAAGACTACGATGGTATGGACATGTGGAACGCTCCAATGGTGCAGCCATGACAGCCTTTGACATACAGGTTGATGGAAAGCGTGAGCCTGGGAGGCCCAAGATGACATGGAAACAGCCGACAGAGAGGGATTGCAGCGAGTGGAAGCTCTCGGCTATCAACACTCGTGACAGACATACCTGGAGATCTGGTGTGAAATCTGCCATGCGTGCAGCAAGCCAGCTATCTGGAAGAGGGGTCCACTGGTGTGGATGTTGCCCCTGTACCGGCACGTTAATCGAAAATCCGATTATGATATATGATATGATGAAATATATCATCACTTATAAGGATGCCATTGTATATATAATGACGAAAATGTTAATGTCAAACATTTGTTTATAAAAAGGTTGTGGATGGTCAAAAACTATAGAGTATGGGGGTAAGCGTAAAAAGAGTAGTCTTAGCAATTAAAACTGAAGATGAATTCTAAAACATTGGTGATAATTGGTCTGTAGAATAGCTGCATATAATCAGCAATTCAAATGTCCTCTAAACTGTTCAGAACATGGTAGGGCTGGAAACTTTTTTATTGCTCTCGTACAGTCACCAGAATCGCAATTCAACACACTTTCATGAGCGTCTCCATGCATGCATTCTGTACATCTTGATCAGCGAAGAGATCACACCAAAGAACCCGGATGTCGATGAGGACATGGACTGCGACCACAAATATCCTGCCGGGAGCCAGTTAATGGCATTGACAAAATCACTAGCATTTTCTAAGATGGCTAGGTAGTCGTCTACTTCTTGCCGCTTTAAATCTTTAATCTGTTGTTTGATTGGTTTGCTGGCCTCCGAAGATTCTCTGGAAAGAAGGAAAAGATATGAGCCGGGACACAACATTTCATACAAGTTCAGCCAATTCAGGCAGTCTGATCAGAGAAGGTGAATTCTTTTCAGAGCATTATGAAAGAACAATGTAGCGTATTTATTATAAGTATTGGGACACCATAACTCCTTAACAATATTGTCCGAAAATTTGAATACTTTCATTTTACTACCTGTTTATGTGTCTAAACAGTGCTGGGTGAATGGCAAACAGTTGGACCCTGATCAGCGTCTGATCTGGGTCTACACTATTTGTTCTGGTCTGTCTGACCCAATATTTAGGGATATTACGGTAGACCTGACCAGTCTGCACTGACAAACAACATTTATTGAGTTTACATATGGATTTGTTACTAATAACATATGCCGAGTATCCTGATCTGACTGTATATATGCACCATTTTTGGTTGAACAAAAGTGTCCAATCTAAAACTATGCACATAAACAATAACTGTGGCCACTACAATCATATATAGGAAAAAAAATAAACTTGTCCCATAACCTTTGACTTCTGGTTTCAATTTTCTATTTGACGTAATACAGCTGGAAACCAGAGGCCTCATTTCAATGGATAAGGTTATAGTTATACCTATACAGGAATACCGACGAGTTTGCCTAAATTTGCTTACCTGTCTTCAGCTGCTTCTAAGGCAATTTGTTTATATAATTTAGTCCTCTCTTGTCTCTTCAAAATAATTCTGATAATCGCTCTGGAAAGTATAAACAAAACTATATATGTGATTCGCCGGAATTTACACATCGACAAAATCCGTAGAAATAAAATTCATTCCTATAATAATTTGGTCAACGTGAGAAAATGAACCTGCACATTCGCGCAGTCTGATCTAAGTCTTCGCAGGGCGTTCTGTAGGTTTTCAACAGGCACACTGAGATTATTCTGAATACGAGGATGCACAGGCTGATCTTGGTCTTCGTTGGGAACATATGTCAGGAGCATCACGAAAACATACCTATATAATTTTGACCCCCTCAAACCCCATTTTTATATAGTAAAACTGGGGTATATATTATTTTTCTTATTTCTGCTCTAAACATAGATGGTGGTACTCGTTAGAACCACCTCGACGAGGCGGTTCTAACGAGTACCCACAATCTATGTTTTGAGCAGAAATATGAAAAATATCAGAATTTTTTATCTGAAAATCTTCATTTTTTTGGTGGTGAAATTTTCAGTATATTTGAATAGGCGTGTTTTCGTGATGGGGACATCTTCTCAAGTCGCGGTTCATATAAAATTAATTTTTGATTATTTGGTATAATCTATTAAACCGCACCACCATAAAACCGAACTTCCGGACCAAACTTTTCTAGGCATGCGCACTTTGTCAGAGGAAGTGGAGGAGTATTTGCTGATAATTCTGGGATATTTTTCCTATTTCCGCCTAAAAACATATGTCGTGGGTACTCATTAGAAGCGCCTCGCCGAGGCGCTTCTAATGAATACCAACAACATATTTTTACGGAGAATTGGAGATAATTCTCCCATAGTTATCCCAAAATACGCCTCCTGAATAATTCCTCTGTTTGTATATACCTAAAGTCATACTTTTCGCTTCGAATGGTCCATTTAAGCAGACTGGTTACACTTGGCAGAATTTCTGATTTTTACAAGGAAGACAAATTTTGTGACTTCCTGTTTGCGTTCCTGCGATCTAAGCTCCTTCTGAAAAAGGGGTCCACTCTAAAAGGAAGCGCTTTGCTCCCTTTTGCAGAATTTCCTTTTAGAGTACACCCGTTTCCTGAATTTGCCCTGAAAGAGCAAAAGATAAAGTTCTAATTGTATTCATTCGCACAACATCAAATAAAATCTTACTTAAGTATTTCTGTGAAAAGTGACACCGCCCAGGCAATGGTGCCGGCCGTCCACCAGTTTGCCGACTGTCGGTGTATCAGTTTCTTGTCGGCACACCAGGCTATGTGTTCCAGAGGAAAATACAGCTGATTGGCACAATTGCTTAGCCACTGTAAATACCTCAACCACGTGTTACTTTCCTGAAATTAAAACAAAATCAAAGCACTGACGGCACTGGTGGGTCGATCGTCTCTGAGTTAGACTGGGAAAATGGTCCTGAACCGGGACTTAAGACTGTTTCATTTAACTTTTAACTTCCTGTAATGTAAACATTACAGGACAGTCCCTGATCAGACACCGTGTTCTGTGGCGTCTGATCTGGATCTGCACTGTTTGCCAATGTCCCAGCATTAAGCCCAGTTCAGGTTTTACAGATAACCCTCTTTACATAGCACTCTGACGTCACAGCGTCAAGAATAGCGCAGCTATAAATACCATTATCTGGATTTTATTGTTTAATGATAATTACGGGGACAACAACCTAAACAAAATTTTGGGGTATGTATTCTTTGGATCAGCTGTAAACAGTCGACCCAAAAACTCTCTTATCGTACGTATATAATGGCTAATTGAGGATTTTGGAAACAACACTGAATAGTTATATCTATATGACCCACTTCGATCCGTCTGAGCACCTGCGAGTCAGGTCAGAGCAAATGCCGGAAACCCACGAGCTCATTCCGGAATCTTCATGGTCTGTGCATTGCATGTATGTTACATACACCTCTCGAACTTATATTCCAATTTCTCTACATGTATGTCGCCTGTATATCATTGGCTATCCAAAGAGCGCCCTGTGAAGACTCAGATCAGACTGCGCAGATGCGCAGTCTGATCTGAGTCTTTGCTGGGCGCCCATGTCATATGGTACAGTTTCTACGTTGATCAGAAAATAGCAAATGAAATTCATGTTTATGATTTTTTTCGATATGTAAATTCCGGCGAATCACTCCCAAATCTAATGAAGTGCAAAGGGCTTTATGGTAAGTTTGTGAGTGTGTGTGTTTACACATCGATATGAGCCACAAAAATAAAATTCATTTCTTATACCTCCAATATATGGGTAAGGGCAGTTGTCAGTTTCTGGCGAAAGAATGTGCACAATACTGGTTAATCGCTTTGAGGACTAAGCCTGCCCAGTAAACGTGTGGTTAGATAAACTGACCGCGCTCGACATGACCCCACTGGGTTGACTGGGCCGTAAAACCTCAACACAAACAAACAAACCCAGCACATTTAAGAAATCTACGCGAAGAAAATAGTTCCAAGATTCCTGCTCAAGGAATCATATCGAGATATAAATACCGTTTTCAAATTACTCTCGACCAGTCAGATTAAGCTAAGTAAACGTAAGCCTGTTGAGCTGGAACTATACTGTAATATATAGCTGGTAACATTGTTTTGTTACACTGTATTTTTTGTCCTAAAGCATATTTTTTATACATTGTTCTTTTTGTTTTGTCCGTACTGAAGTGTTTACGGAAGGCTGTTGGAGAATCAGTGCTCTTGATAAGATTTTAATACAATGAGTATTTTACCCCTGCTTTAAAGCTAAATACTTAACTGTCCATTTGCAATGCTTAATTCTTCAAGCACCAAGCATAAGTGTAGCATACAAAATTCTATTTTTTTTTTTTTTTTTTGTTTTTTTTTTTCGTAGAAAATAAAGCTTGGAATTTCATGTGAATTGTCTGCAAATTCACCTGAAATGCCAAGCTTTGTTTTCTCCGTAAATCAACAACAACAGCAATACAACCAAGAATGCATTAATTTGTCATGGGTGCTTTGAGGGTAATGCACTTTCTGATCTAGTATACTGCTACTGCTCAAAGAAGAATAAATATGACAGAAATTGTTTTATGTTAAAAGATGTAAAGTTGGCTGAAAAATTTTACCCCCTAAATTTGATTTCAATGCTGAAACCCAAAATTCCATTGAGTATTTTTACCCTCTCAACTTAAATTTCAATGCTGATTTTCAAAAATTCAATTAAGGCTTATTCATTGATGTAATAAAGCCGCATAAAATATTCGAAATAGTGGTGCCCATAAAAGCTCTTTTCATATCTTCAAACCTTGATAACTTATTCCGATTTTAATCAAATTTGCATCATTAAAGCACGGAGAGCACTGGTGGGTCGACAGTCTCCGTGTGAAGGCTGAAAAAAACGGTCTTGAACGGGGACTTAGGACTGACTCAGTTAACCCATAACTTCCTGCCATTTAAGCAAGCAGTGCAGACCCTGATCAGACGCCGCATTCTGCGGCATCCGATCTGGGTCTGCATTGTTTGCTAATGCCCCAGTCCAGGTTTTACCGATTTCCCTCTTCACACGACACTGTGACGTCACAGTGCCAAGAATAGCGCGGATATAAATAATCGTTACCTTGATTTCGTTTTAAACGCGCACTTTGATTTCATTGGTCAATTATTATCACGTGGACCTTAAGCGACCTTAAGGAAATTTTGATGTACGTATACTATGGATCGATTGTAAACAATCGATCAAAATGCACGGTTTGTCAAGATCTTGCACTGCAGGTACAGTCTTCACTAGCCTTGTCCAAGGCTTAGAAATATACATATATATTTTTTGGCTTATTGAGCTCTGTGGCTAGTCTATAGATAATATGGTCTGGATTTAGAAATATACATATATATTTTTTGGCTTATTGAGCTCTGTGGCTAGTCTATAGATATGGTCTGGATATTTCAGAGACAACCACAGAAGAAAAGTTCACCTATAGACTAGCTAAACATTGAATCAAAAAACAGAATGTAAATGAAAAAAAAAAAATAATAATAAGTAAACAAGAAGTGATAAACATACTTATATATTGGCCTAGTATACTAGCTAGGCTAAGTCTTCACCAACATTGTTTTTTGTTGTTGTTTTTTTTTTTTTTTTTTTGTTTTTTTGTTTTGTTTTTTGTTTGTTTGTTTTTTTTTGTTTTTTGTTTTTTTGTTTGTTTTTTTTGTTTGTTTTCCCCCTTCAAATCGACATTTCTTTATGCACTTCGTGCATTTTATCCATCCTTATCTATATATTTAGAATTACTGACTTTTAATCGACTTTTGTCTATGCATTATGTATTCTTAGCTTTCAAGCAACTTTTCGTCTACGTATTTCGAACTTTTAATCGACTCTCCTCTACGTATTTCGATTTTTTTATCGACTCCATCCTACAAATTTCTGGCTTTGAATCGATTCTCCTTTTCATATTTTAGTCAACTTTTGTCTAGTTCTTTCAACGTTCTATGAACATTGTCTGACATTGCACATTGTGTAGCATTACTGGAGACCTCCACTGACAAGCAGGAAATGACGGCGACCCTTTCATCCCTGAGACTTTGAAGTGGACTCTTAAATGCTGACACTGAGACATATCCATTCTTGCAATTAGGTGTGTCAGCCACAAATCAAAAACAGAATGGCAAACAGCGTAGATCCTGATAAGAACGGCTCGTGCGGCTCGTTTCGAGCCTTTTTACCTGGATCTATACTGCTTGTAAAAGTAACAGGCATAGTCTGCAGTGATATAAGATCACTTCTGTTCTCAAATCATGGTGACGAGATATGCGCTGTTCTCTACAGAACAGTAAAAGACTGCGTATTTACTGTTAAAAAGACTAATAGTATATGCCTATATAATTGATTTGGACTTCTACGGCCCAGTCAACATTTTCAAGGTCATCATTACGAAAACATGCCTATTCAAATATACTGAAAATTTTACCACCAAAAAATAAAAAATTTCAGATAAAAAAAATTCTGATATTTTTCATATTTCTGCTCAAAACATAGATTGTGGGTACTCGTTAGAACCGCCTCGGCCAGGCGGTTTTAACGAGTACCCACAATCTATGTTTTTGAGCAAAAATAAGAAAAATAATGTATACTCCTGTTAACCCCAGTTTTACTATATAAAAGTGGGGTTTAAGGGGGGGTCAAAATTTAATAGGCATGTTTTCGTGATGTGTTAACCTGCTCGCAGTCAATTAACCTACTCACACTTTCCCTGGGCAAGCTTAGTCCTCTACACGGGTAACTTGTACTTCCGCCAGTAACTGACAAATACCCGTGTAGCTGAATCGGAGGAAGGGGGTGAATGGCAGTAATAATCATTTCATGATCAATATCCTCGAAATGTATGTGGCCGAGCAGGGATTCGAAACTGCGCCACCCGGATCTGCAGTCACACGCGTAGCCGACCTCGCTAGGGAGCCCTGCACATGCTCAGATCAGACTGCGCGGGTGTGCAAGCCGATCTCAATTACTCAGATCGCACAATGTGTTCAGGTCGTTGTCTACTGGACTAATATAGCTGCATAACCTTAGATAATTAAATTGTTACACGCATAAACTAATACTTGTGACTTGACCTGGGAGCACACTAATAAGATTTACGAGGGAAAAGGGTCTACGGGCAACAAAGGGTCTGATCCGCCTGCGCATCCGCACCAGCTTACCATGGCCTTTGTTGTCCGTTACACAGAATCTGTAGATACCTGCCATATATAGAGAGTTTGCAGTTTATTAAATATACGGTTTATTGGCGATATCGCCAATATTAAAACTACATTTAATAAACTACAAACTTCTACCGCGCTTTCACTGTATTCACAAACAGATGGTCAAGATATATATATATATATATATATATATATATATATATATATATATATATATATATATGCCATTATTTTTCATTACGAAAACATGCCTATTCAAATATACTGAAAAGTTAATCACCGAAAAATTGAAAAATTTCAGACAAAAAATTCAAATATTTTTCATATTTCTGCTCAAAACATAGATTGTGGGTACTCGTTAGAACCGCCTCGCAGAGGCGGTTCTAACGAATACCCACAATCTATGTTTTTGAGCAGAAATAAGAAAAATAATGTATACACCTGTAAACCCCAGTTTTACTATATAAAAGTGGGGTTTAAGGGGGTCAAAATTATATAGGCGTGTTTTCGTGATGCAAAGAAATATAAGAACCAGGACAGAGTAAGAGGATGTGCAGGCTGATCTAAGCTGTCACTTTTCGCCTACTGTATAAGAAAGGCCCTTTCCCCGTGTTGCATATCATACAAGTTTAAAAATGAGCACTATCTCCATGAAGATAATATGGCTATAGACAAGTGAAGGAATAGCCACATGAATTGTTCTATGTCACCACACACATATATTGTTAGTAATTATAATCGCCTCTATTGGGATTCTTATGAGTACCCGAAATAACATGTATATGTTGTTTTAGGGGATGCAGTTAAAACATCAGATATAGTTGGTTAAAAGAACTGTTCTCCTTAGCGATATGTAAAAACAACTTATGACCTATCTTCTTAAATCTAAATACAACCACCAGTAATTTATCTATCTTTTATAAGCATGATATATGTGCCTGTACAAATTTTAGTTTCAGTTTATTTGTTTTATTGCTGTTGCTGTTGCTGTTGTTGTTTGTTTGTTTGTTAGTTTGTTGTTGTTTTATGTAGAATTGTGTTCCTTTTTAATGCTGTGTTCGTTTTATATTTTTTCTGATTTGTTTGTTTTGTGTGTATGTATGGCGTACTTCATCACGAAAACATGCCTATATAATTTTGACCCCCTTAAACCACACTTTTAAATAGTAAAACTGGGGTTTACAGGTGTATACATTATTTTTTCTTATTTCTGCTCAAAACATAGATTGTGGGTACTCGTTAGAACCGCCTCGGCGAGGCGATTCTAACGAGTACCCACAATCTATGTTTTGAGCAGAAATATGATAAATATCAGAATTTTTTTATCTGAAAATTTTCATTTTTTGGTGGTAAAATTTTCAGTATATTTGAATAGGCGTGTTTTCGTAATGTTTTGTTTTGATTTTGCATAAACTTGCTGCTTCATAGTAATTTGATTTATTTAGAATTTATTACCCAGGTTTGAAACCTTGTTTAAGGTACATCAACAGTTCATTACGAAAACACGCCTATTCAAATATATTGAAAATTTTACCACCAAAAAACAGAAAGTTTTCAGATAAAAATTCTGATATTTTTCATATTTCTGCTCAAAACATAGATTGTGGGTACTCTTTAGAACCGCCTCGTCGAGACGGTTCTAACGAGTACCCACAATCTATGTTTTTAAGCGAAAATAAGAAAAATAATGTATATCCCTATAAACCCCAGTTTTGCTATATAAAAGTGGGGTTTAAGGGGGTCAGAACTATATAGACGTGTTTTCATGATGGTGGGTCATTTTTGTGTTCTCTTCCCATGGAAGCAAGAAACTGCACAATAGAGCAAAAACAGAGGAAAGAGAGATGAGGATTAGGGGAAAATGTATGACAGTGCAGAATCAGAAGAAATACAGATAAGCCCCCTTTCCAATACCTGATGCTAGAACAGCAGTCCTACCGTGGATGCACCTGCATATACTGTCTTGACATATCACTAGGGAATGTGTAGGGAATATATGTAAAATAGACTTATTTACCAGAGAGAGAGAGAGAGAAGGAGATAGATAGATAGATAGTTAGATAGATAGATAGATAGATAGATAGATAGATAGATAGGATGGTAACTAAGAAAGTATACATTTTGTGTTGTATCATTGTTTCAGGTCAAATACAGTTTTGCTTGGTAGCCTATAAATTGACAAGACTAACTGTTTAATACTTGTTACATGTGATGCCTCACAGAAAATAAGTTTGTTGTACACATTTATTGTTTAAGGATTAAATTATTTTGCATATAAAGGGACAAACATATAAATTTTACAAGTCTGCAATGTAACCATCACCTTTCTCAAGCAAAATTCATACAATCTGGTAAAATGAGATAACAAATATATTTATAATTTTTTTCACCACAGATCATGCTGTCGAGACAGCATGATCTGTGGTGAAAACAATTATAAATGCAAGTGAAAACAATTTTTACTAAAAACCCTTGAATACATATTGCCAGTCTCCTGGGCAGCAACATCAATGTGACGTATGGTTTAGAATTTTAGAATAAAAATCCTTTAGTATATTTCTAACAGACATTAGACAGACATAACTGAACACACACACACACACACACACACACACACACACACACACACACACACACACACACACACACACACACACACACACACACACACACACACACAGTGTAATCCTCTGGCTCTGCCTGCTGACATGTGGAATGGAACATACATACATACATACATACATACATACATACATACATACATACATACACATGCATCCAGGCACGCACACACACACATACATGTATGCACATATGAACATATACATTACACACACACACACACACACACACACACACATATATGCATACATGCACGCAGGTATGCATACAAAAATATATACATATGCATGTTTGCACTATATTTATACATGGAATTACCTCAGTGAATTAGTCAACAGAATATTTTAGAGTATACCTTCTTTCCCCAGCCATAATCATACGTGTACGCAAGCATTGGAATGTCGTCGAACAGTCTCAGTACAACCCGACATGCCCCAAGTTCTGCAGCGATTGTCATGAGTTTCTGCGACCATACCGTATTTCCTGAACCCGCAATCCACTTACTCAAATACTGACATAACCGAATCATTTTGTCTCTTTCCCTGTATCCGCCGATAATTCTTAACACTTCCATCGTTCTTGTTTTTTGTTTTGTACTTTCGGTTTGCTAATCATATAAGAGTGGTTTCCCTTGATACGTATAGTCTGGTCCGTTTGAATATGACAAGTGTATCCACAGTGGAAATCAATATGTGCTGAATTTTAGAAGTTTATATATTTATATAATCATAAATAGTATAATACCACAAATTCCATTCGTTTTAAATAGAATCGATCGTAATACTGTGCAACGGTGTAATCATTTTCTATTATTATTATTTATTTTTTTTTATTGACTTTTGGAACGAAGTTGATGGCTCTCATAATCGCACATAGAAGCAATATTTGTCTGAAAGATGTATAAACTCACAATGTTTTTTCTTGATTCGGAAAAAAATAATACCAAGTCCTTTCCATTATTATCCAGTCAGAGGCCTGCTTACATAAAAGTACTACCCCGAGCTCCCATAACCTTTTCTTGTCATCGTTATCATTACGAAAACATGCCTATTCAAATATATAGAAAATTTCACCTCCAAAAACTGAAAATTTTCAGATAAAAAAACCCTGATATTTTTTTTTTTTTTTTTTTTTTTTTCATATTTAATGTATACCCCTGGAAACCCCAGTTTTACAATATAAAAGTGGGGTATAAGGGGGTCAAAATTATATAGGCATGTTTTCTTGATGTAAATGAATGAATTGGTTTCCTGTGCCTTAAAAACACAAAAAAAATGTCTACATTTAGACAAACGTACAGTGTAAATGTACGATGGTGCCGTTACAAGAGGAGAGGCAGGTTCAGAGGGGCTTCGTGGGGTTCAGGCGAACTCCCTTTTGACTTCAAGGTTCAAGTTCAAGGGAAATTTTGGATAAATTTGAGACACCGAATTTACCCTAAATATCCACCATCCTTACATTTCGCCTTCTACTTCGCTTCAACAAGTCCAGTTTACAACCTATAAAAAAGAGTAAAATTGTTTGATGTGTGGCAAAGAGGATAGACCCTGATCAGATGCCACGTTCTAAACTCGGGACTTGATATTTAGCACTGAATAGAACAGAAAAATAATTCGGTGTTCTCCATTCGCTTGCAATTTTTTTTTTGGCACACTACACTTGTATAGACACTTGTATGCAGCACTGTATCAAAGTTTAAGGGATAAAGATTAATCTTGACAATTTCACTTTTAACCCTTAAAACGCCAAGAAAACCTGCATCTGAAAATGTCGTCTGTTTATGTCGTCTGCTGCATCTTCTTGGAAACTTTTCAAACATACTTTTTGCATATAGGCAAACAGTGTGGACCCAGATCAGACTGCTCCTAGAGGAGCTGTCTGATCTGGGTCCACACTGTTTTGCAACAATGACTTTTAAAGTAACCGGCAGAAGACAAAGCAGACGACAATTGTTGTGACTGGCACTTGAAGGGTTAAAGTGGTGGATGCATTGGCACTACTAAGCGCAGTTTATAGCGTTCCCGAATCAGCGTGACAAAATTTGATATATTCTTATAACTTTTTATTTAAGTTTTGATGAGGTAAGCCTAAAAAGCAATGTGAAATTAGCCGTAATTTCACATTTTATTGTGAGCTAGGGTCATTCTCATTTAGACGAGATATCATTTGGACCTCTCCAAGTCACCCTCAGCATTTCAAATGGACTTTATCCGATTTAGCCAATATTTGCATGTAAAGAACCAAATACTATAAACAAAAAAAAAAAAAAAAAAAAAAAGCAGTTTTAACATTTATGGTGTGCGCAGCGTAGACCAAGCTTTTTATGAAAGCTTATACTTGTACTATAAAATGTATAAATGGAGAGAAGGCCCGGATGGTGGCATTACGAAAACATGCCTATTCAAATATATTGAAAATTTTACAACCAAAATAGGAAAAAAATCAGATAACAAATTCTGATAGTTTTCACATTTCTGCTCAAAACATAGATTGTGGGTACTCGTTAGAACCGCCTCGACGAGGCGGTTCTAACGAGTACCCACAATCTATGTTTTTGAGCAGAAATAAGAAAAATAATGTATACCCCTGTAAATCCCAGTTTAACTATATAAAAGTGGGGTTTAAGGGGGTCAAAATTATATAGGCGTGTTTTCGTGATGGGCTGGGTGGCCTAGCGGGTAGCGCAATTGACTTTCAAGCGGGATATCGTGGGTTTGAATCTAGTTCGGATCCAGATAACTCTCAGACCATTACAACGCCTAGCTCATACTCGACGTGCCCTGGGTTGAGTATAAAGTGGACAGGGTGGCGCTTGTGACCGACAGCGCACCAAGTGTGCATGGGTGATCCATGACAAGCAAGGCTGTACAAATTCATGTACAGTCGAACCTCGATAGCTCGAACACCGATGGCTCGTTTACCATGGCTAATTCGAAATCGTTTTTGAGTCCCTACGAAATTCTTCCGAGAGCTCAAGAAAACAAATATTTAAGGAAATTGTCTTATTTTATCGTGAAATTGTATGTTGTGTGTATTCTAATGAGTACACTCAACATACAATCATTGTGTAGAAAATCGAAAAGATTACCCTAAATTATCGCTATTTGCTTCCTGAAATGGTGCCCATGATTAACCATCAGTGGCTCGAACTCCCCATGTCTCGAACGAATTTCCATGGTCCTGAAGATGTTCGAGCCATTGAGGTTCGACTGTACATAACAATTGCTGCTGCGCTATGTGCCTCGGGTGCCTGGTAGAGTTAAAAATCCGCACAACAACAAGGCCCGGATAAGACGGCCGAATGATTTGAGTCGCAACGTTAGAACACGTACATTCTGACATGTGCGGCCAAGGAAGACTCAAATCTGCCTGTGCTTTCGCGCAGTCTGATTAGTCTTCATTCTCCGTCCGCATGAAGAAACTTTGCATCATTGGCTATCCTAAATTGCGCCCAGGTAAGATCCTGATCACTGCGTGAATGCGCAGGCTGATCTGAATCTTCGCTGGTCGCATACATGTTTGCCCTTAGGTATAAGTTTTCTCACACGTTACGGCTCGAAAATATCGACAGTAAAGATCCGGATGAGGTTGCCAAGACGGCGATAGAATTATCTGATAATGCACTGTTCGCATACTCTCTCTCTCTCTCTCTCTCTCTCTCTCTCTCTCTCTCTCTCTCTCTCTCTCTCTCTCTCTCTCGTTTTTTCTCTCTCTCTCTCTCTCTCTCTCTCTCTCTCTCTCTCTCTCTCGTTTTCTCTCTCTCTCTCTCTCTCTCTCTCTCTCTCTCTCTCTCTCTCTCTCTCTCTCTCTCGTTTTCTCTCTCTCTCTCTCTCTCTCTCTCTCTCGTTTTCTCTCTCTCTCTCTCTCTCTCTCTCTCTCTCTCTCTCTCTCTCTCTCTCTCTCTCTCTCTCTCTCTCGTTTAGACGCACTGACGCACTTTCACGAGAGACAACTTTATAAAATAAACATAGTGTTACTTAAAATTTAACAAAGGTAAAGTACTCCTCTTTGACTCAGTATTTTTTTTGCATATATCATCTCCCTTACCCGTCAGAGCTGTTTAGGATATTTCATAATATAAATCATTTTTATGCTGATTCAAATACCAGTTAGACGGTAGCCAGTCTACTCTTCTGAAAAAGGGACCTACTATAAAAGGAAAGAACTTGCTCCCGCGGGAGCAAATTCTTTCCTTTTATATCAGGTGCCCGTTTTCAGAAGGAAATAAGAGCAAATTATTTCCTTTTCTAGTAGGTGCCTTTTCAAAACAGACTTTGTATGCAGTGAAGTTAGCAGGGAGTCACACACATTTTCTCCCTTGTCTAATAAAATGCAAAATCTATCAAGTGTATTCGGTTCCATTATGGCGACCAAACTTACACCAGACTTTCTCTCATATAATGTGAATGTAGCTTCTATAACTCACACCAAAGGTATTTCTGTTTGGATCGCTACGTGAGAAAATGTACCTTCGAGTATATGCGTCGGGTGAAGACAGAGATTAGCCTGCGCGTCAGCACAGTCTGGCCAGTCTTCGATGGGCGCTCTGTGTTCGAGCTATTGAAGTCCGACCGTAGTCAGAGAACTTGTGAAGCAGGAGTTTTTGGTAATAATTCTGGGATATTTTTGTTCATTTCTCCATAAAAAATATATGTTGTGGATATTCATTAGAAGCGCCTCGGCTTCTTATGGAGAGCTCAGTGGACAAAATTATCCCACATTATCACTAACTATTCCTTCTGAAAACGTCCTCTGCTACTGCATTGTATTTCATTATCGCAAGAACTGTTTTATTATTTATTAATCGTGCGAAGTGTTTGAATCCAGATTATATGTATCAGGGGTAGATTTTAGATAATTCTCTAAGAACAGAATCTAGATCACAAATATAAGGAATTTTCGTTTTCGTCTTCAGATTGGCCTGCAATGTCCTTGGAGAGTGAAAGTACGGTTAACCCATTTATTCCTAGCGTACCACAAAAGGGACACAGGCAAACAGTGTAGATCCTGGTCAGCCGCCGCTGAAGGCGGCGTCTGATCAGGGTCTATACTGTATGCTATACGTATAAGATTTTCTAAAATAAAAGATTTCACTACAATAAAGCAGACCCCCTGAAATTGTAAATAGACCTGACCAAAGAGAGCGGCAGGAGAGTTCAATAGGCACAAATGGGTTAAAAGGGTCAGAAATATTAAGGTACATGTAAATATCTGTAATAATGCTATTTCATCTCATAATAAACACCTGACGCGTACAAGTTTTATTATTATTATTTTTTTTTTTAAGTTTAATTGTGTGAAGTTCAACATTTTAATGTACAAAATTCAAACTACCAATGAATAAAATTACGATCGACACAGTCTGTAAACACAATTATAGTTGTAGTGCAAAATGTATATAAATTACAGAAGACAAACAGAGCGAACTCGCACACGTAAAAAAAAACAACGAAAACTCAGAGCAGCTTGTGTAGACGGACAGTTGCACATTTTTGGATGTTATAGACTATGTCGGCGAATAAAAAATAATACAATTAATAAAAAAAAACCAACTCTGCCTAGACTGGCCGATTATGCAGAAAATCCCATTTCGCATGAATCGGACTATATGAAACGCATTACGAAAACACGCCTATTCAAATATATACTGGTAAATTTCATCTAAAAAAATTGAAAATTTCAGATAAAAAACAGATATTTTTTCCCATTTCTGCTCAAAACATAGATTGTGATACTCGTTAGAACCGCCTCAGCGAGGCGGTTCTAACGAGTACCCACAATTTATGTTTTTGAGAAGAAATAAGAAAAATAATATATACCCCTGTAAACCCCAGTTTTACTATATAAAAGTGGGGTTTAAGGGGGTCAACATTATATAGGTATGTTTTCGTGATGGCAATGTGAGAAAACGTATATTCTGGAATGAGCGCCCAACGAAGACTCTAATCAGCCTGTGCATCCACATCTCTGATCAGACTCCTCGTTGTCAGTACGAAGAAAATTTGCATCCTCGGCTAATTTGCATTCTACATGCACACAGTGAAGACTCTGATCAGACTGTGCGAATGCGCAGTCTGATCTGAATCTTCACTGAGCGTACATGTCCGAAGGTACATTTCTGCCGTTTCGGCTCATATAGAAACAAGCGATCCGTGTCCAAGTAAGTTGTCAGATTTTATCTGTCCTATAAATTATTATAAATCATTTTCATTTGTCTCTGGGCAACAGTACCTGCCGATGTCTATCAACGCGAAATTCCAAATTCTAACAGCGCGCCTATATAGGCAAACCAGTGATTTATTCTGCAACAAATCACTGGCCGGAAGCGCGCGACGCGACCTGGCGCCATTCCGACGTCATTTTGACACTTTCCTGACGTCAGTCTTCGTTGCCACGATATTAGACGGCCTAACGTTGTTTCTCTCGCATCAACAACGTAAAAAATGCATGGAAATATGACAGTTATAGTCAAAACTGTTGGTGGGATTTCTAAATGCGTTGAAGGAAAGTTGGAAGAATTTGAAGGACACAATTACTTTTTCGTCGTTTTCTATGTGTTAGAATCGAAATAGATCAGCACTTGTGCGTGATTGGTTGAGTAATAAATTATAGTTTGTCGGCCAGTTGTAAGTAGATAAAGTACTCGCGCTCCGCGATCGTGATTTGATCTACTTTAGAACTGACCTCCAAACTGTGATTTATTTCTCAATAAATCACTGCTAGAGCTGATCTTTTTTCTTGGTTACAAAATCAGAAGCAAAACATAGAGTTTATTTGATTGTTTTGATCGATTACGGACAAATAATTCATTTCTGTTCTAAGGCTTGCGCGTAAAAAACGAGTGAGCGAAGCGAACGAGTTTTTTACAAGCAAACTTTAGAACGCGAGTGAATTATTTCTCTGTAATCGATCAAAACAACCAAATTAACTATTTATTACATTTTCATCCATGTTTTACCTTTGAATTTTTACATTCAGCCGTTATGATTTCCTAATAAAATAGTTCCAGTCAGTGCATGAATTTCAAGAGGCGTGGTTTAATTTGAAAATCAGTCGCCATCTTGTTTTCACTTTGATGCAAAAATCATACTGTGCTTGAAATACAGACACAAAAATGTCAGGAATGTTGAACTGGATTATCAAGAAAATCACACTTTATATTTGTGTTGCAGGTCTTACCTCAAAAATGGCAACTGGACGTGAAAATTGCAGTCTGATTTCCATGATTTTATCATTTTTTTCCGCGAAACGTCAACTAGTGTTCTTGTTGTTACCAACTACGCCACCAATATCGCCTAGCAATGATGACGTCAAAACGTTCGAAATGAAATAATTCACTCGGTGAATTATAGACTATAATTCATTGATGAATTTCAGTAAATAACTGCTGAAAATGTAATAAAAATGAAAACTAACCGAATTTACATCGTACTGAAAAAAAAAAGATTAAAAAAAAAATCAATATACATGAGTTTTTTTGTTGTTTTTTTTTGACTCTGGGCAACCGGACCTGCCTTAGTCAGTCAAAAGCAGACCGAGCATTCCGCATGATTCCTGGGCCACGAATGTATGACGTCACGGTTTAGACGGGTTCTAGACGCAGTCATTTCGAATCATTTAGCGCTCATTAAGAGCATCAAATGTTTTTATATATAATAAACCAGTCGACAAAGGCATGACGTACAGGCCTACCACCGTGCATTGGATTGTTGCCTAATTTCATATTAGTGCCATATTGGATTGTTGCCTAATTTCATATTAGTTTGAATGATGTAAGCGACCTACCTATATGACGTTAATACTAGAATGATAGTAGCCGCAACGTCAGAAAAAATACCTTCGAACATGTGCGTTAATGGAAGATTCAGATCTCACTCTCGCAAGTGGGATTAACCATCTGTTCTGATGGCTATATTTTTACCAGAGACCACAACAGTAATCATCAATAATGTTGGTGGCCTGTTCCATCCATCTTTTCACATTTTCTACATCTCAAAAACTGTAAGTCGGATTGAGCTGAAACTTGGTGGAACTGGCATTGAGAAGAATGACTTTGCTTCTGCCGGAGTAAATACCCTGTTCCAAAACAATACTGTATCACCCGTCCATAATGCCGTTTGGCATTGTCTTGTTTGTTATTCATAATAAATCAAATGATTTTACAGTATAAATTTGAATTATTATCTGGGAAATAAACGGATTAAAGGCTCCATCTTCCTCAAAAATAGACAATCATAACATGTGGCAGCCTGTAAAATTTCAGTTAGACTCTCGTTCTTGAAATGAAATGATTTTTTATCGCATCTCTGAATTAATGTTGCCAACATTAATTCAGAGGTACGATAAAAAATCATTTCATTTTATCCAGTTCAAAAACAAGAGACTTACTGAAATTTTACAGGCTGTTAGATGCCACATTTTATGATCGTATTAATACTATATATCAGTTTATTCAACCTTTCTTGGATAAACAACGTCTATTTTTGAGAACTATACGAAGCCTTTAAAGTACATCACGAAACCATGCCTATATAATTATGACCCCCTTAAACTCCACTTTTATATCTAAAATTGGGGTTTACAGGGGTATACGTTGTTTTTCTTATTTCTGCTCAAAACAAAGATTGTGGGTACTCCTTAGAACCGCCTCGGTGAGGTGGTTCTAACGAGTACCTACAATCTATGTTTTGAGCAGAAATATGAAAAATATCTGAGTTTTTTTATCTGAAAATTTTCAGTTTTTGGAGGTGAAATTTTCTATATATTTGAATAGGCGTGATTTCGTAATGACATCAAATTAAAGTAAAGTGTCTTTCTAAAACCTTGTAAAGTTGTCCTACAAATGCTAATTGGCTTTGTATATTATTATAGCCCTGGTGTGGAAAAATGGGGCTATGCTGGATTTGCCTTGTCCTTCAGTCATTCCTTTCTTCCTTCCTTTCTTTCTTCCTTCCTTCCGTCCGTCATTCCGTCCGTCCTCATCAGATATATTTTCGTCACACTTTTCTCAACAACTGTTAGGGTTATAAAATTGAAACTTGGTACACACATGGACAGCGGGTTGATGTATGGCGATTACCGTAATTAGGCCAAAGGCCCATAAGTCTTAGAGTTACATCCCTTGATAGGTTTTACAATTTACCATACAGATTTCTCAAGAACTATGAAAGTTGTAAAGTTGAAACTTTATACACACATGGACAGTGCGCAGATGCACCGTGTATACATGAATCAGAGCCGAGGGTCTATAACTCTCAGAGTTACATCCCTTAATAGGTTTTACAATTTACCATTAATGAAAAGAAAATCGTCAGGCTTTTCTCAAGAACTGTAAGGGTTACAAAGTTGAAAACTGGTACTACATGGAGCGTGAATTGATATATCTTGAGTATCGGAATCAGGGCCAATTAAGGGCCCATAAGTCTTGGGGTTACATCCTTTCATAGGTGTTATAATTTACCAATTTACCAATAATGAAATTTTTTTGCAACAGATTTCTCAGGAACTTTGAAAGCTGTAAAGTTGAAACTTGGTACACGCACGCACAGTGGGCTGATAATCGTATATACCAGAATCAAGGCCAAGGGCCTTTAGGAGTTACATCCCTTGATAGGTTTTACCATTTCCCATTAATGGAAAAAAGTGTCACACTTTTCTCAAGAGCTGCAAGGGTACAAACATGGACAGTGGGTTAATGTATTGTGTATACCGGATTCAGGATCAAATGTCCATAACTATTGAAGTTAAATCCCTTGATATGTTTGATAATTTGACATAAATGAAAAGTTTTCAAGCATGAGTTCAAAATATTTCAACACTATGGTTTTATCTCCTCTGATGGCGCTGTAGCGGGGCTATAGTCAGATCCTCTGACAGCTCTAATTTATATCAAATTATTTCTCTGACACTAAATTTAGAATAGTTACGCAATATTCAGTAAACCTCAGGATTAATGTTGATGAAAAACTAACTTTGTTGACTTGTTTTTTTTTTGTTGTTTTTTTGTTTGTTTTGTTTTTGTTTTTTGTTGTTGTTTTTTTTTTTTTTTTTTTTTGTTGTTTTTTTTGTTTTTTGTTTGTTTGTTTTTTTGTTGTTTTTTTTTTTTTTTTTTTTTTTGTTTTTTTGTTTTTTTTTTTTTGTTTTTGGCTTTGTTCCAAACTAATATCTGTATGACGATGAAAATTTAAATCATTTTCTCAGTTAGTGATAACCTTTTAACTATAATTTTCTTTAGTTGGAATGGGTATTTTTTTAACTATTTACATCAATTTATGTATGAACCTCGAAAAATATTATAATTTGCAGCAATTTTGTTCAAAAAAAGCAAATATACCTCAAAAAGACCTGATTACCAATTTGAATTGGACTGCATTGTTTCTTAGAAATTGCAAACATTATCTTATTAATTATCTGCTATTTAGAATGTTCATAAATCTGTTAAGATTTGTTTCTTAAAATTATTCCAATTTTTAGCTATTTCTTTTTGTAAAAGAAGCACATTTTTAACCCAAAAATATTGGCATTTTTTGTTGGATGGATTTTTTTTCTTTTTTCTTTAAGTGACCCAGACTAATATGCAACTTCTTCCATAATTTAATTCTGATACACAATGCTGGAAACTTTTGAAAAAATATTCCCATTTTTACTATTTTTGTTTAAAAAATCAGATTTTTCGGCCCAAAAAGACACGGTAATAACATTCGGTTCAAATTTAAATTTTTTCTACTGATAGAGAACATTATCTAATATAGTTTATGCTATTTAGATTGTATAAATTCTTTAAAATATACTTTTTAGAAATTCATTTGACCCCCTTAAACCCCACTTTTATATAGTAAAACTGGGGTTTGCAGGGATATACATTATTTTTCTTATTTCTGCTCAAAAAATAGATTGTGGGTTCTCGTTAGAACCGCCTCAGCGAGGCGGTACTATCGAGTACCCACAATCTATGTTTTAAGCAGAAACAGAAAAAATATTTCAGATTTTTTATCAGATTTTTTTATCTGAAAACTTTCAGTTTTCGGTAATGAAATTTTTTAATATATTTGAATAGGCGTGTTTTCGTAACGTAAACTCAAGCGTTCTTCATGCGGACAGCGAAGACTCTGATCAGACGGGGCGGATGCTAAGGCTGATCTGAGTCTTCGCTTGGCGCACATGCCGTTTTGTAGATTTTGCCGTGCGCTGGCTCAAATAACTTGAGATTTTAAACGACGTTCAATATAATTCTCAACGTAGAACTACTACAGAAACTAGAATCTGTGTCAATAGTTTTCATGGCAATCTGACAGATAGGTTTTGACATTAACTCAAAAAATCGAATATCATATCCGCATTTGTTGCAATATTTAGTACTACTGTAAAGTACATACATTTGTATATGTGCTCATTATTTGATGGTCATCCGTCGTTCTAAGTACAGGAACGCAAAAGACGTTACCAAGGTTCATGGTCATTAAGAAAAATCGCCTATTCAGATATACTGAAAATTCCACCACAAAAACTGAAAGTTTTCAGATAAAAATTCTGAAATTTTCATATTTCTGCTCACAAAACATAGATTGTGGGTTTACGTTCGAGCCATCTCGCTGAGGCGGATCTAACGAGTACCTACAATCTATGTTTTGAACAGAAATAAGGAAAATAATGTGTACCCTTGTAAACCCCTGTTTTACTATATAAAAGTGGGGTTTAAGCGGGCCATGTTTTCGTGATGGTGTAGAGTATGGTTATCATCACTGGCTTTCTACCTCGTACGTAGTCTTCCTGCGCAGGCGCAATCCCCATATCCGTTCATTCTGAACGGAAATAAAGAGAGTTAATAGATTCCCACACAGTACTATGATACCAAGCATCCAGAACCATCGGCTTGGTTCAACTTCCACCAACTGTGACCATATCGTATTCCATATCATTGCACCGGCATTTCCCCCGGCCCCAATAAACCCGGCCACTATTCCAACCCACCTCAGGTGAACATACGGTACTAGAGCAAATGTCGATCCTTCCGACATTTGCACGAAAAGGCTAAAAACCACCATTGTCCCGATGGCAGACGGTATTTCCCGTATCTGACTAAAAATAATCAACATCACGCCTTCTCCGCCCAGGCAAATAAAATGAGCCAGTAGACGACCCGGAATTCCGAAGTACTTCCGGAGCGTGTCAGAAAATATGCCGCCAAGAGCACGTGCGAAGAGATTCATCAACCCAAACAATGAGGCGATCAAACTAGCGCTGTTCTGAGTAAGTATGCTGCATTTATTCGGGCCAGCTGTAGTGGTGGGCCCCAGCGTTGTCGTACTTGTCAGGTTTGTTGCGACAATGGCGGCAGCTCCCTCGGTACAGTTGTCCTTCTTGAATGCGTACAGGAAGTACAAATTCATGACGGTATTAACAGAAATTTCTACCCCAAAGCACATTCCGTATTGTATTACCAGCGCGACCACCGTTACAATTAGCCAGACATCTATTTTTTGACGTATACCCTTTTTGCCTGAAAAGAAACATTCGCTGAAGAAACATTTCTATTAAACTCTTTCACTGCCACAGGCGATAATAATAGGCTTTTGCAAACAGCTTAGATCCAGATGAGACGTCTCATCTGGATCTACGCTGTTTTTCATTCAGTTTTTTCTTTTCAACTTTATATATAAACTTCTTTCCAATCGATAGTTTGTTTAAAACAAAAGCAAACGACAAATGTCGTCTGAAGTTTGGCAGCAAAAGAGTTAAGCAGAAATTAAAGGGAACCAGAAAAACTAAACAAAAGACGAAGTGCAGTAATGCCTATTAGACTCTTCTTTATTTATTTTATTTTATTTTATTTTATTATATTACTTTATTTTTATTTTTTTATTGTTGTTAGTAGTATAGGGCAGTGCCGCCCTATACTACTGTTGTTGATCGGGTTTTACATCGCTTTCAACAATCATTTAGTCATAAGTAGTATTGGCTGGCAACCTTTACAACTGTCATATTGCGTTTCAGTCTTTGGTGGAGTGCTACCTCTTTTTAATATCACTATCCTAGATACTTGACATGATATTCCACCCAGTCACATTATACTGGCACTCAGCTGACCAGATCTGATGGGTAGCTCTAAGCTGAGCGCCAAGCGAAAGAGCAGCTAGTACCATTTTGAAAGTCTTTGGTATGACTCGGCCTGGGATCGATCACGCAATCTCCCGGTCACAAAGCAGATACTCTTCCAACTGAGCCACTGTGCCGATTGACTCTTCTCTTTATTTGGACAGGCCCATGTCCAGCTGAAGTTGTGTTTGGTTAGTTTTTTTTTTTTTTTTTTTTTTTTTTACGATTATGATTTGTTATAGAAATACCTGTTCTTTATGCACACAGAGTAGACCCTGATCAAACGCCACATTCTGTGGCGTCTAATCTGGGTGTACACTGTTTGTCAATGTCCTTTTTTATGGGACACTAGGCATAAATGGGTTAAGGATGTCTAAAATTTGCTGTTAAAAATTACGTCTGTTAATCAGTTGGCTTTCCCTGTATAATCATTAAGCGGAATAATTATAGTTTGCGGTTTGGGTACTCTTTTTGCTTGAATGTCCCCTTTCTGAGCTGAAATTAGACAGCTTAGAAAACAGCAGCAAAATGCTATTTTCAGCATTTTAACAAATTGCAATTATTGGCTAGTAAAACACACAAATACTAAAACAATATTGACATATGGTGTAGCATATGACAAGATCTACGAGGGCGAGTCAATAAGTAACCAGCCTAACTTATTTCCGGTTGAGATCCACCTCTTCTTTTTCGATGTAAATGCCCTCTAGTGTGATGCACTTAGACCAACGATGTTCAAGTGCCATCAGCTCAGAACTGAAAAAGTCAGGGTCCTTTCCGTTGACCCACTCCTCAACTGCTGTCACGACTTTTTCATCAGACCGGAAATGAAGTCCACGGATATGGGAATAGGAAGAAGTCGCTATGAGCTAGGTTAGGCGACTAGGCAGGATGTGGTAATTCATCCCCGTTTCGCTCTACAGCATCCATTGCAACTTTGCAAGTGTTGTCCTGTTGCAGCAAAACACCTTTAGAGAGTTTACCTCGGCGTTTTACACGGATAGCGGTTCTCAGCTGGTCTAACAAGTTTGCATAGTACACTCCAGTTATTGTACTTCTCTTGGGTAAAAAGTCCAACATAATAACGCCTTTTGCGTCGCAAATAAATACTGTGGCCATCACCTTGCCAGCAGATGGTTGCGTCTTGAACTTCTTTGGCCTCGGGGACCCAGGCCCTACCCACTAACGACTCTGAGCTTTATTATCTGGCTCATAATAATGAACCCAAGTCTCATTTACAGTCACCAGACGCAAAAGAATAGGTAATTACGCCAAATGGTTTTGCATTTAGTAATGCTAAAAGTTCGCAAATTTACTTCTTTTGTGAAAAGTACAGGCAAAAAACAAATTTCCATAAAATGTCGAAGGTAGAGTCGTTAGTAAAACGAGCACTTTCTCTGCTAATGAATACGAAAATGCCAACTATAATTGGCATTTTCATATTTACTAGCAGAGAAATTTCATGCTTAGCTGAGCTGAGCATGAAAAATAAGATATACTGGGATTAGATACACATTCAGCTGATATAACTGTTTGTCCCAACCCGCGTCCGAAAAACGGTTTACTCTAAAAGGAAAGAATTCACTCCCTTTTGTGAGCCAGTTCTTTCCTTTTAGAGAAGAACCTTTTTCAAAGGAATTTGGACTACAGGAAAGCAAACAAGTAGTCATAAAAATGTTGAAGTTTATTCAGCAAAATAGTACAGGGTACCTATTTTCCTAACACATATTAACAAAAAGAAATCTTGCAGCACTGGTGGGTCAATTGTCTCAGAGTGTTGGCTAGGAAAACGGTCCTGAACGGGGACTTAAGACTGTTTCATTTAATCCTTAACTTCCTAAAGCTAATTAAAGCAATTAGTGAACTCCATGATCAGACGTCGCGTTCTGTGGCGTCTGATCTTGGTCTGCACTGTTTGCAAAACTCCCAGTCCAGGTTTTACAGATAACCCTCTTTACAAAGCACTCTGATATCACAGCGACAAGGATAGCGCTGCTATAAATAACCGTTACATGGATTTTGTACAAACGCGTGTTTGAGTTTCATTGGTCAATGACAATCACGTGGCAAATTACCTTATGGAAATTTCGGTGTTTGTTTACTATGGCTTGATTGTAAACAATCGATCAAAAATAGCGATCAGAGACATAAAAATAATGTCATATACAAATACAGAATGAACAGCAGGATAGCTAAATAAAGGACATACATAGTACAATACTTCGTAACATGTATTGTTATTTCCAGATATTTCTTCACTGTTTGACTTTTTATTAAGTTATATCAGAGGTTTAAGTATGTCTGATCACCATAACTAAATAAATGTATTTTGATAAATATTTAATTTAATATATTTAAGTATACATCAATAAAGTAGTTTCTGCTAGGCACTTGCAATAGTATATCGGTGAACACTGGTGTCGTAAATCAGTTAATGTTGGACAAACAAGTAAAAAGTGATATTCATCTTCTACCGTTTGAAAATCTAATACATTGTCTATTATGTATTTATAATTTATCGTAATGGTATCTACATGCTCTTACAGAAAAAACTTCTACGACTCATTTATCGTAGCTGATCCGAACTCGTTTTTGATTCCCTATGAAATTCTTTCGATAGCTCAAGAAAGAAAATATTTAGAGCATTTAAGGGAAATTTGCCTCATTTATTTCAAAAAGATACTTTATGTGTACTCATTAGAATCGCCTCGTCGAGGCAATTCTAAATACATGCAACATACCATTATTCTTTATAAAAGATCGATATTATTTTAAAGAAGATCGACATTAGTCTGTAGAAGATCAACATTACTTTACAGAAGCTGGAAAAGAAATCCCAAAATTATACTCATTTACTCCTTACCTAGCGTTATGATTTTGTCTCAGCGGCTCGAACTTATAACGTCTAGAACAAATTTCAATGGTCCCAAATATGTACGAACTATTGAAGTTAGACTGTATTTTAACCCTTGTCATGCTGAGTAAACTAAGATGCCACACCCATTTCTAATTTGCAGCTAATCAGATTACTTGATCCCGGTTTTTGGCAGAATTTCACATATTTAATGACAAACAGTGCAGATCCAGATCAGTTGGCTTCTGAAGAAGCCAACTGATCTGGATCTACACTGTTTGCTAAGACAGGGCATGTCGTATTCACCAAGAGAAGAGTTAAGATCTGCATGATTGCCCGTTGCAATACATGTAATAAGCTTACCTTCCTTCACAGTTTCGTCCGCTTCAGAATCGCCTCTCTTCTGATTTTCGTTTACTGAAAGGTACACGAAGTACGACATGCATGAGATATGTCTTCAGGGGCATATAACAGCCACAAAAATGTAGACAAAACTTTGTAAATACAAAAATTACATTAATAATTCGTTATAATCATGGGCGGATAAAGAGAGGCTGGGAGATTGATGATGAACCCCTTTTGACTCACATTTCCATTTCATGGGAAATTTTGGAGAAAAAATGGCTACCGTAATTAATATTCGCACATATCAACTTAGGATATTTCTCGCGAAATTTTAACAAGTCCTTTTAAGTATCTTAGGGTGTTCTAGAATTGCCAGATGAGTGCCAAACGGCGTCTGATTAGAGTTTACACTGTTTGCTCAGGCATGTCTGTTTCCAATACGTTGCGGTACTCATTACAAGATCCTCAGTCAGGCGCTTTAAATGAGTACCCACAACATATGTTTCCATGAAAATGTGGCATCTGATACGTATGTACAGTCCTATCTATCCGAATATTCAGAGTACACATGACATGAAGTGATCTGAACGGCTATATACACTGCCATTTACAGCCAAAGTCCAAGATGGTATTCTTCTTAAATCTACGAGATGCAGTGAAGACGTTCTCGGTCCGATATACACGTACTTAGAATGACTAACATCAAATAAAACTCAATCAGTTGATAGTTTTATCTTACTCGACACCTTTGGTAGAAAAAATAAAATTGTTAAACTATTGATTTCAGTAAAATTTCGATGCAAAGAGGGGAAAGATGTGTTAAAATGACAAAATAGACAAAGTTGAAGTTAGAGCAGTCTAAAAGTACTTCTATCGGAAGGACATATCCCTGAAGGAAATTCATGACGACTTCATTAAAACTCTTGGAGCCAGTCTCCTTTTTACAGCACTGTGAAGAAATGGGCTGCTGAAATTAAGAAGAGAGAGGAAGAACGTGGAGGGTTGTGAACGGTCGGGGCGCCCTAAAGAGGCTACTACAGACGTAAACATTGAACGTGCACAGTTTGATCATGTATGAAAAGAGAAGATGCTGCGTGATAAAGCTAGACAAATAGGCATAAAGTTTGGGGCTGTTCAGACTATTTTGACCGATATCTTAGGGATGTCCAAGTCTCAGCTAGATGGTTCCTCAGAACTGTTGACCAAAGATCAGAAGAAGAGCAGGCCTGATAAGTATCTCCTGTCTCTCTAGGAAGATAGACCTGTGAAATGGATGTATCGAGTTGTAACTCGATGAGTCCTGGGTCCATCACTTTGATCCTGAGACCAAAAAGCAGAGGATGCAACGGGCGCACCCTGGCTCATCCACTCCTAAGAACGTTAAGAGAGTTATATCAGCAGGGAAGGTGATAGCCTCTATCGTTTTGAATAGTCAGGCATTATCATGGTGGATTATCTTGAGGAATGTCACACGATAAATGGTGCATATTGTGCGGAAGAATTAAAGCGGCTGTGTCAGGAAATTGTGAAGAAAAGAAGAGGAAAATTAACTCGAGGTGTTCTAACTCGAGGTGTTCTGCTCTTGCAAGATAATGCACCAGCCAACACCTCTTGTTGGTATGGCATAGTTGCTGCGACTAAACTCAGCTTCAACGTCCTTCCTCGACACTCCTCCCTCTCCCCCACCACCCCCTCCCCCCTTCCCCCACACACATGTATTCTCCAGATTTGCCCTGTCGCACCTGTCGGTTTCTAAATCTGAAAAACTTACTTTCGAGGTAGGAATTTTGGAAGCAATGAAAGCGAACAATACTAGATAAGACTGTATGAAGACCTAACATAATAACTGACGTAATTTCCGCAAACTAAAATGTTTATCAAAGTCCATAAAATACATGCCGTTTTACAAAACGCGGCAAGATTTTTTTTTTTTTTTTTTTTTTTTTTTATTATTTTTTTTTTTTTTTTTTATTTTATTTATTTTTTTTTTTTATTTTTTTTTTTTAAATGTCAGTGCTAATTTATATTCAGACATCCTGTACAAATTAAATAAAGGCTCCATATTCCACAAAAATAGACATTTTTTAATTCAAGAAAGGTAAATTGATATATAGTATTAATACAATCTTAAAATGTGGCAGCTGACAGCCTGTAAAATTTCAGTCAGTCTCTCGTTTTCGAACTGAATCAAAATGAAATGATTTTTTATCATATCTCTCATTCAATTTGCCAACATTAATTCAGAGGTACGATAAAAAATCATTTCATTTCGGTGCTGCGTTTTATGTTTGTATTAATACCATATATCAATTTATATATAACCTTTTTTGGATAATAAAATGCATATTTTTGAGGACTATAGAGCCTTTAATCGTGAGTTGGGTGTATATTTGGTGTATTTTAATTTTTATTATATACACGTGTACTATACGCTTAATAGAACTTACAAAAGTTGCTTGACAAAACTCTAAACCAGTATAATTCAAAATGCAAGCGTTTCTCCTAAATGCAATTAGTTTCGCATTACCATACAGCGTTTTTGTATGAACCAATACCCATGCTTTATATATATAAAAATTAGCCGTATATCTTTCCGACGCTAGGGTGACGTTTTTTTTTGTTTTGTGTGTGTGTGTGTGTGTGTGTGTGTGTGTGTGTGTGTGTGTGTGTGTGTGTGTGTGTGTGTGTGTGTGTGTGTGTTTTGTGTGTGTGTTTTTTGTTGTTTTTTTTTCTTTGTTTTGTTTTTTTTTTTTTTTTTGTGTGTTTTTTTTTTTTTTTTAGCAAGATACGGGAACTGAGAAACCCGACTACTGGGCGATCAGAACGGCTGTGCACACAATCTATATAACGAAAGCGCCGAGAATTATCATATGGAAAGAATAGATATAAGCTTCGGCCAATATAGTATTTTACCTTTTTCATCGCCAGAAACAAAAGCAGGGTTGGTAATGCCTTGTTTAGTTTTATCATCAGCAGATTCTGCGGCTTCCTTTTCGCCACCGTCAGGACCTTGTCCAGTCATGTTGCTAATATTATTTCCGTCTATGGTAAATTCCACGTTCAGTGTATTTGCAACTGGTAACTTCCGGTGTATCCAATGTCCTTGTGGACAATCGTCCGAGGTCCATAATATTAATATGCCTGAAAGAATGTTAATCTGTTTGTACTTATGATACTAGAGGACTGAATTCATTTTTTGTGGATTTTATGGATGTGTAAACATCGATACAATCACCCCAAAACTGTGAATTTTATCGATGTGTAAACTTCGTCGAATCACTCACAAACTGAATGAAGCTTGTGAGTAATTCGCCGGTGTTTACACATTGATAAAATCAACAACAAAAGTGAATCGGTTCCTAGACAAAAAATAAAATTCATTTCTTATCATTCCAACAAATTTTAATATTTCGTCACAAATATGGGTAAAGTAGTTCATTTAAAGAAATTTACGCGACGGAAAAAAGGTTCCGAGATTTCTACTCACTGCATTTATTAAAGTATAGACCCTGTTTTGAAATTGCTCCTTGTCAGTAGCACTGACCCTAAAAAATTGTAAGTCTGTTGAGTTGGAGTTATACACATTTTAGGCCTCGCCATGTGAAAACCATGCCTTCTGGCATATGCGGTCAGCGAGGGCCCAGATCAGCTTGCCCGTCTGTTCAGTCTAATCAGGGCCTTCACTGTTGGCCAACAGAATCATTGGATACTACATGTGTGAATGGAGAGCAAAGTTCCGGGTGATATTTTGCGCATGCGCAGGACGATATGTGTCCACGTGGTCATGCATAATTATTAAGGTTCCAGCGTCTGGACATTTTAGAATGTTCAGGCTTCATTACTTTGTGTTTACCCTTTCACCCTGTATTTCTGAAGTGGACTCTTCCCTCTGTGAATTTGGACACATCCACTGTTGTAGATAGGGATTTCTGTCAAAACTAAAAAAAAAAAAAAAAAAAAAAAAAAAAAAAAAAAAAAAAAAAAAAACGAAATGGCAACAGTGTAGATCCTGATGAGACGGCTCATTATGTATGCATAATGAGCCGTCTCATCAGGATCTACACTGTTGCCATTTCGTTTTTTTTTTTTTTTTTTTTTTTTTAGTTTTGACAGAAATCCCTATCTACAACAGTGGATGTGTCCAAATTCACAGAGGGAAGAGTCCACTTCAGAAATACAGGGTAGATCCTGTTCGCACTTGTATCTGTTTTGGTCTGCATGGACGGAAGGGTTTATGCCTTTAGGAAGCGTTTAACTTATTAGTTTGAAAAGTATACGTAGAAATATGTTAAATAAGTGAACGTTAAGTTTCGTCCTATTACAGCTAGGAGCACTTTAGCTGGGGTCGAACTTCAATGGCTCAAACATTTTTGGGCTATTAAAATTTGTTCTAGACATGGATAGTTTGAACCACTTTAGGGTTAATCGTAGTGCCGAGTCAGAAGGCAAATTGGGCTTATTTCGGGATGTTTTCCGACCTTTAATGAAATCAAAGTATATTGTGTGTAATCATTAGAATCGCCTTCATGAGGCGTTTCTAATTAGGGTACATATCATACAAATTTATGATAAAACTACCCCTAAATATTTGTTTTCTTGGGCAAAGGAAAGAATTTTCCTGGGGTCTCAATGGCCATTATGAAAACGGGCCTATTCAAATATATTGAAAATTTAACCATCAAACAAAAAATGAAAATTTTCAGATAATATTTCTGATATTTTTTTCATATTTCTGCTTAAAACATAGATTGAGGCGGTTCTAGATGCGGCGGTTCTAACGAGTATCCGCAGTCTATCATCGAGGCGGTTCTAACGAGTACCCACAACTATGTTTTGAGCAAAAAAATTTAAAAAAATAATGTATACCCCTGTAAACCCCAGTTTTACAATATAAAAGTGGGGTTTAAGGGGGGTCAAAATTATATAGGCATATTTTCGTGATGGAACTCGAATTAACCACTGTAAGGGAGTCATCAGTGTTCGAGTTATTTAAGTTTCACTATATTGTAGCACTGGTGCCTCCCCTTTTACATACTTACCCATTCCTAGTACGATTAAAGCTGGAATTAAAACTGCGATCTTCCAAGCCAGGAACTCATTGGCACCACAAACTTGCACAAGTTCAAACAGAGCGGGCATAAGAATAAAAGTGAAGCCTCCGCCCAGGTTTCCCCAGCCGCCCACCAAAGCATTGGCGGTTCCGACGATTTTCACATTGAACATGGCTGATGTCCAGAACTGACATGGTATGAAAGTGCCGCCAAGTATACCAATACAAAGTCTAACTATGATGAGTCCAGTGCCACTTGTGATAAGTCCGGCAAAAGCAAGCGGGATTGAGCCTACAATAAGAAGGCCCGACATGACCCGCCTAGGGCCGTACCAGTCACAGAGTGGTCCCACCACAATGCGGACAAATATTGTTGCGGATATGCTAGCTGTTCCGGAATGAGCCACAGTGATCTTAGACAGGCCAAGCTCCTTTCTTATTGTCGGAATCAGAGGCTGTATGCCGAACCAGGCCGTGAAGGCAATGAAGAAACAGAACCAGGATGTGTGGAAACCGCGCATGTGCGGTCGGGTTATACTGCACAATCGGAATGACTTGGCCTTTCCCAGTTCGTCCTCGGTGATCTTCGGTGCTTGGATTTTCTTCAAGACCTTCATACAGCAGTTTTGGTCGTCTGACGTTTCTGTTTCCGCCATTTCAGCTCTCGATGATTACCGAACCTGGGAATAGTTTAACGGGAAATGTTACACTTTCATGGGAGTAAATTCCGTCAAATGTGTGTGTGTGTGTGTGTGTGTGTGTGTGTGTGCGTGTGTGTGTGTGTGTGTTTTCCATCAAGAAAACAGGTCTATATAAGTTTTACCTCCTTAAACCCCACTTTTATATAGTAAAACTGGGGTTTACAGGGGTATACATTCTTTTTTTTATTTCTACTCAAAAACATAGATTGTAGGTACTCGTTATAACCACCTCGCCGAGGCTGTTCTAATGTTACACTCTTATGGGAGAAAATTCCGTCAAATGTGTGTATGTTTTTTTTTGTTGTTTTTTCTCATCATGAAAACATGTCTATATAAGTTTGACCTCCTTAAACCCCACTTTTATATAGTAAAACTGGGATTTACAGGGGTATACATTCTTTTCTTATTTCTACTCAAAAACATAGATTATTGGTACTCGTTAGAACCACCTCGCCGAGGTGGTTCTAACGTGTACCCACAATCTATGTTTTGAGCAGAAATATGAAAAATATCAGAGCTTTTCATCTGAAAATTTCCAGTTTTTTGGACATGAAATTTTCTGTATATTTGAACAGACGAGTTTTCGCAATGTTATTATTATTATTATTATTATTATTTCTGAAAAGGGGAATACTCTAAAGGAACGAATTTTATCCCTCTAGCAGAGTAGATCATTCTTCAGAAAGGGTTTGTCGTGCTGTAACGCAAACAGAAATAAAGATCCAATGAGTTGCTTTGGAAACAAAGAACACACAAAAGAACGAAGATCGGGCATGCGGTTTTATTAAGTCTCTTCATATGCAATTTGAGAAGCTGCATACCACAACCACCCCTACCCCCTCCCGTTCCTCCCACCCTAGCCCCAGCTTCAGCGATATTCGATTTTCTAAGAAACCAGAATGGGCTTTGTGATTCTGAAGGAAATACCGGTAAAGTACGGTGAGACATTTTACGGCCGCAACACGGCACTGGATGCAATGAAGTAAAAAAAAAAATAAAAAAAAAAATAAAGATTTAAAAGGTCACTTTTGGAAACAAATAACGAAAATCGAAAGGTTTTATTAGGTTTTTTTCATATGCAGCAATGTAGTTTGCGAGGCTGCATCTACTTCCCCTCATCCTCCCCCCTCCCCCTCCCCCTCCCCCCCCCCCCCCCCCCCACACACACACACACCACCCTTTCCTCCTCATAAGGATCTAATGCCAGACATATGTGGTACAATCTATAGTGGGACAATTTTCAACATTAATGAAAGAGTAGAAAGATGAGAAGGAGACGTTTCATTTCTGGCCATTTTAAACCTCGTGAATATGCCGCTACATTATTTATTAAACGACAAAGAAGACATTCTTAGTTTTTCCAAAAGCTAATCTTTAATAAATAATTATAATATTTGCAACTGAATTAGTGATAAAAAAAAAAAAAAAACCTTTATGGGAAAGAAGGCGATGCATGAGAACTAAACACATGTGTTTATCTTGTGTTTATCGTTTTTCTGACCATTATAACGCCCCGAAAGATGACTGACAGGTGAATAACTTGATTAAAAAAACAATTTAACTATTGTGCATTCGACATCCTTCGGAAAACCGTTTTTTTATTAGACGTTTTATTCTAAATGGAAAAATTGATTTGCATTACGAAAACTTGCCTATTCAAATATACTGAAAATTTTACCACCAAAACGAGGCGGTTCAAACGAGTACCCACAATCTATGATTTGAGCAGAAATAAGAAAAATAATGTATACCCCTGTAAACCCCAAGTTTACTATATAAAAGTGGGGTTTAAGGGGGTCAAAATTATATAGGCATGTTTTCATGATGGTGATTGACTATATCTTAGAAACCATTTGTCGTTTCTGGTCCTGTACGTTGTTTTCAAATAGTCACTGCAAAATTAATTTTATGGCCAAAAGTAGGTCTGGTCTATGCAATTTCTATAATAAACTAGAATTTTTTTTTGTTTTTTTTTTGTTTTTTTTGTTTTTTTTTTTTTTTTTTGGTGGTGGGGTGGGTATACAAAAATATGGTTTTGCTTTTCTACATTGAGTTTAAGTTATTGATGTTCCATAACAATGTTTGGAAGGGTTGATGTGCAGACAAGCAAACAGGAAGTCACAAAAAGTTGTCTCACTTTGTAAATAATGGGGGCAAATCTACCTGGTGTTTCCAGTCCCCTTAAATTTTGTAGTGACGAGTTACAACTACTACTACTACTTCTACTATTACTACCATTATCATTATTATCACTACCACTACCACTGCAAGCCAAGTCTTCAGAAAATATTACTTATTATTATTATTGTTGTTATTATTATTATTATTATTATTATTATTATTATTATTACGAAAACACGCCTATTCAAATATATGGAAAATTTCACCGCCAAAAACTAAACTGAAAGTTTTCAGATTAAAATGCTGATATTTTTCATATTTCTGCTTAAAACATAGATTGTGGGTACGCGTTAAAACCGCCTCGCCGAAGTAAGATACCATAATGTATACCTCTGTAAACCCCAGTTTTACTATATAAAAGAGGGGTTTAAGGGGGTCAAAATTATATAGGTATGTTTTCGTGATGTTATATCTTAGCTACGATCACTACTACTACTATCACTCACTACTACCTCAAGCAAAGTCTTCAGAAAAGATTATTATCGTTATTATTATCATTATTATTATTGTTATTATTATTACTACTATTATTATTATTATTAATTTTAACTATTAAACATCAAAGGTTAGAGTTTTGCCCGTTTATATATCGGCATGTAGGGATACAGATTTACAAAAAAATATATATCTTTTTTTCTGAATCTGTATTAATTGTTTTAACATTATAGTATATGTTAAATGCAGATTTCATTTAGCAAAGAAAGTTAAATTTCATTACGAAAACACGCCTATTCAGCTATACTGAAAATTTTATCACCAAAATCTAAAAGAAAAATCAGATAAAAAGTCTGATATTTTTTATATTTCTGCTCAAAACATAGATTGTGGGTACTCGTTAGAACCGCCTCGCCGAGGCGGTTGTAACGAGTACCACAATCTATGTTTTCGAGCAGAAATAAGAAAAATAATGTATACCCCTGTAAACCCCAGTTTTACTATATAAAAGTGGGGTTTAAAGGGGTCAACATTATATAGGCGTGTTTTCGTGATGTAAACTTGGACTGCTTGGCAAATTTTAGTGGTATAAAGGAGAAATATGATCCTTGCTGTAGAAGACATGCATTTTAACGCGACTAAATGTTAATTACATTTTTCGAGCTGTTGGCTGGTGTCTTATTACGTTTGAACTGAATACCTTTAACTTTACAGTGAGCTGCTATAGGTGAACGCGCAATTATGGTACGTATGTGACTCCATCGAAGACTCAGGTAGCCAACGCAAGTGCACATTCCGCGCTGTCAGTTTGTTTGTTTGTGTTGAGGTTTTACGGCCCAGTCAACCCAATGGGATCATGTCGAGCGCGGTCAGTTTACCTAACCACATGTTTACTGGGCAGGCTTAGTCCTCTAAGCGGTTAACCAGTATTGTGCACATTCTTTCGCCAGAAACTGACAACTGCCCTTCTTGAATCAGCGGAAGGGAGAAAATGACCGTAGGAAATATTTCATGATCAATCTCCACGAAAGAATGTTGCCGACCTCGGAGGGGGTTGAACCCGCGACCTCCTGGTCTCCAGTCGGACTCCACGCTGTCAGTGTCTTCTCTATTGTTTCTTTAGGAAGCCCGATTTATTCTTAAGCAGTAGTACAGATAGGCCTGAGCAAATAGTGTAGACCCAGATCTACACTGTTTGCCACGCAACCGGCAATAGATCTACAGGTGCTAAAATTGATCTGTTAAAAACTAAAAGAAGTATAGTATTTAACCCATTTAAGACTGAATAAACTCTCCCACACTATATATTTGAACAGTTCATTTTCGATTTTAGGTATGTCAGGCTATATGATGTAGATATTTCTAAAAAGTGATTGAACTATTTGCAAACAGTGAAGACCCTGATCAGACGCCGTCCTGCGGCGTCTGATCTGGGTCTGCACTGTTTGCGAGTTACCGTTTTAGGGGTCTTCAGTCTTCAATAGGTTAAAGGATATATGTTAGTTTTATCTGGAGTTTACGTCGCTTTCAACAATCTTTCAGTCATATCGCGATGGTGTCCGGGTGTGGCAGGAAGCTCCATGCTCACTTTTCGAGTATGCCTCACTGAAATATCACGCCCCAGACACTTAACATGATATTCCTACCAGTCACACCCCAGCTAGCATTCTTTATAAATCTACAGCGGGCCGTTATCGGCCCGTCAGCTACCCTGACGGGCCGATAACGGCCCACTATAGATTTATGTAGAATGCTTACTGGGACTTTACCGACACCAGGTGTGTTTCCTAGCTTTACTTAGAGCAGTCAGTATCATTTTTGAAGTATTTGGAATGACTCGGCCTGGGATCGAACCCACAGCCCCACCCCCCCCCCCCCCCCCAAAACCCCCCGGCCACAAAAAATGCTGCCCGAAAGCTTAAATAGTAAATAAAGGCTGGTCAGACTTTGCAAACATGCAGGCTAATCTTGTCCTTCGTAACCCACATATAAGGGCTACTAACGCATCTTCGGGTCTAGGATCTATTTAACCTAACCCTTTTAGACCTAAGCGAATTTGTAACAGACGACACTCCAAACTTGATTTTGTTATTTTTTAGAAAAAAATAAGACGATATTTCATATGAATCGTCTGCTAGATTCACATGATATACCGAGCCTTATTTCTCTGAAAAAAAAAAGAAAAAGAAAGAAAAAGCGGATGTCGTCTGCTACAATATCGCTAAGCATTTTAAAGGCTAATATATCAGTCAAGCAAATTGCATATATCTTTGATCTTAGCCCCAAGGCACTCTGTAACCTACGTTGCATAAAATATGATAACATGACGCCCGTCCTTTTAAGTACATAAGTTCTTAAAGGGGCAGTGGTCCAGATCTGAGTGAGAATACCGTATATACTCTAAGTATTAGAGCACCTAATCTCCTTACCATACTTGTCCTAAAATATGAAAATGGGGAGCAAATTCTTTCTTTTTAGAGAAGATCCCTTATGAAAAGGGAGGCAAACATATTTGACTCTCGTTATCTCGAATTCCAAGGACTCACTGGAACACTTCGAGATATCCGTACTTCGACATATCAGAGTTGAGAGAGTGAGGAAAACAACAAATTGAACAACCACATTTAACAAATGAATATGTAATTTGTCTCCTGAAGTTAGAAATATATATATAAAATAATGTGGAAAAGAGGAGAAATTGCTCCTTAGGTTGTCATAGTTTCATGTTAAAACAGGGACCAGATTTTCACTTCGAGATAAGCGGTTATTCGAAATAAGCGAGTTCGAGATAACGAGGTTCGACTGTATATCTATTGTTCTTAAAGGATATGTCGATCAGAAACTACATTGTAGGCAATTCAGTAATTACTTTCTATTCACAACCAAATAAACGGTTTTGTTTAAAACTCATGGCTAGGTTCTTCTAATAACTCCCCACAAAATATGTTTTCGCGAAGAAATAACAAAAACAAAACATTTCAGGCAATTACCTTACCGAACCAGTGCTTATCATAAACAAATGTACACATTTCAGCTCGGTGTGCTAATGTAGTGGGAATGAGTTTTCTCCCAGTGTCTTGAATTCTTTCCTTCAAAAGTAAATTATTGTGATATTATTTATAACTCTAAACGTTGTACGATTTTCTTTCTGGACAACATTTATAAATGTCTCCCAGGAAACGCATTTTCCATTTACAAGGGGTTAAAACTGGCCTGTGAAGCATTTTGTGTTTTGATTATATCAAATCAACCATACGTGTCGGAAATAAAATGATTAGGGAATAAATAAGATCAAAATCTATTTTTATGAAAAATAGACACCATTTTAAAGGGCAATAGATAAAGAATAAGAAAAAAAAAATTATAAAAAGTTGTCGGTATATCCAAAATGCACTTATCGTTATTTTTATGCAATTTTTCTATTCGATTCCGTATTAACCTTTGTCCTGCTGAATAAATTAAGAGGCCACACCCACTTTTATTTTCCGCCAGTCAGATCACTTGATCTGGATTACTGCTATAAATTCACATACTTAATGGCAAACAGTGCAGATCCAGATCAGTTGGCTTCTTCAGAAGGATCTACACAGTTTGAAAGGCAGGGTATATCCGGGTTCAGCAGGACAAGGGTTAACATCACGAAAACGTGCCTATATAATTTGACCCCCTTAAACCCCACTTTTATATAGCAAAACTGGGGTTTACAGGGGTATACATTATTTTTCTTATTTCTGCTCAAAAACATAGGTTGTGGGTACTCGTTAGAACCGCCTCGTTGAGGCGGTTCTAACGAGTACCCACAATCTATGTTTTGAGCAGAAATGTGAAAAATATCAGGATTTTTTATCTGAATATTTTCATTTTCATGGTGTAAAAATTTTCAGTATATTTGAATAGGCATGTTTTCGTAATGACTTGGCAAGAATTGTACAAGTAATTACTCGGGTGTATGGGTAAGAAATTATCGGTAGTTTCCGTCACTGAAGACATGTGAGTCCTACAGTGTATGCCCAAATAATAAGGTAAGCAAGTATTTGCGTGTCAGAATTCTCTGCCCTTGGACGTGCATATCCAAGATACAGTACTTACATGTAATATCCGTAAATTAGGATACTGGATCTGATTATCATCGTGAACATTATGTGAATATGGTTTTGTTTGTTTGTTTGTGTTGAGGTTTATGGCCCAGTCAACCCAATGGGGTCATGTCGAGCGCGGTCAGTTTACCTAACCACATGTTTACTGGGCAGGCTTAGTCCTCTAAGCGGTTAACCAGTATTGTGCACATTCTTGCGCCAGAAACTGACACCTGCCCTTCTTGAATCAGCGGAAGGGAGAGAATGACCGTAGAAAAAATATTACATGATCAATCTCTACGAAAGAATGTTGCCGACCTCAGCGGGGGTTGAACCCGCGACCACCTGGTCTCCAGTTGGACGGCGCATCCAACTGAGCCACCGAGGCCGGCCTCAGCTAAGATTCACGTAGACTAGCTACTAGTCTGACAATAAGAGTCTGGTCAGTTCTTGTTTTTTATTATTAAAAGATAGTCAACTTCTTAATGATGGCAAGTCTAATTGGTAGAGTCTCCAATACACATTGTAGCTAAGTATTATCAAATTAAAATTAAGAAAGGAGACTAGATTAGCTAAAATATTATATTTTTTTATTTTAATGCACATAGATGGCTTTGTTGCCAAATTCATTTTAACGCCTAGTGGCTAGGCTAAGACTCACACAGTCTGATCAGAATCTTCACTGGGAGCATTTTGAATAGCCAAGGTTTCAAAGTTTCTTTAGGCGGACAAAGAAGACTCAGATCAAACTGCGCGGATGCACGAGCTGGTCAGAGTCTATGTTGGGAGCACATGTCAGTAGGTATGGTTTCTCACTCTGCGTCTCATAGAGTGTTCGTTAAAAAGACACTTATTCAGCACTTAATCATCCTTAGACTGGCTCCAGTCTCCAGTGACTAAATGTCCATTCTTATAATCGTTTTTTGATAATCCACTTAACTAAATCAAAACAATACGAGGGCCTCGTATCATGACTATAAAGGTTGGTCTAGTGACCAGCCTTTATAGTCATGATATTATTTTAGTTTTATAGTGGAATATCAAACAAGATTATAACAATATATTTACCCAGCTAGCATTCTTAATAAATCTATAGCGGGCTGTTAGCGGCCCGTCAGCTACCCTGACGGGCCGCTAACGACCCGCTATAGATTTATAAAGAATGCTTACTTGGTAGTCACTGGAGACTGGAGCTAGTCTAAATAAACCCTGTGCACTCTGCGTAGCATTTCAATGCGTTACTTAAGTAAATTCAATGTGTACCTATAGGTACCCTCATAATATATGGGCAACAATCTGAAAAAAAAGGGCCTTCTCTCATGTGCGTCTAACGAAGACTCAAATCAGCCTACGCATCCGCGCAGTCTGATCAGAGTCTTCGTTTTCCACATGAACAAACTTTGCTTCATTGGTAATCCAAAATGCGCTCCGAGTGAAAATGCGCAGGGTCATTTAAATGTTCGCAGGGCGCACATGCTCAGAGGTACATTATCGGAAGTTGGGACTGGTATAATGTAAACAGGGGTACAATGTATGCTGTTGACTATATTATAATGCAAGTTTTCAGAATTGTGCAGGTATATGTTTTTCAATGGTTTTGCTATTTTTTTTTTTTTTTTCTTACTACAAATATCTGTCTTAAAGGCTCCATATTCCTCAAAAATAGACATTTTTTTATCCAAGAGAGGTTTAACAAAGTTTTATTTAATACTAATACGATTATAAAATGTGCCATCTGACAGCCTGTAAAATTTCAGTCAGTCTCTCGTTTTTGAACTGGAGCAAAAATGAAATGATTTTTTTTTTTATTGTATCTCTGATTTAATGTTGGCAATATTAATCCAGAAATGCGATAAAAAAAAAATCATTTCATTTCAAGAACGAGAGACTAACTGAAATTTTACAGGCTGTCGGGTCCCACATTTTATGATTAATACCACATATCAAATTATCAAACATTTCTTAGATAATAAAATGTCTGTTTTTGAGAAATAAGGAGCCTTTAATTTTCTAAATAACCAAAATATTCCCCATTTCCCATATCATATCGTGAAAATGACTTACATAGCTCTAGGTACGTGGGGTGTCAGGATATAGATCCAGCGCACGACGAAACATAGAATAAGACGGGCGACCAGCGAAGACTCTGATCAGCCTGTGCATCCGCGCAGGCAGATCAGAATCTTCACTGATCGCATGTGCCTTCTACAGTCTCCAGGCTATCAAAAGAGAGATAAACGCGAACCATTGCCATACTGGGTGGATGTACAGGCTGATCTGAGTCTTTGCTAGTTACACAGGTCTTACTGTAGGTTCTATTGTGTGCTGCCTCAAATAATAATTTTCGTTCTTATGTGCGTTTTTTATTTGTAAGGCAACGTCTTATTTCTCGACAAAAACGTAACTCAGTTATGGGTACTCATTAGAAGAAAAGGCGCTCCAAGTGAGTACCAACAACGGTTGCAAGTACTTATTAGAAGCAGCGGCGCTCCAAGTGAGTACCCACAACGACTGTGAGTACTCATTAAAAGCAAATGCGCTCCGAGTGAGTACTAACAACGGCTGTGGGTACTTATTAGAAGCAGTGGCGCTCCTAGTGAGTACCCACAACGGTTGTGAGTACTTATCAGAAGCAGACGCGCTCCAAGTGAGTGCCACAACGGTTGTGAGTATTCATTAGAAGCAAAGGTGCTCCAAGTGAGCACCCACAACGGTTGTGAGTATTCATTAGGAGCAAAGGCGCTCCAAGTGAGTACCCACAACGGTTGTGAGTATTCATTAGGAGCAAAGGCGCTCCAAGTGAGTACCCACAACGTTTGTGAGTATTCATCAGGAGCAATGGCGCTCCAAGTGCGCACCCACAACGTTTGTGAGTATTCATCAGGAGTAAAGGCGCTCCAAGTGAGTGCCCACAACGGTTATGAGTATTCATTAGGAGCAAGGCGCTCAAAGTGAGTACCCACAACGGTCGTGAGTATTCATTAGAAGCAAAGGCGCTCAAAGTGAGCACCAACAACGGTTGTGAGTATTCATTAGAAGTAAAGGCGCTCCAATTGAGTTCCCAAAACGGTCGTGTGTATTCATTAGGAGCAAAGTCGCTCCAAGCGAGCACCCACAACGGTTGTGAGTATTCATTAGGAGCAATGGCGCTCCAAGTGAGTACCCACAACGGTTATGAGTATTCATTAGAAGCAAAGGCGCTCAAAGTGAGCACCAACAACGGTTGTGAGTATGCATTAGTAGCAAAGGCGCTCCAAGTGAGTGCCCACAACGGTCGTGAGTATTCATTAGGAGCAGCGGCGCTCCAAGTGAGTACCAACAACGGTTGTGAGTATTCATTAGGAGCAAAGGCGCTCCAAGTGAGTACAAACAACGGTTATGAGTATTTATTAGGAACAAAGGCGCTCCAAGTGAGCACCAACAACGGTTGTGAGTATTCATTAGGAGCAGAGGCGCTCCAAGTGATCACCCACAACGGTTGTGAGTATTCATTAGAAGCAAAGGCGCTCAAAGTGAGCACCAACAACGGTTGTGAGTATTCATTAGTAGCAAAGGCGCTCCAAGTGAGCACCCACAACGGTTTGAGTACCAACAATGGTTGTGAGTACTTATTAGAAGCAGACGCGCTCCAAGTGAGTACCCACAACGGTTGTGAGTATTCATTAGAAGCAAAGGCGCTCCAAATGAGTGCCACAAAGGTTGTGAGTACTTATTAGAAGCTCAGGCGCTCCAAGTGAGTACCCACAACGGTTGTGAGTATACATTAAAAGCAAAGGCGCTCCAAGTGAGTACCCACAACGTTTGTGAGTATTCATTAGGAGCAAAGGCGCTCAAAGTGAGCACCAACAACGGTTGCGAGTATTCATTAGAAGCAAAGGCGCTCCAAGTGAGTACCCACAACGGTTGTGAGTATTCATTAGGAGCAAAGGCGCTCCAAGTGAGTACCCACAACGGTTGTGAGTACTTATTAGAAGCAAAGGTGGGCCAAGTGAGCACCAACAACGGTTGTGAGTATTCATTAGAAGCAGAGGCTCTTCTGGTGAGTACCCACATCATGTTCTGTCTTTTTCCTTTTTTTATTTGAGAAATAAAGAGTTTAAACATAATGCAACAGCCTTAATAAGAAATGATTTCTTCGAGAAATCTAAACTCTTTTGACCGGTCCACTTGCAGTAAAAAGGGGGGTTTGACACTAATACCATGTTTTAATTAAATTCCTATACTTAACGCAAGAAGTATAGACCCTGATCCGAGTTCTGCGGCATCTGGTCTGGGTCTGCACTGTTTGCCAGTGTTCTTTATATGGGAAGCTAGTCATATATGGCGTTTATGTGTACTTTAGTAAATAACATTTAGTGTGTTCTTTGAAGCTATTACCTTATCATGTGTGCAAATCTTTACATCCGACCGAGCAGAAACATTATTTTTTGGTAGACTTGAAAATAATCTACTGTCCTTTCGACATCTCTCGGAAAGACGTTTTTTGTTTGGCGTTTTCTCTTAAATGAAAATATTTTGTTCTGATAGACCATATCTTATCAGAAACTATTTGTCTTTTCTGTTTCTGTGTTTTGTTCTCAAATATGAACCCTAAAATTAAATTTATCTCCAAAATGGCTGACCTATGCAATTTCTATAGTACGATGATTTTTTTTTTAATTTTTGTCTAAGAAAATATTTTTTAATTTTCTTTGCTTAATTTAAATTATTGATATTTCACAACAATATTGTGAAAATTTCAGAAAAATTGATCAAGCAGAACTTGTTGAAAATCTGCCCCCAAGTTACCTACCCTACAAATTTCTGCATAATTTGCATTCATTTTTTACTATAGGGAAAAGTAAAAATATTTGATTTTTAAAAAACCATTGACTAGGATAAAATTTTTTGTGCATAGGTAGTTACGACAAATGGTTTTGCATTGAATCATGACAAAAGTTTGCAGATTTACTTCTGTGTAAAGCACCAAGCAAAAAACGACTTTCTGAAAGATGTCGAAAGCACAGTAGGCTGTGTTACAAGCGAATGCTTCTCACCTCATATACGGATAGCGAATGCCCAGATCAGGCTGCAAATCTGATCAGTCTAATTAGAGCTTTTCTTGTGTGCTTTAAGAATTATTGGAAGGGTGTCCTACAACATTGTGCATTCATTCCCATATGCAGGTATTCTTTGCAAGCACTCGGCCTCCGTTATGGACATTATTTTATTACTTTCCCATCAAGGTACTTCAAGGAAATAATCAAGTCTCGTAGTTTTATTTGTCAGTATCTGCCGATAGGTGTGATACCATAGTGTAACTATTTGATAGCGAAAAACGATAAAAAAAAAAAAAATAAAAAATGAAAAAAAAGCAAGAGGCCCATGAGCCACGATTCGCTCACCTGATAAAAACAATAATTTCATATCTACAAATGCCATGCAACTTCATCCAGGTTTGCCACAGCAACTAGGACATGAATTTGACCATACCATAAAAAGGTCAAAGAGCAGTATCATCATTTCAATAAACTTAGTAGACTTTGAGTCCCTGATGCTGTATACCAAGATTCAGCCTCAGAGCTTTCTTAGTTCTGGAGAAGAAGATTTTTAAGTATTTTACCATATATGGGCATGACAGCCATCTTCTTGAATGGCGTAGAACCATTTGAACAAATTGTCAATATCATCCGACAGAAGGTCCTTTTTGAACTATGTGAAATCTGGTGAAAACTGTTCAAGCTGTTTTAGAGAAGAAGACATTTAAAGATTTCACGATTTTATATATGCATATAGCCCAAGGGCAAAGGCAAATAGCCCCCAGAATTTTGACGGTAGCTAAACAGCTTTACAACTTTAATCATACGTTGTAAGTTTCAACCATTAGTCTTTACAGTCTTTTCTATCCATTGAGAAAAATATGTTTTCAACATTTTCCCCATACAAATGTATGGGAGCGCAAATCTGACCTTGCCGTAAAATGGTCGAAGGTCAACATATGACCATCATTTGAACAAACTTAGCAGGTCTTGAATCCCCAATGCTATATACTAAGATTCAGCCTCAAAGCTTTCTTGGTTCTGGAGAAGAATTTTAAGCCTTTTTACCATATATGAGCACTGTGGCCATCTTGTTCAATAGCGCGGAACCATTCAAACAAATCATCAATGCCCTTTCGACAGGAAGCCCAGTGTGAAATCTTGTGAAAATTGCTCAAGCGGTTTCAGAGATGAAGGCATTTAAAAACAAGACGACGGCTGTGGTGGCCTTCTTGGAATTTCTATCGGCATAGTCTTAGCTATTTCTGATCTAGAGGCCACCCTGTTGCTATAGTGTGTTTCAACTTAAATCGCCCAACGGTTTGGGAGGAGAAGTCAAAAACTGGTTTTCAAGATGGCGGCTATGGCAACCATTTTAGATTTCCTACTGGCATGATTTTAGCTATTTTCATCTACTCGTACCAGTTGCTACATCGTAAGTTTCAGTTTAATTCGTCTTTTGGTTTACGAAAAGATGTCCAAAACAGATTTTCAAGATGGTGGCTGTGGAGGCCATCTTGGATTTCCGATCGACACAATTTTAGCTCATTTCCATCCTGAAGTCGTCCTGTTGCTACAGAGCATGTTTCGGCTCAAATCGACCAAAGATTCGGGAAGAAATGTCGAAAATTGATTTTCAAGAAGGCGGCTGTGGCGGCCATCTTAGATTTCCGATCGCATAGTTTTAACTATTGTGTGTCTACTAGGCACCCCGATCCTCCTGATCAAGTTTCAACTCAACTGAATCATAGTCTTTAGCGGAGATGTCCAAAATATGAATTCTCAACATTTTTTCCCCATATAAATCTATAGGGGGAAGAAATTTGATCTTGTCGTAAAAGAAAAGGACAAACACCATCGTAGGACCATCATTTTAGCAGTTTTGGTAGATCTCCCGTCCCTAATGATTTGTGCAAAGATTAGGTCCAGGGCTTATTTGGTTCTGGAGAAGAAGAGTTTTAAAGGTTTATACCATATATGGGCATAGCGGCCATCTTGGTCAATGGACAAGGACCATTTTAGCAATTTTTCCCTGTCCTAAGGAGGTTCCACTTGAATATTTTTAGCAACATTGGCCCAGAGGCTTCAGAGGAGAAGTCGTTTGAAATGCTCAACATTTTAACATACAAATGCATGGGCCCATACGAATGAATGGGGACGCAAACGACCTCGCCGTAAAAACGTCAAACCTCAATATACGATTATTATTTTAAAAACTTTGGTATACCTCCCGTCCCCAGTAATTTGTGCAAAGATTCAGCCCCAAGGTATCCTCGGTTCTGGAGAAGAAGATTTTTAAAGGTTTTCACTATAGATGGGCATGGTGGCTATCTTAGTCAACGGACCGCAACCATTTTAGAATTCTTTCATTCCCTAAACCTAAGAAGGCTCCATATGAAATTTGAGCAAAATTGGCTCAGCGATTTCAGAGGAGGTCGTTTGAAAATGTTAACGGACGCATGGACACACGGACGGACGACGGACAAAAGGGATCACTATAGCTCATCCTGAGCATAGTTTAGGTGAGCTATAACAATAAAAAACAACTACAGACCACTTTCAAATGAGTCAAAACTAACTGCAATAATACTGAATAAAAATGTTCCGACCTGCCGACCCTCCGCTAAAACGCGGGAGCAATCGAAAACATGCTTACATTTTAAGTCTAATTTGTAATTTTAAACATAAGCAAATATTTGCTGATTTTTTTAACAGCATGTTATGCGTTTAAGAATTTAATTTGTTAAAACGTGAAAATCATTATATTAATTTGCACCGTATGTCTGGTATAGATTCAATGACAAAGCGATCCTTTTCATAAAAAAAGAGTAAATATTTACAAAACTTGATCGTTTGTGATTTAGCATACCATCAAATAATTCCAGGGCCTTCCTGTGCATTTAAACACGTTACAGTTGAGGTCGCCTGCTGCTCTTGCTGTCTTGAGTTCGAATCCCACTCGGGAGCAGCAGGCGGGCGAGAATTAAACTTACGGAGCTACGGATTCTCTTGCATACAGGTAGGCGGCAGTCGACGGAAAGGCGTCAGTCGATAGGGAAATTTAAAGGTTTATACCAAGAGCGGCTTTCTCTTTCCGTCGGAAAAAGCCGCTGCACCCCGCTTCCCCCCCCCCCCCCCACCTCCCCCCCGCCCCCCCCCCCCCCCCCCCCCCCCCCCACACACCACTCACACTCCGACGTTTAAAGTCCAGGAGACTAATAATCATTAATTCAAGGGATATCCAAACTTTGACAAAGGAGCTACTCGTATAACTTATAAAAAAGCGTTTTTCTTTTTTTTTTTTTTTTTTTTTTTTTTTGTTTTTTTTGTTTTTTGTTTTTTTTTTTGGGGGGGGGGGAGTTTTTTGTTTGTTTGTATTTTTTTGGTTTTTGTTTTGTTGTGTTTTTTTTGTTCTTTTTTTTTGTGTGTGTGTTTTTTTTTTTTTTTTTTTTGTGTGTGTGTTTTTTTTTTTTTTTTTTTTTTTTTTTTTTTGTTGTTTTTTTTTTTGGGGGGGTGGGTGTTTTGTTTGTTTCGTTTTTTTTGTTGTTGTTGTTTTTTGTTGTTTTTTTTTTTTTTTTTTTTTTTTTGTTTTTGTTTTTTTTGTTGTTGTTTTTTTTTTTTTTTTTTTTTTTTTTGTTTTTTTTTTTTGTTTGTTTGTTTGTTTGGTTTTTTTTTGTTTTGGTTTTTTTTTTTCACTCACTCTTTTCATTCCCACACCTTGACCAACACCTTGTAACGCTTCTTTAAATTATGTTAAATGAAGTAAAATAAATGCATTCTTGCAAGACCGAGAAAACGAAATTTACTTCTCGTGTTTACCTGTACTACTAACAACACTGTTCAACCTGTAACGTTTTTTCTTTCTTTTTGCGGTTTTCCCGTTGCTTTTGCGGTTTTCGTAGCGTTTATTTGCGGCATTTCCTGTTGATTTTGCGGCTAGGAAAAAGGTTGAGGTAAGACAGATGCTTCGTTTTTGTTGTTGTTTTTTTATTAGTAATCGGAGATATCATACAGCCCATACGAGCCACAAAAGCCCTAACTTTGTGATGATACTCGGTATCCTGGCAAAACCTTTACGGCTTTTCCTAGTACTCGAGAAAACCACCGTTGCGACACTGCGATGTTGGATCAGTTATGATTTCTGGACCTCTGTTTTCCATTTTTGCCTGAAATCATCGCAGTTTTAGTATTACCCATGCAAATTTATCACTCTTCAATTATGAGAATCTATTATTTCTGCTCGGAACACAAACAAAACGCTGTAATTGTCTCGAATGTGAAGTAACGGCATCATATCTTAGTAACGCTGCCTTCGAAGGCATCGTTTTCAGTAGCTCAAGTATGAAAATCGATTGTGGTTTGGGTTTTGCGACATTATGGTCAATCTAGTTGTTTCGTCTGTCATTATCATTACCTTTTAACAAATGACAATGACCTAGCCGGCTTTTAAGCTAATAAAAGTATGCCTCATAGATGAAACGCAAGTTTATACGCAAATATGTGTAGACCCATTGCCAGAATACCGAGTATCATCACAAAGTTAGGTCTTTTGTGGTTCGTATAGGCTGTATGATATCTCTGACTACTTATAAAAAATACAAAAATGAAGCATCTGTCTTACCACACCCTCCTTCCTAGCCGCAAAATCAACAGGAAATATCACAAATGCACGGTTCGAAAACCGCAAAAGCAACGGGAAAACCGCAAAGAAACGTTACAGGTTGATCACGGTGTTCCTAGTAGTATAGGTAAACACGAGAACGTAAATATCGTTTTATCGGTCTTGCAAGAATGCATTTGTTTTACTTCATTTAACATTTCTTTAACATAATTTAACTGTATTTAATTATTTTCTTGTTTCAACTTAAGAAATCAGCTTAGATTTATTTCTTTTATTCATTTTTGCTTATTAATCTTTAATATTTACTAATTATATTTAGTAACCGTTTAAACGCTAAGAAGATTTATAGCAGACGACATTTCAAAACTGATTTGATTTTTTTTTTTTCAGAGAAAATAAGACCATCATCACATGTGAGTCGTGTACTAGGCATTTGCAGACTATGTACACATATGTTAGCACAAAGATAAAACATTAACTTATTTTAGATTGAAGCAACAAGTCAAATTATATAACAAAATGTACAACAGCAGACAAAACAAAGACTAACTAACCTTTCTACTAAGCTTTACTTGACTGACCTTTTTAGCTCCAAAACAAACAAAAATCTGCCCTAATACAAATGATCCTTTAACTTCTCACGTTGACAGTTTGCGAACCGTTGAAGAAAAGAAAGAACAACATTTATCCACAATCGAACAGCAAATACCTTAGGCCAGTCTGCGCATCCGCCCAGAACGATCAGAATCTACGATGTTTGCGTATACAAATATAGACGTTGTAAAATATGTAAGGAAGGCAACAGGGTATTCTGAACAGGCTGGTCTAGGTAGTTCTGTTTACATTTGGAGAAAGTCGGTTTTATTCCGCATCGGTTCCGATTTACGCATGAAAAACGTACGGTGTGCAGCGAAAGAAAACATCCTTTTGCCACATGCGGGCAACGAATGACCTGATCAGACTGCGCATTTGCGCAGTCTGACCAGGGTATTCCATTCCCGCCCATAAAATCCAGGGGCACCAAATACTTATAAAAATGAACAGAGACAGTCCTGATCAAGCAGCGCAAGTGTACAGATAATATAGACATTCTGTGTTTACACACGACATTTGGGCCCATTTTTGCGCATTGTACACACAATATCCTGGTTATTATGGAAGGCGCGACCTAGTACCTAATATCACTTCACCCCCAGCCCCTCTCGAAGTAAGCAGTGATTGTCGCTGAGTCGGCATTTTGAGACGTATTAATAAGTTACAAGAAAACATTGATGCAAAGCATCAATACGCCGGGAAACTAATCTATCATGCATTACTTAGCTCCCTATAGATCGTAGTATAGTGAAAAAATGTTATAATTTATGAAAGGTTGTAATTATATTAATTATCGCAATACTCAACGATAAAAACATTATAGACGTTATCAGAGCTATGTAAAAAACATCAACTATGATCGTCTGTTTTCTAGCCCGCATACATAATTACATGTCGCCATCCATAGCCTAGACCGAACATACTATATCCGAAATCATCTATAAGGGGGAATGGGGGTAGGGGTGATACTCTAATTTTGACTGCTACATAGACTGGGCCCTAGCATTTAGTATTAGAAAGATCTGCGAAATAAAATGTTTCAAAACGTGGCTGTTCTAAATAACCATTCATTTAAGTCTAAAAAAGAGCAGTTTATCAAACTAATGGCATCTACAGACGATACTATTTTGAAACCCACTGGATTATTTGTAAGCGAATGTAATATATCATAGCATGTCATCAAGGCTATATATATATATATATATATATATATATATATATATATATATATATATATATATATATATATATATATATATATTGTTACGAGCTAGGCGTAACAAGAAAGAAATGAATGTGAAACCAGCAACAAGCTTTAAATTATTAACAATATTCACAAAAAATAAGATAAGATTCATAACAAAAGAATGTAAGTGAACAGTACCTTTCAAGTTTATGTCACAAAGTCCCTCAAAAATAATCCACAAGAATTTATAAAACAAATCCTTTGAATATCAGTTTCTGATCCCACAATTTAAAGTTCCTGAATTCAGAATTTAAGTCCAGAATGAATAAAATATTAAAGTAATCCAGTATAGAATAATTTCCAGTGAAATTATACAAAGATGCCCAGGTGAAAATCTTTTCTCCTTATATAACATCAAAGAACGTTCTAGAAAAAGAATTTACTACAAGCATTCTACAACTTCTAAATCTTCCATGACATGCCAAAAATAACTCAGTCCAGAATCAAGGACGTAAACATCATGTTATTGTAAACATGTTGTTCTAGAAAGTTATTTTTGGAAACATAGTAAATAAAGCTATTTATGGAAACATAGTACACATGATGTTTAAAATAATTGAAAACCCTGTTATATATATATATATATATATATATATATATATATATATATATATATATATATATATATATATATATGTGTGTGTGTATATATACACTGTAGATCCAATATATCGCGGTGCTTGGGGTCCAAGTTCCGCTACCGCGATATATCCGGATCGCGATATAAGCTGGGGTGGTAGTTTGCTGAGACGCCGCTAATCAATCAACACCAAACGGCTGTCAGTAAAGCTATCGGCCACATTACATCAGTATAGTAGGTTTAGAATTACTCAATGGCAGTATTTACACTGGGAGATTATGTCTACCAATTAACTTTAATCGAGACTAGCTGATAAACGACGTTTAAAATCATTTGTTCGCGGAAATGTCAAGCGAGGACGCCATTTTGGATGAAGGGGGGCAACTCGCATATCCTAAGGATAGAATAGAATAGAATATCACGGACTTTTGCTGAGGCAATTCGGGTTGCTTCCCTTCGCTTCTTTCGTCTGCTGCGGGCCCAAAAACTATTCTATTTATCTTTTGATCTTTTTAATTCTTTCATACTTTATTTATTTTTATTTGTTAAATTATTACTTGCTGGGAAAGTGTAAAGTGGGAGGGCTACGAACTGGGTGTTTAGGACAGATAGGCAACATCATAAGGCTACTCTTTTCTTATTATTTGTTGGTCCTGAAAAGGACCGTTTTCGTCTGCGGGGGCAGAATTAGGGCCTAATTTCTAAAGAAAAAATCTGTCAGCATTGTCTGTCTGCAGGATTCTCGTGCCTCAGCCTTTGCCCGATGTAAAATATTTCTCAGATGAGTCACTTCTACGGCTGTACTTCTGTCTGAGGCCTCCAACCATCTTAGCCCAACTTGAAGACCCTTCACAACCTCGGACATGGCAGGTGTCGGTTCATAATCGGCGTCGTCGTCGTCTTCGTCTTCCGGCTGAGTGCGGCGATTAATATTAATTGATTGCCAATTATTATCAATCTGTGTACTGATTGACACTAATTGGATTGTTTGGTCCTAATGCGTGACGCGATTTCGCGTTTGGATATGCGCGAAAAATCAATACCGCAACGAATTACAGTCATTTTTTTTTTTTTTCAAATTAAGTAAAAAAAACATTTACTTATTTTTTTTTTTTATGGTCATGGTAAATTTGGGGTCCACGGACGATTCGCGATATACTGGATATCGCGAAATAACGGACCGCGATGTATTGGATCTCCAGTGTATATGTGTGTGTGTGTGTGTGTGTGTGTGTGTGTGTGTGTGTGTATGTGTGTGTGTGTGTGTGTGTGTGTGTACATTTTTTTCTCTTTTTCAATCAAGTGATGATAAAATTACTTTCATATCATTGTATAATGTATCATGTCATGTTTGTATTTGCTTGCCTTTAACCCTAAGGGTACTGTTGTGCAGTAAATAAAATACTATTCTATTCTATTTTGTTCTATGTAGCAGTGTTTCGTTCTTTTCTCCACTCATAACGTTTGAATATCAAATTAAACTGTACTATTAAACCAGCTTATAATCCGTTCGCTTTGAGAATGCATATTTCCAATCGTAAACAAAGAAAATATCTTTGTTTCTTCTTTGTTGTACGACGAAAAAAACGAAATGAATAAATTCAAACGTGTACGAATATTTACAGCAACGAGCTCATTTCAGTAGAATGGTCAAATTGGGGCTCCTACGGGAAAACTGCTTTTTTCTGTTTTAAATGAGCAAAACCCACATTGCTACATTCATTCTACACAGTACTTCCCTTTTTTTTCTATTTCACTATGTTACCAATAGCACAGTTCTCTGCTGCAGAAGTGTGACTTTGAATAATAATAATAATAATAATAATAAAACATTGGGGGTGAACAGTTATATATAACCCCACTAAGAACCCCATAAAACTGGAAGAAAACCTATGCATTCTCCGAATGCATACACATTTTACAAAAACAACCTCAAATAGATACGCCTGGCTCCAGCCCGGCGTAAATTACAGCGGTTAAGAGGTTACACCCATTGGGACATACAACTATTTAGTATTATTCCGGTAATACCAAGTCACTGCGATGGCGAACCTCATGCGCAATTCCGGTAATACCAAGTCGCCGCGCTGTCGCATCTCAAGCGCAGTTCCGGTAATACCAAGTCACCGTACTGTCGATCTCTTATGCGATTCCGGTAATACATATGTACATGTACCAAGTCACAGCGACGTAGCAGCTTATGCGCAATTCCGGTAATAAGGTATCACCGAGAGTTCGTATCACATGCTCAACTCCGGTTATACTAAGTCACCGCGATGTCGCATCTTATGCGCAGTTCTGTTAATATCGTGTCACCGCGCTGTCGCACCTGATGCACAATTCCCTTCATACCAAGTCATCGCAATGTCGCATCTTATGCAAAAAAATAATACAGTAAAAAATAAAAAGATAAATAAACAAATAAACAAATAAAGTAAGTAATAAGTAATATAAAAAAAGTAGTTGCACAAGAAAAAAGACGTAATTGTTATGTTTCCTGCTAACTATTTGAACACCGGAACAGCTTACTTTACTAAACGTTGAATAATAACGGCCTTTGCGCTTAGAGTGTTCAGATGACTAAAACTATTTCCAAGACTGGCGATACCATGATTTGACCAAGATGTTCTTTTTCCAGAGTCCATTCACGTGCACGCAGCAAATGAATGCAAGTTAGATAATTTATACAGTACAATAAAACTTCAATGAAATAGACACTGATGGCTCGTTTACCGCGACTGTTTCGAATGCATTTTTGAGGCCCTTCGAAGTACTTCTTATGGGAAGAAAACAAATATAGTCGAACTTCAATGGCTCGAACATCTTTGGGACCATAGAAAATTGTTCGAGACATGGGTAGTTCGAGCCACTGAGGGTTAATCATGGCACCAGTTCAGGAAGCAAATAGCGATAATTTAGGGAAATCTTTTCGATTTTCTACATAATGATTGTATGTTGAGTGTACTCATTAGAATCGCCTCAATGAGGCGATTCTAATGAGTACACACAACATACAATTCCATGATAAAATAAGAAAAAATCCCTAAATATTTGTTTTCTTGAGCTATTGGAAGGATTTTGTAGGGACTGAAAAAAGAGTTCGAATCATCCAGGGTAAACGAGCCATCCGGGTTTGAGCCACTGAGGTTATACTGTACCCAGTAATATTTCAGGGAATTGTTCTTACTTTAGCATAAAAATTGAAGCAGTTATGATAAGTACACTGAACATACCATTTTCTTATAGAAAATAGAAAAGACATCTCTACATCATTCCCATTTGCCTCCTAACCTGGTGCTATGATTAACCCTCAGTGGCTCGAACTACCCATGCCTTGAACATACTTCCATGGCCTCAAGGAATTTCGAGCCATTGAAGTTCGATTGTTAACGTTATGAATGGGATGCATTGTATCGTATATCGTAATAAGTGGATAACATTATACGTGTAATGGGTTAAAACACACACACACACACACACACACACACACACACACACACACACACACACACACACACACACACACGCACGCACGCGCGCCGGCCTTGGTGGCTCAGTTGGATGCGCCGTCCGACTGGAGACCAGGAGGTCGCTGGTTCAACCCCCGCCGAGGTCGGCAACATTCTTTCGTGGAGATTGATCATGAAATATTTTCTACAGTCATTCTCTCCCTTCCGCTGATTCAAGAAGGGCAGTTGTCAGTTTCTGGCGAAAGAATGTGCACAATACTGGTTAACCGCTTAGAGGACTAAGCCTGTCCAGTAAACGTGTGGTTAGGTGTGACCGCGCTCGACATGACCCCATTGGGTTGACTGGGCCGTAAAACCTCAACACAAACAAAACAAAACACACACACACACACACACACACACACACACACACACACACACACACACACACACACACACACAGCTCCCGACTGTGAAGATTGTTTTATTTTTGCACCAAAACAGGTCTTTTTTATGTTTACTGGACTATCATAAGATATATTTAGGCGTAAAAACCATAAAAAAGATAATCTTATTTGGAACTAAGACTATACAGAACCCATAGGCACGTAGGAATTTTGGCGCTATAGCTTGATATCATTATAGCGTTACAAGTATTAGCTTTCACAAAAAAAGCTTGGTCTACGCTTTCCCGCATTCAATGTATGATTAGCACAACTCCTACATATGCGGCTCACCAGGGCGACCTGCAATAGTGGGGTACCAGAATGCACTTGCAAGAAGTTTCTACATGTAGTACATGTAGCTCTAGAGAAAGCATAATTAAATGTCATATTTTGCCCGAAGGGTTTTTGTTTTATGCATATAACCATTTACTTTAATCGGGAAGAAGCTGATGATAAATGAAATGCCTAGGATTGTGTAAACATCTGGGCCCAGTTGTTAAAAACTAACGACATCGTTAGTTAACGATTCGTTAAATTTACATCGGGCGATACGCAAATATGCTGAAATTTTTTGCTGAAAAAATGTGAGTAGCTTTTGCAGTGCAAAAGCTACTCACATTTTATCAGCAAAAAATATCAAAATATTGTGTACTGAATCCGCTAAAACAGTTAACGAAATGACCCTTAACGAGCTCGTTAAGCTAACGACGCTTTGAACAACTGGGCCCTGATATGCGTCTACACGGTTTGCTCGGGCCTGTCTGTCCTAACACTAAAATAAATGCGTAACACATTTACTGTAAAGAAAGTTTATCAACCTTGATTCTGAATCTAACTTTGACCTTGGTTCTAACCCTCTGCAATAAAAGCCTGTTATGTGATCTGATATCGGTTTACACTGTTTGTCAGACTTGTCTGTCCCAATACTTAAAGAAATAACGGTACATACATGTATTTACTCTTAGGTTTGTTAACCTTGACTCTGACTAACCTAGTCTTAGGTTCAATATCTCTTCCAAAAAAACAAAAAAGGAAGAAGAAGACGGAGAAAGGCTGTGACTAAAGAAGACATTACGAGAACACACCTATTCAAATATACTGAAAAATTTACCACCAAAAAATGAAAATTTTCAGATAAAAAATCTGATATTTTTCATACTTCTGCTCAAAACATAAATTATGGGTACTCGTTAGAACCGCCTCGGCGAGGCGGTTCTAACGAGTACCCACAATCTATGTTTTTGAGCAGAAATAAGAAAAATAATGTATACTCATGCAAACCCCAGTTTTGCTATATAAAAGTGGGGTTTAAGGGGGTCAAAATTATATAGGTATGTTTTCATGATGTATCATATTTACCCTTAATACTGGGGCATCTGAACTCCTTGTAACATTTTTACTAAAATTTGAACAAATCCATAGTTGGATGAGTGAGAAACACCCTGATCAGACGCCACGTTCTGTGGCGTCTGATCGGGGTCATTATTGTTTTGCTCTGACCGGTCTTTCCCGATACACAGGATTTATACGGTAAAATCAACACCTAAGAGATTATATATGACGCAAAATACATAAGTAATAATCACACAGCTTGTAAAAAATATTACTCCAAGTTACGAACAATCATAGTAATAAAACGTCAACTTTTTGGAAGTCTGTCAGACATGGTAAAGTAAGTGATCAGCGGTAAACTGCATGCATGATCGTAAACCTACTTTATGGTTCAAAACTTTCCGTTCTGCTTTAATTGGCCTACATTGACGATGATCTCTTTCAACATTAAGTCATATCGAGACGACGGAATTGTGATATGAAAGGCTCCATGCAATGAAGCGCCGCGCAGTCATAAGTTCTCCGCCTCCAGCGGGACTCGAACCGGTGATCTTATGTTCCGAAGTCGGAAGCGCTAGCAATTTGTCCACCCGGACGTTTCTGCACTACACTAAGTCTGGCCTCAGACTGAATAATGGAACTTCCATTTGTTTCAGAAATGTGGCGCCTGATTGCATGTATCATTATCCGTGGTCGGACTCTTACGACATGAAAGTCGCAACAAAGGAATGAAGCATAGCTGAAAAAATTTCCCTCCTATCGTGGGACTCGAACCCGGTCCTCCCGGTTAAAAATCCAATGCTCTAACCACTGAGCCAAAGAGTCGACTCCCTGACGCAGTTGTCAGAGATTGAATGTATACTTAGAAGCTATGCGTAATCTGCCAAGGCAGATAATCCATCACGAAAACATACCTATATAATTTTGACCCCCTTAAACCCCACTTTTATATAGTAAAACTGGGGTTTGCAGGGGTACAAGTTATTTTTCTTGTTTCTGCTCAAAACATGGATTGTGGGTACTCGTTAGAACCGCCTCGCCGAGGCGGTTCTAAAGAGTACCCACAATCTATGTTTTGAGCAGAAATATGAAAAATATCACAGTTTTTTTATCTGAAAATTTTAAATTTTTGGAGGATTAATTTTCTATATATTTGAATAGGCGTGTTTTCGTAATGGAACGTATTAGTGCTAGGTTGTAACAGGACCCATAGTGGTCCAGCTTGTGAATTCCTTTTTATCTGGCTTCACATCACCATTCAGGCCTCTACTTTGTTTCTTCATGTAGAGTATTTGATTAAAGACTTTGTTAATTTATATTTTATTTATTCAGTATTTCAAGAGGGTTACACATTTAGCTAAAATGCAGGCTACCATGCGGCCCTCATAAAATAGAACATATTACAACATACAGTTGACTCTCGTTATCTCGATCTCGCTTATCTCGAATAACCGCCTATCTCGAAGTGAAAATCTGGTCCCTGCCTAAACATAAAAATCTAACAACCGGTAAAAATATATTGTGCAAAGGAGGAGAAATTGTGCCTAAGGAGCAATTTCTCCTCTTTTCCACAAATTTTCATAAATATCTCTAACTTCATGGCTATGCTTCACTCTTTAATTGCACGACGGCGGTTCGGGTCTAAGACTCAATGACGGCCTCTTCGTAAATCTTTAACCTATGGGTTTGGACTTGACGATATGTCTTTGGCTTGGTCCGCTGTGGTTCAGCTATTGGTTTTCATTTACTCTGGCATACAGTAGAATTAGCCATGAGTACTCGCCTTTGTTTGTTATAGTGATTAATTTGACTTTGATGCATTGACTGAGTTGGAAGCCTTTATGCGAACCGAATTTTTATCCATGTCTGTATTAAGAGTAGCATCGGGACCCAGGATGAAGTTGGCTAGCGGTAAAAGTGCTTTAAACCAGCCGGCGGTTTACTCTACTGACCGTTCTAAGGTGGTGGTCCCGGTGTTAGTCTTACTCTTTGTTGCTTTGTGGTTTATTCTACGAGGCGATTTGTTTTATATCTTACCTTGTGCTAGTTTGTTCTTGTACTTTTCAGTCCTTTTAGCATTGCGATTACCTCGCTTGGGGAAGAGAGAACTAATCTTGGTGCTTTTCGTGCGTTTGCTCGATTTGTGCTTGTTTGGTTTTGTTGGTTTCCTCTTCCTCTTGGTGTCTGGGAGGGGCTGCGGTTTATGATTGTGGCACTCCCTGCACTTTTCTCTTACCTTTTTTTTCAAGAGTCCAATTACATATATATTTGTTAAATGTGATTGTTCGAATTATTTTTTCCTCAATTCTGCAAATCTGGTATAGATGCCACCCTATACTACTGTCGAGGTACGGATATCTCGAAGTCTTTCGGAGAGTCCCTGGGAATTCGAGATAACGAGAGTCGACTGTATATACAAAAATACATTTAACACAGGATTTGAAAGACTTGTATGTATGTTTACGGGTCATAGCAGACCATATACATTCTTTCGTGGTGATTGATCATGAAATATTTTCTACGGTCATTCTCTCCCTTCCGCTGATTCAAGAAGGGCAGTTGTCAGTTTCTGGCGAAAGAATGTGCACAATACTGGTTAACCGCTAAAAGGATTAAGCCTGCCCAGTAAACGTGTGGTTAAGTAAACTGACGTCGCTCGACATGACCCCATTGGGTTGACTGGGCCGTAAAACCTCAACACAAACAAATAGCAGACCATGTCTTTCTCTGTCACAGACTTGAGTCGTTGTACTATCACAATGCAGAAAAACAAACATTACGAAAGCACGCCTGTCTAAATATATTAAAAATTTCACGACCAAAAAATGAAAATTTTCAGATGAAAAATTCTGATATTTTTTCATACTTCTGCTCAAAACATAGATTGTGTGTTCTGGTTCTAACGAGTACCCACAATCTATGTTTTAGCAGAAACGAGAAAAATAATGTTTACCCCTGCAAACCCCAGTTTTATTGTATGAAAGTGAGGTTTAAGGGGGTCAGCATTATATAGGCATGTTTTCGTGATGACTCCAAAATGTGTACATAAAATATTAACAAAATGCTATAATCAGGGGTGCATAAAAGTTAAAATTAGGATTGCACCATAAGTTTAAACTATTTTTTTAAGAATTGAGATGGCCTTTCGCAGTCCTTTAAAAACGTTTAAGAATGGTGTCATCTTGGCTGAGTCGGGTGGAGAACTATAGAGTTTTGGAGCCGAACAAGAAAATGAGGAACTGTCGAGTTGCGGGTTTAAAATTACCTTTATGCTCTGTAACATATGTCCGCGGTTGTCTTAAGTAGATACAAATACATATTAGATGTTGTTCCGTAGGCACTCGAGCCGAAGGCTATGAGGGCAAGAATGTAAGCTTTGATAGACAGTTTTCTGAATATGTTCTGGTTCAGAAGAGGCATATGGTTTCAAGATCGAAATATATGTGTTTGGCTATCACAGTGATGTTTCACTATGAACCCCAAGGCGGACCGAACACATATTTGTTTGGAGCCGAATGAGATTTAAGTGTTTCTGATGGTCACTCCAATGAGATTCCTATGTTGCATTTACGTCTTTCATGACTGTTCGTATGTCGGTTCATGACTGTTCATATCGAGGGTTGAGCGCAAGACTATGGTAACTCAAACATATTTTTGAAACCCGTGTTTAGGGGCAACTTGGACCCCTTTGTAAACAATGCAAATTTAGGTGCCATTGCTCATACGAGCAATGGCACCTAAATTTTCATTGTTTACAGAAAGAAATGTTGTAATCTTCATAACACCTTCATGGTGAGGAGATTAGGTTTGGGGAAAAACAACCATCTGACTTACGCTAGTCTTGCGCTCAACCCTCGATATGTCTTCCATGACTTTTCGTCTGTTGGCTGAGAACTGTTCGTATGCCGGTTCATGACTGTTCTTATGTCTTTCATGACTGTTCATATGTCGGTTCATGACTGTTCATATGTCGGTTCATGACTGTTCATATGTCGGTTCATGACTGTTCATATGTCGGTTCATGACTGTTCATATGTCGGTTCATGACTGTTCATACGTCGGTTCATGACTGTTCATACGTCGGTTCATGACTGTTCATATGTCGGTTCATGACTGTTCATATGTCGGTTCATGACTGTTCATATGTCGGTTCATGACTGTTCTTATGTCTTTCATGACTGTTCATATGTCGGTTCATGACTGTTCATATGTCGGTTCATGACTGTTCATATGTCGGTTCATGACTGTTCATATGTCGGTTCATGACTGTTCATATGTCGGTTCATGACTGTTCATATGTCGGTTCATGACTGTTCATACGTCGGTTCATGACTGTTCATACGTCGGTTCATGACTGTTCATATGTCGGTTCATGACTGTTCATATGTCGGTTCATGACTGTTCATATGCCGGTTCATGACTGTTCATATGTCGGTTCATGACTGTTCATATGTCGGTTCATGACTGTTCATACGTCGGTTCATGACTGTTCATATGTCGGTTCATGACTGTTCATATGTCGGTTCATGACTGTTCATATGTCCGTTCCAGGCAGTTTCTATGTCGGAACATGACTGTTCTTATGTTGGTTCATCACTGTTCCTACGTCTTTCATGACTGTTCGTATGTCAGTTTATAACTGTTCATATGTCGGTTCCTGGCTGTTTGTATGTCGAGTCCTGGCTGTTCGTATGTCGGTTCATGACGGTTCGTATGTTGGTTCATGATTGTTTGTATGTCTTTCATGATAGTTTGTATGTCGGTTCATGGTGGTTTGTATGTCGGTTCCTGGCTGTTCGTATGTCGGTTCATGATTTTTCGTATGTTGGTTCATGACTGTTCATTTGTCGGTTCCTGGCTGTTTGTATGTCGGTTCATGACTTTTTGTGTGTTGGTTCATGACTGTATGTTGGTTCTTGATTGTTCGTATGGCCTTCATGACAGTTCTTGAGTTTGTATATCGTTTCATGGCTGTTCGTACGTTGGTTCAAGACTGTTCGTATGTCGGTTCTTGGATGTTCGCATGTCGATTCATGACTATTCATATGTTGGTTCATGGCAGTTTGTATGTTGATTCATGACTCTTTGTTGTAGCTGTTTGTATATCTATACATGACTGTTTGTACATCCGTTCATGGATGTTCGCATGTTGGTTCATTACTTTTTGTATGTTCGGTCATGACTGTTTGTATGTTGGTTCATAACTCTATGCTGTGGCTGTTCGTATATTTATTCATGACTGTTCGTATATTGGTTCGTGGATGTTCGCATGTCGGTTCATGACTGTTCGTATGTTGGTTCATGACTGTATGTTGGTTCATGACTGTATGTTGGTTCATGACTGTATGTTGGTTTATGACTGTTCATATATCGGTTTATATATGTTCGTATGTCTATTCATGACTCTTATTATGTTGGTTTATGGCTGTTCGTATGTCGATTCATGACTGTTTGAATGTCGATTCATGGATGTTTGCTTGTCGGTTCATGACTGTTTGTATGCTGGTTTGTGACTGTTTGTATGTTGGTTCATAACTGTATGTTGTTCATGACTGTTCATATATCGGTTTATGACTGTTCGTATGTCTTTCAAGACTGTTCTTATGTCGGTTCATGTCTGTTTGTATGTAGATTAATGACTGTTTATATGTGTCGGCGGATCTCGGATGATTTCTGTGGGGGTCGACTGGTTACCCCCCACCCCGAGATTAACTATACGGCTCGACATGACCGTAACAGTGCTGTCTGGGCCATAATCTCAAACGTAAGCAAACAATCAAGGCCAAACCTGAGCAAGGTCAGTCCAAACACTCTTCCGTCCCAATAATTTGGAAAATATATAAAATATATGGATGACCCCTGCTAGGTTTCTAATTATCATATAAATATTGAATCGCCCCCTTTACCATCCCCCCCCCCCCCCCCCCCCCCACACACACACACACACTCACACCACCATCACCACAAACAGAGAGAGACAGACAGACAGGCAAGGGCAGGCAGGCAGACATACAGAGAGTGTTTACCTTGAGCTTTTACATTGCAAAAAACCTGAGAGAGAGAGAGAGAGAGAGAGAGAGAGTGAGAGACCGAATTTTTTAAACATATGTGAAATTATATGTACTTCAAAAGCTCAGTTTGAGTACCGTATGTACTCTGAAATATTCGCATGCACTACTTTCTTACCGTATACTTCTAATATTGACAGACGATCCTTCTACTAGCTAATAACATTTATAAAATTGCTGAATGAGTCGCAAACGGTATAGACCCTGATCAGACGCCGAGTTCTGTGACGTCATATATGCGCCTTTTCTGTTTGCTCAGACCTTTCTGTTCGAATACTGATGATTACTGAACCAATTCCAAACCCCTCAGAAATGTTCAAGGACCGTATGGATTTTTAAACACATGTGCAATTATATGTACTTTAAAAAGTTTTAAGGTCACGTGAACTTAACCATTCATAACTAAAATACATTTTTAATCATGACATCTATGACGTTGTGATGAAAAAACCCATAAAAGGTTCAATAAACTTTAGAAACTAAGATAAACATAATTGACATAAATTTGATTTATCCCTGGGCAAAAATTTTAACCCTTAAACCGCTGACAAAGTCTACTAGACGACCATTAAATTTCTATTCTTAGTGGTTGTTGTTTTTCCCGAGAAAACAAGACTTGGTTTTTCACGTGAATCATTTGCCTACAATAAAAAAAAATCAAATCGCCGTCTGCTGCAGTTGTGATTAGCGCTTTAAGAATTAAATGCCTTCTTCAATTAATCTAAAAAGGTCCCAGATTTAAAATTAAACAGACAGACAGACAGACAGACAGACAAGTAGTTTATTTAAGTCTCATTTTCATACATAAAAACATATTTAAATTGTATAAAACAATAAATGCATATTAAAATGTATGAAACCACTCAAGTTGAGTTATAAGAGACTAGTTATGAAATATTAATAAAATGGACGTTTAAAGTACATGTATCTGTACATTGCTAAAGACCTAAATGAAACATATTTACATGTAAGAACTATCTGTACAAAAAATTTCTACGTTCTGTTAAAATAATTTGGCAGGCTTTGGCACTATAAATAGCAATTCTATCGTCAGATAAAAGATGACAAACTTTTTCATGGTTATCAAGAGAGTCAAAATGCTGAAGGTCAATTTTTGAGAGCAACTCTAGGCGTATATCATTATATAATGGGCATTCCAATAGTACATGTTCCTCGCTTTCTATTTTATTTGTACAATTAAAACAATACCGTTCCTCATAAGGTATCATTTCATACCGTCCCGTTTCAATTCGAAGGGGTGCTACCCCGCATCTAAACTTCGCTAAAGCGCTTCTTCTTGTCCTTGACATAACATGGCATTTAACATATGCTTCTGTTTCATAACTATGTTTAAACATTTTATATGTACGTAATTTGTTTCCTCCTGTGTATTTTGCTATGCTGACGTTACTTGACACTTTATTTTTCCATTCTGTTTTATAATCAGTAAACATAACATTTCTCAGCGTTTCAATAATAGATTGTCTGTGTACTTTATTGTAGAATATATCTATACTCAAATTAATATCCGTTTTCTGTAGGGTCTTATCAATGTGAAAACACCAATTTTTATGTTTATGTCGTGTATGGTAGGACCATAAAAACACCTGCTTGTTAATCCTATCACTGTCCATGTGATTTAAGCGGAACCAGTGTGACAGAACCGTAGTCATCTGTTTTATATGCGTCGGTGTCCATCCCATATCCCCGTTTACAGCGGTGTTGGGTGTGTATTTGCCCACCCCTAGGAAGAATCGACATGCCTTATTTTGGACCGTGTTGATTACAGAGTACTCTTTCATTCCCCAGACGGCAGTTCCGTAGCTGATCACCGACCATACTGTGGTGTCATAGAGTTTCTTATAAACATCAAAAGGCATTCCTCCACTTTGCTTAAATTTCGAGATAAGTAGACCAAGTGCTCTGGTCGCCGATTTAGCAACATATTTTGCCGTGACACTGTAGTCTAGATATTCGTTTAGAACAAGGCCTAGATATTTGTAAGAGTCCGTATAATCAATGTTCAACCCTCCACATTTAAACTGAAAAACGGATTTATCCACAGACTGGTTTCGAAAATGTATCACTTTTGTTTTACTTAAGTTAACTGGCATGCAATTTGTATTACACCAGACAGACAGGGTATCAAGTAAGAACTGTAAGTCATTTTCATTTTCTGCAAGGAGGGCCAGATCGTCTGCGTAGCATAAATGGTTTATGTACATGCTATCAACTAATATGCCTTTAGTTAACTTAGAAAGGACATCACTGAGGTCGTTGATATACAGATTGAAAAGCAACGTGGACAATATACAGCCCTGTTTTAAACCAGATCTTACATTGAACCAGTCAGTTTGAGTATGGTTTATCCTCACAGCACATTTTACGTTGTTATAAAGTGAGCGCAGAGACTGAAACATTTTTCCCCCAATTCCATATGAATGCAGCTTGTTCCATAGAAGTTCCCGGTTTATGTTATCATAGGCTTTACTAAAATCGACAAAGGCTACAAAGGTAGATTTTTTCACTGCTTTTCTATTTTCAATTATGGATGTTAAAGTTGTGAGATGATCAATCGTGCTGCGTTTTTCCCTGAAACCGTTCTGAAAATCCGTTATTTTGCCGGTACTTTCTGCCCAAGCTGTAAGTCTTTGATTCAACACATTACAGTAAGCTTTATAAGCGGCAGAAGTTACAGTTATGCCCCTGTAATTCATGGGATTTCTCGGGTCTGATGTGGAGTCCTTTAACAATGGTGTTATAATTCCATATTCCCAGGCTTCCGGGATGGTTCCTGTTTCAAAGCAAACGCAAAACAGTCTGTGTAAAAAGCCGATGCATGTGTCAGATTGGATCACTTCAGCTGGAATATTATCATATCCAGGGGACTTATTTTTGTTTAGTGACATGACAGCCTTTCGAACTTCAAGTATTGATATGCCTCCGTTCAGCATGTCATTGACTTCGTGCATGGTCGTAGACTGCATATCTTCTCCAAAACCATTTTGTGCATCCAACCTATTTGAACCATTGTACAAGTTTGAAAACTCTGTTTTCCATTTCTGAAGAACAGCCTCTTGTGACGTTGACGTTACACCATTTTCGTTTATGACTTCCATGGGTATAGTTTTATTTCTTTCATTCCCGATTCCCGTTTTCCCAATGGTTTTCCAAAAGATACCGGAATTTTCACACGCATTTAGTAATTCAGTCTGTTGCTCTTTCCAGTATGCTCTTTTCCTACGTTGTACGCACTTATCGAATTTTTTCCTCTTTTCAACATATGCTTGCTTTCGCATGGATTTTTCAACTCTGTTTTTACATTTAAGCCATAGTTTTTCGTGAGTACATAAATCATTCCATAAAAGCCTTAATTCATCAGTCCACCATGGTCGTTTTACACGTCGTTTCTTATTTGTTATACCGTCTTTCAAGATTTTTCTGGGATTTAAATACTTGTTCATTTCACTTTCTAGAACGTTTGTAAATCTCTGGTATACATTATTGACGTACTTTTGATTATTTTGATTACTTTCTAATGATACTATTAACTCGTTTAGTTTCAGCAGGACATCGTTACTGCACATAAAGTCGGTTGCTATATTCCGTGTATCATATTTGATCTTTGTACAACTATTTTCGTCAGTTGTACCAGATTCATTTTGTAAGACTGACTTTAGAGAAAAAATCCAAGTAAGAAACGAATGATCAGGAATTTTAGTGCTGTCTATAACATGGTTCGTTGTACTCTGTTGCACAAGTTCTGTGGCTAAAATTACGTCGAGATTTGAGAATCTATTCAATTGTTCATATGGCACCAGAACGTAGTCTACTACTGCTGAGCCTTTACAGGATACACTGGTGAAATTGTTTGTTTTGTAGTTTCTGCCGTTCAGTATACACATGTTCGTACTGATAAGAAAATCGATAAAAACGTCACAGTATTGGTTCTTGTTAAAATCGATGACGTCACGTTCAGGTATGTCGTCAACACCAGCTATAAAATCATCTACATTGCCAACTCTTGCGTTGAAATCTCCAAAGACAGTAATCAAGGAGTTGTTTTGGAACTCATATATATTGTACATCAATGTCTGGAAGAAATCCTCAGCGTTTACAGCTCTGGATGAATTTTTCGGAGGTAAGTAACATACACAGAATCTTAATCGTTCTTTTGTTGTTTTATGGAGTAGTTCGAGCCACAGAATACCCTCTGTATCACCGTTTAAGTTGCTTATATCAAAGTCTCTATACAGGTTTTTCTTTACAAGTATACCAACTCCCCCGCTACCTCTCAATGCACGTTTATGTATACGGTTTCTGCTATTTCCATACCACTTGTAACCATCTAGATCTATTTCCTCATTGCATGTTAAGTGTGATTCGGCGATTCCAATAACGTCTAGATTCAGACTGTCAAGGCATGTTTTTCTTAAAGTATAATTGTCTGATTGTTTGTCATTACTGAAACCGTTAGGGTTCCAAAACCCGCATCTGACCTATCGTCGTCTGTAATAATTTCCGTAGTCACATCGCCTTTCTCTGTCGTCTTGCCGATCAAAGGGGTAATCATGGCTGTCAGACTTTCTAGCTATATCATGACTATTTTGGATTGGGCGATAGTAGTGGCTTCTACGCGTTTCCTCTGTGTAGTGATGTCTCTCTGTATTTCTATTCTCTTCCTTATTTTCGTTGTCAAAGTGCTCGTTAGCTCGTATTATTCTCGAGCCACGCAGTCTTAGCTTTTCACGACCTAACGTATTCACTATGGTACGCAGATTACTTTTCAGTTTTCGTTGATGTGCTGGTACGTCATTTTCAATGTACACATCACGGTATCTGGTACTTTGCTTTAAGTTTTTCTTCAACTTCATCATATGTTCTTTATCTTCGTATCTGTAGAATGTAGCTATAATCACCCCTGGTTTAGAGTTATAGTTGTTTGGTTTCCTTTCTGCTGTTTGAACAGAAACGTCTTTTATTTTGAGGTATTTAATGATATTATTAACCCGATCTATCACGTTTTCATTTTCTCTTTCTCTTAAGTTTCTTATCACAATACGCCGCTTCCGGTCATCCAGGTTTTCTTTGTCGTCATGTCTACATGTTTCTGTTTTATTCCTTTCTAGAGCTGCTACTCTTTCTGTAATACTGTCTATTTCATCTCCAAGTCTTTCTTGAATAGTTGGAATATCAGTTTCTGAAAGTCTTTTCACTTCCGTTTCCGTTCTATCAAAATTACGTTTCATCCTATCCATGTCTTTTCTCATGTCTTTTTCTAGCTTTTTTAGTTTCTCTTTTGTGTCATTTTCTACTGTCTTTAAAACTCGTAACTCTACTTTTTTAGCCAGTCCTTCTAACCTTTGATTAAAATCTGTCCTTATGTTATTCATTTCATTCTGTAGTTTTTCCAGTTTTTCATTATTTTTCTTGTCCATTGTGTCTATTTTACTCTCCAACCCACTTTTCATACTGTCCAGTGCTTTCAATATAACAGAAGTGTCAGATGTATTATTGAATCTGTCATCAGCGTCACTCTTATTAGTGGTTTTAGTCATTTCTCTAGTTTTAGTATCCTTGTTTTGTTTCAGCTGCTTTTCTTTCATAGAATTTTCTCCCATTATTCTAGATTTAGTTTGGGTTACCTTTCCACCTTCAGCTTTATTGCATATCTTTTTATCCTTGCCTTTAGTCACTTTGAGTCTCTCCTTATTTGGCAGTATGCTCCTTCTCACTCTTAGTGTGACTCGTTCTTGTTTTGATCCTCCTTCATCACTTTGTTTATTCTCTGTATTATCCTCTCCTTTATTGCTTTTCCCCTGTTCACTGTCACAGTCTTCGTCTGCTTTCACTTTTTTCATCTTTGATTCCTGAATATTTGGCAATGACAGGTGTCTCTTTTTGCCAGTTCTGACTGGTGTTTCTAATGCCTGTAATGGCTGAGATGAATGAGTCACGCCGCTTAGAGCAGATACTGCCGCCACATTCTGTTGCATAACGTTTTTGACATAATTTTCTGCTTCTTTAAAACCTTCTGCATTTTCAGAGTTCTCAACAACATTTGTTTCATGACTTCCGTTTGAGCTAGCCTTCAATTTATTTTCTCTTGCTACATCAACAGTTTCACTTATTCGACCAGTGCTTTGTTCACTGCGTTCACTATATTCTTCCTTTAGACGTTCAACACATTCTGATGCTCTTTCGTTGGCCATATTGCCGAAAAATCTCCTTTAAGTGGTAAAGTTACTGATCACTGTAAATCACTATAAATCAGGTTAAGTCACAGGTTATATCACAGTAATCACAGTAAATCACAAGGGTAAATCACAATGGTAATGCCCTAATTTCTTCCAAATAACGTCCAAACAAACCTCTGGGCAAAGTTGAAACCAGCACATAAAAAGATACTCCTGACCTCGGGGCAACGTCGAGATCAGTCCCGTATCGTTCCCTCTGACCTCGGGGTAACGTCGAGATCAGTTCTGTATCGACCCTCCTGATCCTGGGACCTCGGGGCAACGTCGAGATCAGTTCAGCTCCGTAACGTTCCTACCGACCTCGGGGTAACGTCGAGATCAGTTCTGTATCGACCCTCCTGATCCTGGGACCTCGGGGCAACGTCGAGATCAGTTCAGCTCCGTAACGTTCCTACCGACCTCGGGGTAACGTCGAGATCAGTTCTGTATCGACCCTCCTGATCCTGGGACCTCGGGGCAACGTCGAGATCAGTTCAGCTCCGTAACGTTCCTACCGACCTCGGGGTAACGTCGAGATCAGTTCTGTATCGACCCTCCTGATCCTGGGACCTCGGGGCAACGTCGAGATCAGTTCAGCTCCGTAACGTTCCTACCGACCTCGGGGTAACGTCGAGATCGGTTCCATAAAACGATCCTTCAAACTCGGGGCAACGTCGAAGTCAGTTCCGTAAATAAATCTGCCCGACCTCGGGGTAACTTCGAGATCAGACAAGCTCCGATACGGAGTTCCTACCGACCTCGGGGTAACGTCGAGATCAGTTCCTTAGACGTTCCTACTGACCTCGGATCAACGTCGTGGGAAATCAATACAGTAAACAATGTTTGAATTTTCTTTTTTTCTTAGAAGACAGTATTTGGCATTTCATGCAAAGTGTCTCCTTAGCACGAGGGATTTGCATGAAATGCCAAGCCTTTCTATCTGGAAATAATTAATGAGAGAGAAAACATGTCACAAGCAATATGTAGTCTACTTAATTAGCCCAGAGAGTGCTTAAACATAAAAACACAAACAGAATCCTACAAGCCCTGTAACACTCACAACCATATAAACCTCAGCGTCAAGAAACATGCGCCATGCGAATATTCAGATCAGCCTGCGCATGCGCGCAGTCTGATCAGAATCTTCACTGGCCGCATTTTGGATGGACAAGACCATAAAGTTTCTTCATGCGGACAACGAAGACTCGAATCAGACTGTGCGCATGCGCATGCTGATTAGAGTCGTCGTTGGGCGCACATGTCAGAAGGTCTGTCTTCTCGCGTTGCAGCTCACTTTGTGGATTAAAGTTTCTTTTTATCACATATAATTCTAAATTACCATAATTTTGCTGAGTAATCATCGGACTGGGTAAATTCAATATTAGCTTCTCGAAGCCCATTTTTCTGTATTATCATTATTAGAAAAATATGAATCTCTTTGAGAAAGGATGTCTAGAGCATCCGCCGTTGTTCTCTTGTTAGGCTGTTTCCTTATTATTTTTTTTGTCGCTGTTGTTGTTTTATTGTTTATTATTATTATTATTACTATTATTATTATTGTTATTTATTTATTTATTTATTTATTTATTTATTTTATCATCTAATGATGGACATTCAGTCTAAATCGGTGTGGAAGTGAGAGTATATTTGTACATATGTAAGTTTTATTGAGTCACACTAACCTTGCCCGCTGGCTTGAAGAAGCCGACTGATTTGGATCTGCACTGTTTGCCATTAAGTATGTGAATCTGTATCGACAACCTTGATCAAGTAATCTGAAAATTAGAAATGGGTGTAGCGTCTTAATTTATTCAGCATGACAAGGGTTAATATAGGGACACTTTAACGTTTAACGACACGTTTTATGAAATCTGGCCCCGACGTTAAGAAACTTTTTTCATGCTCAACTCAGCAGAGCATGAAAATTGTCCCGCTAATAAATCTCAAATTACTAACAATTGCAAATTCTTTCATACTAAATACAGTTGAGTATGAAATTTTCTCTGCAAAAAAAAAAAAATATGAAAATGTCAACTATTGTTGGCATTTTCATACTTATTAGCAGAGAAAAATCATGCTCAGCTGAGTTGTTACTGAAATATATATATATATATATATATATATATATATATATATATATATATATATATATATATATATATATATATATATATATATATATATATATATATATATATAGATATATATATATATATAACCTCGGGGCCTGACTTACAAACTGAATTACGTAAAATTTTCGATGGGTGGCAAACGGCGTAGACTATGATCAGATGGTGTAGTACCTGCTTAGTTGCACTATTTACTCGGTCTTATCTGTCACAAATTGTTGGGCAAATACATTAACTGAAAAGCCACAATACAACCATTTTTGCTCTCTCATGTTCTACATGTTTTGCAAGATGGATCAACCCCCGTTTACATTTGACGGGGAAAACAAATGGGGCATCATTAGGTAACTGAAAAAGAAAATAAGACTTGAAAAAGAAAATTTATGGTGGTCACTGATGAGGCCTCATTGCCGAACTAGTTTAATCTGGCTCAGAAAACTTGACACTTCAGCTGTTTTTCAGCTTTGTCAGCTTATTCATTGATCTCACGGTTAGTCGTTTCAGAATCGGTTGATCTTCACTATAGCTGGTGTTAGTGCCGTGTGGCGGCCGTAAAAACGTCTCCCCGTACTTCACTATGTGTAGTTTATATTTTTAGCCTTTCCCATTCCGGGATTTTGCATTATAAAAACCTGAAATTCAAACTCTTAACTAGACGTTAGTCCATAGAATTTCAGTATGCACTTGGACCCAATATACATTAGGTCCGAGGTATGCATTACTTGAATTTAAGACACATTAATATGGTGTATATGCAAGCAGACCGCGTGCCTTCTTAATGGTGACCCTTATCATTATAAAAACCTGAGATTATTAAGCCGTGCCTTTGAGAAGGGACCTTAAAGCTGTGCTTTGGGTTGTCATTTCCTGACAACACTTTTTGGCCTGGGCTTGGCTTGCCAAGCCTGTCATAGTAGTGATACCAAAATTTCAACAGGCCTTGCAGGCAAAGGACCTTATATTTCTCCTTAGTTTTATTTATTTTTTTTATTTTTTTTTTTTTTTTTTTTTGAAAATCACTTACTAGGGAACACAAAACTGAGTTTCTTAGTCTTATGGTTTAAGAGTTACAGGTCACGCAGGCAAAGAGCCTTATATTTCTTAGCATTTTGGATTCTTTGTTGAAAATCACTAGATAACACAAATTGAGTTTTTTAATCTCATGGTTTAAGAGTTACTGACCTTGCAGGCAAATCCCTTATATTTCTCATTATTGTGGATTCTTTGTTAACTAGAAATGTGTCCAAAGTACACAGATGCCCCCGCATTGACGTAGGCTAATTTGGCAAGGTTTGCACAGTTTTATAGAGGTACCCAAAGCGGGGGCAATACGTGTACTGTGGATACATTTCTAGTTTGTTGTTTTGTGGGGGCTTTTTTGGCATATTTTACAGGCTTTCAAATGGATCTCTAGTCATATTTCATTGCATGCAAATATTAATCTTGTTTCAATATGAATGCAAATTAAAATGGTTATCTTGTCTATACAAACCTTTGTAGGGCAACATGAACATGCAGTTTCACGTTTTCACATAATTTCGTCTACTCTTTCAGAGTAGAATGAACTAAACGTTCATTAATATCAGGATTTTTTTTTTCCGAATTTCTGCAAGAATAGATTCAGATCAGTTACTTAATTGACATGTGAATAAATAAGTACATTATGAAAAACTTTGCCATTTTGAAAATAAGAAAAAAAAAGTTTATTTTTTTGAAGTTGGTGAGCTTTTACGCCCCTTGGCCTTCTGTTGCCCAGGCCACCAGCGCCTACAGCGCTCTGATTCATATGTGACTTCATTCCCTGACAACACATCATCACATGTAACAACCGTCCTGATGTGCAGCCTTGTCTAGGATTTAGTGGAATACATTCCCGAGAACGCTAAAAACGTGTTTTTATAAGGACAAAACTGTGTAGTTTCAGCACCAATAAGTATATAGGAGGTTGCCTCCCTTGGTATGCTAAGAAAAAAGCAATATTCATCACGAAAACATGCCTATATAATTTTGACCCCCTTAAACCCCACTTTTATATAGTAAAATTGGGGTTTACAGGGGTATACATTATTTGTCTTATTTTTGCTCAAAACATAGATAGTGGGTACTTGTTAGAACCGCCTCGCCGAGGCGGTTCTAACGAGTACTCACAATCTATGTTTTTGAGCAGAAATATGAAAAATATCAGTTTGTTTATCTGAAAATTTTCAGTTTTTGGAGGTTAAATTTTCTATATATTTGAATAGGCGTGTTTTCGTAATGTGTCATTCCCCCAACCATTCCCTCTTCTTTCTTCGCTTCCTTTTGAAACACACAAAATATATCCTTTAACCGTCCTCTAGAAAGGTCAATTCTTGCTTTACTTGTATGCTACGCCATACTGTATTATCTCTGTATATTGACAGTTCTCAATTAATACTGTATGTATTCTGAGAAAAATAAAGTTGATTTGATTTGATTTGATTTTGTAATTGGAAACGTACACCTACTAGATAGCAACTGCTCTTATTTACAGTCGAACATCAATGGCTCGAACATCTTTGGGACCATGGAAATTCGTTCGAGACATGGGTAGTTCGAGCCACTGAGGGTTAATCATGGCACCAGTTCAGGAAGCAAATAGCGATAATTTAGGGAAATCTTTTCGATTTTCTACATAATGATTGTATGTTGAGTGTACTCATTAGAATCGCCTCGATAAGAAAATTCCTAAAATATTTGTTTTCTTGAGCTATCAGAAGAATTTCGTAGGGACTCAAAAACGAGTTCGAATTAGCCATGGTAAACGAGCCATCGGTGTTCGAGCCATCGAGGTTCGACTGTATAATAGTTACATATGAGACAAAGAAAATTAGTGGTGACGGATGATGCATCACTTTTGCATAATTAAAATGGTGTTCGATACATAGAGCAGAAACCATTACGAAAACACACCTATTCAAATATATTGAAAATTTCACCGCCAAAACCTGAAAATTTTCAGTTAAAAAACTCCGATATTTTTCATATTAGTAGTATAGGGCGGCACTTTGGGGCCGCCCTATACTACTCATATTTCTGCTCAAAACATATATTGTGGATACACGTTAGAACCGCATCAGCGAGGCGGTTCTAACGAGTCCCACAATCTATGTCTTTTAGCAAATTAAGAAAAATAATGTATACCCCTGTAAACCCCAGTTTTACTGTATTAAAGTGGGGTTTAAGGGGATCAAAATTATATAGGCGTGTTTCGCGATGTACGTTTACCAGCTGGCATTCAATTATGTAACTATAAATCACGAAGGTGGGGGGGGGGCGGGGGGGCGGTTGTGTGTGTGTGTGTGGGGGGGGGGGGGGGGGGGGGGGGGGGGGGGGGGTGGGGGGCTATTCAATAAGTACATTGCACTTAAATACAATGTACTCTAAACAATCTGACACCTTAATCCATTGTTTATCCTGAAGCAGTCCAGTCCGTTTGACTAGTGATATGTACAAAAGATGTTGGTGATAGGCCTGCATTTTGCAGACTCTGGACTGCTTAATGTTTAGATTGAAGCAATGTACACACACAATAGCATTGCTGCGAAGTCATACAAAAGGACTGTCAAGGCTCACAAGCTCACGTATGAAGCTATCAGAATCTTCTTGGATAAATTTGTTAAATAGACAGAGGACTCAAATATTGATATAAATTATAATATTACATGCATAACCAAGAAATACCATGATTTCTACCAGACATAAAACTGGTATTTTCCTTGTTTTCTAAGAAGAAATATTTCCTCTTAGCCGGGGAAATAAATCTCTTTAACCGGAACTACTTTTTTTGTAACATATGAACAGCCTAGATTTTGACCCTGCTGTCAATATCATTTAGGTTAAAAACAAAAGCTATCCTAAATATATTATTTATTAGTACGCCGACCCAAAATAGAAATGACAGCGTAAACAAACTGGCAGACTAGACTTGCCACAAAAGCCTCTTAAATGGTGTACTCTATTGCGGCGAAATGCATGTAATATACAGTTTATTCATTTCTCCTATTTTAAATATGGGATTTATAAACCTCGGGAGGTAAAAAAAAAATCCGATAAAGAAGCTCGTGCTTCGCACTCGTTTCTTTATCGGATTTTTTTTACCTCCCTCGGTTTATAAATCCTATATTTAAAATAGGAGAATGAATAAACTCTATATATTATGAGAGCTGGAAAAGGCGTTGCGAATGAAATGCGCGATAAAGTCAATGTGTCTGCAGTTAAAGACCGTTTTGATAATCAACACGACTGTCAGGAGTCACACGTTCACGTATAAAGCATGGAGACTCCTCTGGGATAAATTTGTTAAATGAGCAGAGGACTCAAATATTGATATAAATCATAACATTATGAAAGCTGGAAAAAGCGCTGCGAATGAAATATGCGATAAAGTCAATATATCTGCAGTTAGAGACCGGTTTGATAATCAACACGACTGTCAGAAGTCCCAAGCTCACGTATAAAGCATGGAGACTCCTCTGGGATAAATTTGTTAAATTGTCAGAGGATACAAATATTGAAATAAATCCTGATATTATGAAAGTTAACAAAGGTGTAGCGAATGAAATGGGCAATAAAGTAAGCGTGTCTACGGTTAGTGACCATTTTGAAAAACTTGATCAGATTTGGACCGATACTGAACTCGCAGGGTTAATCAAAGAATTTGACAAAGATAGACCGCATTCTTTTATCTACTGGCGTCAGTACATGAATAGGGTATCTTTGTTACTGCATTTTCTGCGTGCAGAAAGCACAGAAAAGTGGAAAGTTTATTTGTCAGCTTTTGCAGATATGCTGTCCTGGTTGTTTACGAACCTACAAATTACACTAAATGGAGGGCAGTATACTTAGCCAAATTTTCTGCCTAAGACATACAGGAACCTAAGATGTCATGCAGTCAAAGCTAAAGCCAACTGATACTAATCAAAACACTGACTGCACTGTTGTTCCTTAGTAGTCTCCTTGCAAATCTAGCTCCCTGTGCACGATAATCGAATACAACCGACCGCATTAATACCAACAGAATACCTCGGATATTTGCAGTAAAATATGGTGTACTGGCTGGGTCAAAAGTCAGTTTCACCGTCCAATGTAAATTATCTTACGTTGGGCGTAAATTAATAGCGTCCAACATAAAATAATATAATTCTAATGTAACGTAAATTACGTCCAGTGAAAAACCATTCTACGTTGGACGCAAATTACTTTACGCCCAACGTAAAATATTACTTTTGACCATATCAGTTCATCTCATTAAAACCGTCTGACCTTAAGCTCATTTGGTTTAAAACCGTCTGACCTCGTGCTCATTTGTATTAACCAATCAAATCAAACTCCTCGGCATCTGATAAGGGTCGAGACTGTTTGCCACTAACTTAGCAGTCTATAGATACGTCAACAAGTCTAGCATAATGGTAAAAAGTCGTCCATTAGTTCATGTTCTTGGTGACTTAAACTTCAGAGAAATTGTGTGCCCTGATAGGCTTAGCAAATCGGTACCAGTTCAGGAAGCAAATAGCGATAATTTAGGGAAATCTTTTCGATTTTCTACACAATGATTGTATGTTGAGTGTACTCATGATGCTGAGTCAGTCTAAAGGACAAATGATTATGGGAGATCATGGCTAGGAGTAAATGATACACATCCCTACTCGTGGTAAAACACTTTGGACTTAATTCTTATCGGGTCAATGTCAGGATATATACTCTCCAGATAAACCTATAAAGAAAGCTCGGAGGAAGAGGTAATTATATCAGAAAGGTGCCTATGAAACTATGAGGAAGAATGCGCTAGGATTTGCAAAGTAGCAATCTTCAACGACCATTCGGATGCTCGATCACTACAGGAGAACTTTAATTTGATAACTTCATTCATTTAAGATTCAGCTGATAAGCATAACCGCTAAAAACAGTAGTTCTGTCTATTCGATTGCATGGATCTCTCAAGAAATAAGAAGAAAGAATCACAGAAGGAACAACAGTCATGCTAAGACAAAGAAAAGAGATAGTGGTAAACTTCGGATAAAAATTGAAACTTTGAGACGGAAAATCAAAACTGGCATTAAAAATCAGCATGATTTGTATGTGTATAACTTGGTAGGTAATGTAAAGGCAAATTCCGGAGACTTCTGCAGATACATTAGTCAGAAAAATGACAGGCAAGGTATTCCACCCCGTAAAAAAGGGAAAAGAAATGGAGTTGCATAATCAGACTTTGAAAAGGAAGATTAACTAACTGGTCGATTCAGTGATGCGTTCAAAAAAATTGAATACAAGGAGGTTCCTTCTTGAAGATCGGCACCTTTCATGGATATTATTGTGAGGTCGTCAGAGGATGTGCTCAAGTTATTTAAAGGCTTGAATCCTTCAGAAGCTTTGAACTTGACGAGCTTCATCCTAGAGTTTTAAGCAATCTCGCTGACATGTGTACTCTCTTAATAAAGGAGATAGAGCTCTTGCATTTTTATTGCGCTTGATTGAACATATAGTATGCTCGAATATCTTGGTTCACTTGGACGAATGCTATTTTTTATCACAGGCTACATACATTTGGGAATAGGCACAGTTGTGAAACTCAGCTGACCACTGTTTTAAATGATTGGGTAAAAATCTTGGACAAAAGAGGATAGGTCGACACGTTTACTCTGTATTTCGAGAAGGCTTTAGACACACCCTCATGAACTACTTAAAAGTAAATTATTTGTTTATGGTATTGTCAGAAAGACACTCAGGTGCATAGATTCAAGTCTTTCTTATAGAAAACAACGAGATATTATTAATGGTAAAACTTCGGATAGGGCTGGTGTGCCACAAGGTACCGTTCATGGTCCATTGTTGTTCACTCTCAACATAAATGATATTCTCTAAGCCATTGACTCAGAAATAAGATTTTTCACAGATGATTGTGTTTGCTATCGCGAAATTAGAGATGAAGAGGATTCACGGAAAATTCAGAAGGTTATGGATAGATTAGTTGAGAAAGAAAATGTGTATGAGATATCAGCCTGTTAAATGCAATATAATGTAGATCACTAGGAAGAGATCAAATAAGGTTAAGGCTTCCTACACTTTAGAGGGAACGGTCCTCGAAAATGTGGATTCAACTACATACCTAGGATTGACAATCACACACGACTTGAGATGCAGTACACATTTTAGCAACATGTGCACTAAGGCAAATAGAACATTTGGATTTCTAAGACAAAATTTTAATCAGTGTCCTCAGGATGTGAAAGAGGCAGCATATAAGGACTTGTTCGACCGGTTTTGGAATATGGCATTGTGTTTGGGATTCCCATAGTGTGGCTCTTCAAGAAGAAATTGAAAAATTTCAGAATAGGGCTGCTAGGTTTGTAACTAGCAATTACTGCTTTGAAACTGGGAGTTTGACTAGAATACTGGGAAAAAAAAAAAAAAAAAAAAAAAAAAAAGATGAGAGTCTCTCATGAAAAGAGGGAGAGGCAACAGACATACTATTATACAAAGATCGAAAGGGTGATATTGGTATTCCAACAGATGACCTTATCTTCTCAATTAGGCGCTGTAGAAACTTTTCAAACCCACACTATAAAAGCTGACATTTACTAGGGCGCATTCTTCCCTCAAACCATTAGAGATTGGAGTGCCCTTCAATATTCGAATTTCGCGCTGAAGGTGCGGAGAATGGTGTGGTTAGGTTTACGTCCTTGATGAAAGTTAAGGACTAATTACCCATATCACAGGTACACGTGAATGTATGTCATTTGACGTATCATCGTTAAAATTCCGATTCTGATTCTGACAAGTAAAACAATTAGACTTGTTCAAATCTAAGAATAGAATAGAATAGCATAGAAAATGAATATAATAGAACAGGAATAAGAATAGAACGTAATAGAAAAGACAGAATATGAATACAGTATTAAAAAAGAATAGAACTTAATAGAAAAGAACAAGTATTCAATATAATAGAATAGAATAGAACGTAATCAAGGATATTGAAATATGTAAAGAAGTTAATGTGTCCGAATATTTAAGATAAACACGGTGAGAGGCTGTTTATTTTCGCTGTGTCATTGGATACGGAAGGTGCGTCTGTGCAAAGGCTCAAATTACACGTGGTATCCTATTGCAAGTACCGTATTTTATTCAAAATATTCGGACACCGTTATCGTTTATCGTACTGGTTCTAGAATTCGAATGAGGCCACTTCAGTAACTGTTGTTGTATTTAAACAATGCTGGAAGAATTGCAAACAGTGCAAACCGTGATCAGACGCCGCGTTCTGCGGCGTCTGATCTGGGTCTACACTTTTTTCTTAGGCCTGTATGTCCGAATTCTTAGGGAAAACACCGTACATGTATACGTCAGCCGTACTGTGAGAAAACGTACTTTCTGACATGTGCCGCAAAGAAGGCTCAAATTGTCCGCGCAATCTGATCAGAGTCTTCGTTGTCCGCATGAAGAAACTTTGCACTCTTGGCTATACAAAATGTGCCTTATAAAGATTCTGACCAGACAGACTGATCTGAAACTTCGTTGGGCGCACATCTTCGAAGATAGGCTTTCTGACGTTGCAGCACAAGTGTTGGGTGATGAAACTGGAGACCAAAATTTAGCTGTATTGAAAGAGACTTTGACTTGTTCAGATTTGTGTCCAAGAAGGCACACAGGTAAGAACTATAGTTGTAACACTTTGTTATGAACATTTTTCATGTGTAGACAACAGGGGGTTGGGGTTGAGGCGGGGTAGGGAGAGCCGACAATGAGAAAAAACAGCTGACGTGACAGAGTCAGCGGTCCTAGTAACCGAAAACAACCGGTTCTTGTCTTTTCTACCACACTATTTTTACAAGTTTTATTATCATCATTATTATTGTTATTATTATTATTTATTTATTTTTTTCAGTCTTCTTTCTGACAGAGCGGCTTTAAGTACAGAAAATTAAAATAAAGGTTGAGTATTTTTGTAAATATTATTTTCTAAGGTTAAGCATACTTAATTTAGGATTAATTACCTCAGGGCACCAACATACTATTAGAAACTGACTACTACTCTCCATGAGCGGGCCCCCGTAGCCTAGTGGATAGGAGAGTTGACTCTTAATCCATTAGGTTTCTCACCGCTGTGGTTCGAGCCTCGCTCGGGTCACATGTGGGAAAGCCAAGTTCTGTTTATGGATGGTCGGGTGGGTTTTTCTCCGGGTTCTCCGGTTTTCGCCCACCTTTGATGAACGATCGGCCCGATATTCTTGAAAGGGCCGTTATTTTTTTTAAAGAAACTCCTGTATTTACAGGGAAAGGCAAATATTAGTAAAGAATGAATCTGAGATGAAACAAAACTTGACAAAAAGTGCATTTTGGTGCAAAACTTGATCGACATTGTTTAAAAAGGGAAGTTTATTGACTACTGTATGTTCCCGAACTATTGGGTCCCCAGTTTGAATACTGAATGATGTTCTAAATATTTTAAAATACAGTCGACTCTCGTTATCTAGATTTCGCTTACCTCGAATAACCGCTTATCTCGAAGAGAAAACCTTGTCCCTGTTATAACAAGGGAATCTAACAACAAGTAACAAAATATTGTGAAAAAGAGGAGAAATTGCACCTAAGGAGAAATTCTCCCATTTTCCCACAATATTTTAAATATATCGCTGATTTCAGGTGTCAAATTTTATATTCATTTGTGACATGTGGTTGTTTGCTTTATTTTTTCCCCAATTCTGCAAATCTGATATGTCGAGGTACGGATATGTCGAAATATTTCAGAGAGTCCCTTGGACTTCGAGATAACTAGAGTCGACCTGTATAAATGTACTATTACAGATGACAGAAAAGCGTTTTTTATTATTATTATTATTTTTTTTTTTTTTTTTTTTTTTTTTTTCATTAAAATCAACGAATGGCCACAGAAGAAGCAACTGTATACAAACATAGAGAAAAGATTGTTGCAGTACTATGAATTAAGGGTTTGCGTATTTAATAAAGGCTTAATGACGCAATAAATTCTCTTAAAAAAGGCCAGAACCCATAAAAGGAATTTTGACATCTTCAAAAGCTCTATAACTTTCTCATTTTTCATCCAGTTTTGATCAAAGTTGCATAAAAATGTATGATTTGTCAAGATCTTTTATTTCAGATACACTCGTCATCAATAATGTCTTTCACTTCAATTTTTTAGTCAAAGTGGGTTCGACTGAACTCCACGTGAAGTTCCTTTGGGGACAATTTGTAGATAAAGCCAGACTCTACTTTCAGGCAAAAAAAAATAAAAGAAAACGTCAACAATTTGTCTACTTTCAGCTTACTAAGACAGTGTAAAAGTGGAAAAAGAAGAAAACTTACTTTAAAAAAATACATAACATTACGAAAACACGCCTATTCAAATATATTGAAAATTTCAACATCAAAAACTGAAAGTTTTCAGATAAAACTTCTGATATTTTTTTCATATTTCTACACAAAACATAGATTGTGGGTACTCGTTAGAACCGCCTCGCCGAGGCGGTTCTAACGAGTACCCACAATCTATGTTTTTGAGCAGAAATAAGAAAAATAATTTATACCCCTGTAAACCCCAGTTTTACTATATAAAAGTGGGGTTTAAGGGAGTCAAAACTATATAGGCGTGTTTTCGTGATTGCAATTTATAATTTGGTATCATTTGACAAATTAGCAGCGCACAACAAAACCTTCAATAAGACCTATCCGACCAGCGAAGACTCAAATCAGCCCGCGCATCCGCGCAGTCTGACTTTGCTGACCGTATTGCCTTCTATAGCCTCCAGGCTATCCAACGAGGGACAAGACAAAATATTTAGACGTAAACGTCTAAGTACGGCGCAAATATTGTTCATGCATAGAGATATGGGACAACTTTAATACAGTTTCAATGTAACAGGTAAAATCGAACAATACTGTGATTCTTTAACTTTCACTGCCACATGCGATAATTATAGGTTTTTGCAAACAGCATAGATCCAGATGAGACGGCTCATATGAATCTACGCTGTTTGACATTCCGTCTTTCAACTTTACGTATAAACTTCTTTTCAAGCGAAACTTTGTTAAAAAAAAAGAAAAGCAGACGATAATGTCGTCTGAAATTTGGCACCGAAAGAGTTAATGTTTGTTATATTAAGTTTTATGAAATTTCTTGACTGAAATGAAAATAAAACAGACATTAATCTGTTTTATAACACAGTTTGTAAGATTTTTTTTTATATTTGCCGGGATCGTCACAAACCGACGAAAAGTCCTTAGTGAGCTAATCGAACACGCTCCAATATGTAAAAATCCAAAGCTATATTAAGAGACCGACGCGATTCCCACGCCGATCAATCAATAAGAACCCTTGCCATACTGGGTGGATATACTGGCTGACCAATAGTTAATTATTACCTAAGACATCATCTTGAAATACAAAGTCACTGTAATAACGTACCATGCGTGAAATACAAGTACGTACAACTAGTTCACTACTCTACCGAATTTTGATATAACGAACATCACAGGAGCTTCACTTTTGTATCAAACTGATTTTCCTCGACTTTTTTTTTTTTGGGGGGTAATTATATTGTCTGTAAAAGTTAATTAGAATAAGTCTTCCGATACTCTAAGTTTCACGAAAATAATTATTTTTTTATCTCACCAAAGAATCTGCACACTCATTGTAAAAGAAATATACATGCTTATCATAAAAGTACATGAAAATACAAACTTTTAAAGTAATAAGATGATAATCCTATTTGATTTATAGCATTTTTACCTCTCTTGACTTAACTTGGCTACGTAGCCTAGTTAGAAAACTACGTGCTACGTACAGTATTTTCTCCTATAATACTTTATTGCACAGTCCCCAGAAGCATTTTATAGCAAACTTGGGCAGCTTAATTTCAATTTGAAATAGCATTTTCTGACAACAAAAAGTAAGATTATAACTCTGTACAGCATGGCTTGGTGTATTCTTTAGAACACATGTATGTATATATGTAATGTTTGTGATATGTACAAGATCACGAGTCTTTAATAAACTAATAAACCTAAAAACATCAAGAAGCCTTTGTCACAACGCAAAATGTAGGAGTATAGAATTTTTTAAACTTTGCGTTTAGTCTCAACTCAAAAGTACATTTTTTTCTGCAGTTTACGTCGATATGGTCAACATCGATGCAAAACACAGAAATGCAGAAAAAAAGGTTCCATTAGTGCATGTGATTGTATTAGGTCTCCCCTTCTTGGACATTGTATTGTTTGTTTTTGTTGTTTTGTTTTTGTCACGGTCGTCTGTCTATCTATCCGTAAAAGGCAAATCGATGTGTTATTATGTACGCCGACCATCACCGCATGACACAAAAAATATATGTTATAAAGATGACTGATGTCCATGCACAGTGGTTTTTATTCATACAGTCATGGTAAAACGTAACTTGCCTACCTTTTAACGCAAAATGTAGAAATTTCTGATTTTACCTGGGCCCAGTTGTTCAAAACTAACGATGTCGTTAGTTAACGAGTCGTTAAAATTTACATCGAGTGATACGCAAATATGCTGAAATTTTTTGCTGAAAAAATGTGAGTAGCTTTTGCAAAAGCTACTCACATTTTGTCAGCAAAAATATCAGAATATTGTATATTGAATCCGCTAAAACAGTTAACGAAATGACCCTTAACGAGCTCGTCAAGCTAACGACGCTTTGAACAACTGGGCCCAGGTTTATACCAATAACGCAATTATAACGTGTTTTCTGCGTCGGTACGATATTATGACGTCGTCGAAGTGACGTTGTTACGCTGTTGTGTGATTAATGCTTATGTACTGAAATTGTTTTGTTCTATTTAGAAGACAGAGATGGTGAAAATTATTGTTTTTTGTGCTCTGGTTGGAGCTGCAGTTCAAACACTGGAGAGTGTGGAACTAAAACAGAGCGACAGTGGAACTAGCGTACAAGGTTAGAAAAGCTACCCCGGCAAATACATAACGTCATAAAACTACGTATCAACGTCACTATTACGTCGAGACTTTACGATGACGTCGAGGCGTTATAATGTCGTCGAAACGATGCTTGCACACAACGTCGTAAATAATAAGACACCGGCAAGGTCAATTATAGGAATGAATTTTATTATTATGGATTTTATCGATATGTTAAAAACCGGCGAATCACTTACAAACTGGGCTTTATTTTCAGTTTATGAGTGATGCGCCGGCGTTTACACATCGACAAAATCCACGAAAATAAAATTCATTCCTTGTAACTTATGTCGAAAATATGGGTAAAATAGCGCATTGTAGAAATTTGCGTGATGAAAAAAGTTCCGGGATTCCTTGTTTGTGTTTGTGTTGAGGTTTTACGGCCCAGTCAACCCAATGGGGTCATGTCGAGCGCGGTCAGTTTACCTAACCACATGTTTACTGGGCAGGCTTAGTCCTCTAAGCGGTTAACCAGTATTGTGCACATTCTTTCGCCAGAAACTGACAACTGTCCTTCTTGAATCAGCGGAATCCGGGATTCCTACTCATTGGATTTATCGAAGTAAAAATCCCGTTACAAATTGCTCTCTGCCGATCGAATTGAGCTAAATAATTGTACTCCTGATGAGTTGCAATTATCGTGTACCAATATTCGTCTTGTTCAAAGTAAGGTGTTGATATTACGAGACCGAAGAGCGAGGGTTTTAACATGGTTTCAACACTTTGCTAGAATTAAGGCGAATATTAACCCTAGTCCTGCTGGTCCCGGACATGCCCCACCTTTGAAAACAGTGAAGATCTAGATCAGAAGCCAACTGATCTGGAGCTGCACTGTTTGTTATTAAGTATTTGAATTCGTATTAACAACTTGGATCAAGCAATCTGATTGGATAACAATTAGAAGTGGACTGTTATCTTAATTTATTCAGCATAACAAGGGTTAATACACGCATAAATCGCGTTTGATTGCTCTTATAGTTTTTTGTTTGTTTGTTGTTGTTTTTTTTTTTTTTTTTTGTTTTGTTTTTTGTTTTTGTTTTTTTTTTTTATCCATAATGGTCATCAAAGCACACAGATTTGATCAAGAACAGAACGTATATAAAAACAAAAAGTCTTGTAGAGTTTCGCTAGTTCAATAACACTTGACTTTAATAATACAACAACAAGGCCACCGACATAACATCATGCTGACTGACGTCATTTATTTATGGCAAAACGTTACTTTTATCTCATGACCGTCAAGTTATCCGTGAAATAACCCATGTCATAAAAATCATATGATAACACGTGTAATAATACATACAAGGCTTCCCATTGGTTAGCCTAATTACCCTCATTAATATTCGTACTACTCCGCTTGTTGATAGCAATCAAGGTGGTGTCCGAGTTCGCCGATGCAACTTTCACTTTTAAAACAGATCCTGCCTTCAGTTTTGAGACAAACAATACAGTTCAGGCCGATGGAAATGAAAGACACAACACAATCACAGTGTGAATAATACGGCTACCAGAAATGTTCATGGTGATTTAATTTCGATCTTTTCCGGCAACGTATTTGGAGGCACTTTCAATATCTATGTTGTCAAACAATCAATGAAAAATTGTCATCTCCTTCAAAAAAGCATTGGAGGATAACATGACTCTGACAGTCAATAAATGTGTCAAATTAAAATCCAAGCTACAGTTAAAATGTTTTATATCCTTGAAAATTTGTCATTTATTGTGTCAACCACTATATAAACTGTATTGGTCAAGGTCAATGACCTTAAAATAGGTCAGCTGACTGTGGGGGCTTTCCCTACTGATTCCCAGTGACGTGCTGACTCGCTGAATGACATTGTTCAATGGAATATTTAGTTTTGAATTGATTTCTTCAAATGAAATATTTATTAGCTCAAATAAAAATCATCATTATTTCCTTCAGTTTAATGAAGTACTAAACGGCATATTTATCTTGTTTCTAGTTATTTTCGATACTTATCAAATAATATGCGAACTCGTTTTGTTGCATAGTACTATTGAATCCTTGGTAGTGAGTTGCTCCGCTTAGCTATGGAAAGCCATTATTTTAATATATTTTGTGCATTTTTGTCATTGGAAGGGCCATGTGATAAACAAAATCTTACATTCAGGGTCATTTAATATGTAATTTATGAACCTCGTTGAGTAATTTCGGTTTTTGCTCCCCTAAAGGCTCGCAAAATAATGAAATTACCCAAACGTTTCATAAATTTCATATTAAATGACCCCTCGTGGAAGATCCTCTATTTCCAAAATGATGTTTGGCCCGAAAACCGTTTCTACAAGGGATTGGGTATATTTGGTATAGATTCAGTTCAGGTTTTATTTAGTTTGTGAGTGATTTGTAGGAGTTTACACATCGATATAATCCAAAATAATAATAATTCATTCTTATTATTCTAACTATGTCATCAAGTGTTTCAAATGTTGCCAAAAGTCTCAATCTATTTAGACGGCGGAAGGAAAAAAGATCCGACGGATTTCTATTCAGGACTTTATTGAAGTGTAAAACTTTTTCTTCAACAATCATATTGCGTGAAATGTGTCTAAAGATGAGTTGGAACTCTCACTGCATAAATATCCATGCGAGACCAGTCACAGAAGTTGTCTCCCTTGTTAAAATGACGGAAAATCTACCAAATATATTTAGTCCCCTTAGTATATCTAATGGGGGGTGGTCGGGTGGTGCGAAGGTGCTGTGTATCTTACATCACCGGGGCGTCCAACTGATATTGGCTTACAGTTGGGCAAGGCCTGCTATCCTTGTAGTGGGTAAGGGTAGAGGGGGAATGTTTTTATTTCTTCTGTTTCTTCACTTTCATTCCTGTTCCTCTTTCTTCCCTGTCCCTCTCTTTCATCTCCTCTACTCTCTCTTCTATCTCTTTTCTCCCTTTCTCTGGGAGACGACACAAAATGACCCTCAAGGGTTGACGTGTCGTTAAACCCCAACACAATCAATTAGTATATCTAATGGACTATTTTATTGCGCATTGCCTTTGTTAATTACTAATCCTACTGAACCTGGATATACTTTTGCAAACAGTGTAGATCCAGATCAGTTGGCTTCTTCAGAAACCAACTGATCTGAATCTGCATTATTTGACATTCAGTATGTGAACTTATATCAACAATCTAGATCGAGTAATCTGATTGGCTGAAAATTTGAAAAGGGAGTGGCATCTTAATTTATTCAGCAGGGCAAGGGTTAAGTAAAATATAAACTGACTAACCCTGCTGGAAATTTTATTCTGGCCTGAAAATGGAAACTGTTCACTTTTGTCACTTTTGTATGTTACCTTTTGTGTATTTTTTACTTACAGATCACATGTCAAGACTGAAGAGAGGGACATCAAAACTGATACGTAATAATCTAATCTATTATATTTCTAATCTAGATAATAAGTGCGTCCAACCCGAACCGCGAGGCGGTTCGGCGTGCAGACGCACTACTATAGACTAATTATGTGACCAGTGATTTGTGTGACCAAAACTGTGATGGTCCAACAAACGCTTGGGTGGTTCGGTGCTTATACTGAAAAACAATAAGCGTTCCGTGATTTGGCAGAGGCTATAACACACCAATAACAGCCAATAACGCCAAGTATTCCAATTGCAAGGGGTTGACTCTAGCGACATGACGTCAGCCTAGAAAATTTGCGATCGCCGCCATTTTGAATTTTGTCTCCACTTCGAATAATATTTCTGTCCATTCTCCGTCTATTTACAAACTAAGCATGATTCGTTTCGTGCATAAGGTACACTTTGATGTAGATTTTTAGATAACATGTTGACTTAACGCTCTTTTCACGTGATAATCTGTAAAAGCGTCGACACAGTAATGTTTTTGTTCGACCGGTTCGTAAATTGTTGTTTTTAATTTTTTTTCCTGCTTTTCATAATATGCAGACTGACAAAAAAAGAAAATCAAGACCAAAAAGAAACAAAGACAAATACGCACAAATAGTTAAAAATCTTAAGAAAAAATTCTGAAACAGTAAAATGGATTTCAGGTAAGCGCACGAAAGTGTATTGTCGTTGTACCTGCCATCGGCATACACTAGTTTTCGGTATTCGGAAAGCATGGCCCCCGCCCATCGGGGCCCGCGAAATAGATGGGCTGCTAGTAACTAAGCAGGACCCGAATCCATGTGATCAGGTCGGGTAAAAGGCAATGTCTCTAAACTACTGAAATATTGTTGATTTGAACGTTATATCGCAATTCATGCAGTGAATTCAGAAGTCAAGCGTGGTCTGAAATCAAATTCATTTAGATCTGGCCAACCCACCTATGAAGCATGCGATGATAATTTGGACGCACGGATATTGGTAGCACCTATTACATTCATATTATCTAATATATTTCTAATCCTAATCTAATTCTAATCTCATCTAATTCTAATCTCATCTACTTCTAATGTAATGTAATGTAATCTAATTCAATTTAATTCTAGTTCTAGTTCTAACCTAATCTGATTTGTCTAATTGAATTCTAGTTCTAGTTATAATCTAATCTAATTTAATTCCAATCTAATTTAATCAGTTTGTTGTTTGATATACTATATCAATATTAGGAATAAGACATGTTTAATGTATGCGTGCGCGCACGCAAGTGTACCCCAAATGCAACAAAATATACAAACAAACAAAAACATTGTTCGCGATTTTCGTGATTTTGTGTGTTCTTTGTTTCCAAAGGCAATTCTTTTTACTTTCATAACAGTCCTCCTCGTTGTGCTATTATGTAAAATCATAAATGTCTTGGCGCCAGATTACATGTCGGAAAGAACAGAATACAGCCTGAGAAATGTAGCTGACATTTCTGTCTTGAGTAGAAGACCTGAAAATTATTCTAGATCATTTTCCCTCTTCTGTTGACTACTGAAATAAGATACCTTTGTCACTAAAAAGCACTGATTCTCTCAGTGCTTTTAAACAATTACTAAAGAGATCTATATTTAGGAGTCCTGATGTCCCAAGCCATTTTTTTTCAGCCAGCGCAAAAGTTCTATCTTTGAAGAATAAGAAATAATTGTAGTAATCTAAAAAAAAAGACATGTAATAATCATCTTAAACCAACGGCTGCATGTGAATGTGGCTTTGACAGTCACGATGCTTTACACTACTTTTTTCTTCTGTAATAGGTTCACACACCAACAAAATAGTCTGTTCTAGGTCATCCGTAAATTTCAGCCTGTCGGTATATGACTTCTCCTACTCGGTTCTCCTGATCTTTCTAATGACGATAACGTTGAACTTTTATTACACGTTCAACAGTTTATAAAAGAAACAAACCATTTCTTTTTTATAAATTGTGAACCTAATTTACATATTGTTAACATGTATATAGCCTGTTATATATATTTAAAAAAAATGCTGTTATCGAAACTTTATTAAGTGACCTCAACTCACAGATCATCCTCCTTACCTGCATTTCCGTTTTTTGAGCTTATAGTCCTGTGGAACTATTTTTCTTTTTCATGTGTTTTTTCTTCCTTCTTTTCTATTTATGTTTTATGTCTTTACCTTCTCCATTTGTTCTTCGCTCTATTTGCGATCGCTCAATATTTTGGTGATTAAATTAATTTTGTTTATATGTAAACACGAGAACTCGGACTCTCCAGAAACTGTATATTGTTTGATCCTATACAATTATCTCATCACGAAAACACGCCCATATAATATTGACCCCCTTAAACCCCACTTTTATATAGTAAAACTGAGGTTTACAGGGGTATACATTATTTTTCTTATTTCTGCTCAAAAACTTAGATTGTGGGTACCCGTTAGAACCGCCTCGGCGAGGCGGTTCTAACGAGTACCCACAATCTATGTTTTGAGCAGAAATACGAAAAATATCAGAGTTTTTTTTATCTGAAAATTTTCAGTTTTTAGAGGTGAAATTTTCTATATATTTGAATAGGCGTGTTTACGTAATGTCTCCTTTCCTCTCTTTTTTGTACTAGGATCTGGAGAGTCGGAATTCTAGTGTATACGTAATAAGAATTACACATTGCCACAAATGTTGCATGTTATTTCTTGTTTTGGAAAGGGCTTTCTCTAATGTTGTGAGAACTTGTGGTCCAACCCATTTGCTTGGTGATTATTTGGCAATAAAATATGATTAAACTAAACTATATTTCGAGGAACTTTCTTATGACTTCTGTTTGTGTGTACTCGTATGATAATTTTGTGTTTGCTTCGCCTAACATTTAGCGAGCTGTATACACCTGGCAGGTATTCCGTCATTTTTTTTAAAGAGAAACAACTTTTGTGGCTTCCTGTTTGCTGTCCTGCAACCAAGGCCTTTCTAAAAAGGAATATACTCTCAGTGGAGTTATCGAAGTATAAATACCGTTGTCGAATTGCCATTCACCAGAAAAAGAAATGTGCTAAATAAGTATAAACATGATAGTTTGGAACAAGTAGCACATCACGCTCTTATTTGGAATTAAAATTACAAATCTACTATTGTAGATGCTGTTCTAAAAAAAGCCACGCAGATTTATAAGAGCCAGTCTTTAAATGCCTACACGAAAACAGGCGGTTACAAGCAAGCACGAAAAGACTTCGAGAGTTTGAAACCCAAACACGTCGAGTCTTTTTATTCGGTAAGTATTTCAAATACATGTATGTGTGCACGTACCTTATTTAACTTATATTAGACCATTAAATTAAAGGACGACTACATAAAAATACATTATCTATTCCCAATTACCTATAGAATCATAGGAAACTATTTTTTTTTCTCTTCTAATTTCTATTCAGATTGCGAAATCTAGTGTACAGCCATTATATTCATGGTTTTATATTGGTTTTGATTTACCAGATGTATCAAACGGCATTTTAAAAATATGTATGTAGTCATTGGAGACTGGAGCCACCAGACTAGTGCCTTATATTTATATAATATACTACCGAAAAAAGTACGCAACACTACTAGGTGACAAAAGAAACGAAGACCAATGCTGGTTTGTTTGTTTGTTTGTGTTGAGGTTTTACGGCCCAGTCAACCCAATGGGGTCATGTCGAGCGCGGTCAGTTTACCTAACCACACATTTACTAGGCAGGCTTAGTCCACTAAGCGGTTAACCAGTATTGTGCACATCCTTCGCCAGAACCAATGCTGGTAATCTCGATATATGTGGTAATCTCGATATACGTGCTACAGTTTAGTTATCCAGAAAGAGAACAACGGACACAGTTAAAATCAGTAAGTGGAAATAGTGTGTACGTACTTGTCCGAAAACAGCTTACCACGAATCAGACTGATCTGTGGTAAATTGTTCTCGGACAGGTACTTACTCCCTATTTCCAACTGTTGATTTTACTTGAGTTCGTTGTTCTCTGTTGCGTTAGTTGCCTCTGGATAAGCGGTGTGTGCTACGGTTCTGCACTTTTAACCTGGGTTCACAAAAGGTGAATTGTCGGACGAAGTAAGTATGTATCTTAGACAAACATCTAACTCAGCATTAACGAAAACGAGCCTATTCAAATATATTGAAAATTTCACAACCAAAAAAAGGAAAATTTTCAGATAAAAAAAAATGATTTTTTTTTCATATTTGTTCTCAAAACATAGTTTGTGGATACTCCTTAGAACCGCCTCAGCGAGGCGGTTCTAACGAGTACCCATAATCTATGTTTTTAAACAAAATAAGAAAAATAATGTATACCCCTGTAAACCCCAGTTTTACTATGTAAAAGTGGGGTTTAAGGTGGTCAAAATTATATAGGCGTGTTTTCGTGATGGGCAAATACCAAGATTGATTTCTCTTTTATGCAACGTCTTTGGACAGAACAAACGTGAATGCACCTACTTTTGTCAGACTATACTCACTTTAATAACAAAGATGTAAATGGGCCGCCGACTGGCAAAAAGGCCCGTAAGGCATTTTCGAATGGCAAAGCCTCAGACCAGTTGGCGCAACCACGCGTCAGGCCAAGATCTTCGCTATTAGTTTTATACCTTTAACAAGGTCCCTGTATTGTGTAGGCGAACAGCGAAGATCCTGACCAGACTGCGCGGATGCGCAGGCTGGTCTGGATCTTTGCCCTTCGCATATGTTCTAAGGTCCTTTTTCTTAATCGCCGGCCAAAATGTTCCTATACATTTGTGTTTCTGTATTCTCCGTGAGATTAAAATAAAATATACAATGTTAAAACAAACGCACTTATTACTGATAATATAGAATAACAATCTAAAAAAAATTAATGGTAATTTCTGCGGTGTGTCGCGACTCTATGGAAACGCTAAAAAGGTCAAAAGTTTTAACATATAGATCTGTGTCACATAGCTTATTATGTCTCCCCCCTTTAGGATAGGGAGACATATTGTTTTCCCCCCGGGCGTCTATCTGTCTGTCACAAATCGTGTCCTCTCTTAAAACTTAAAAACCGTTCAAGCTATCTTCCCGAAACTTCATATAAATATCAATCAACATGAGACAACGTGCAGAGCGCAAAAACCATAACCCTTGCATTTATACTTTTTGAGTTATTTCCCTTGGAACTCTGTCCGTCACAAAATCGTGTCCGCTCTGTAACTTGAAACCTGCTGAAACAAAACTTCATATAAATATCAATCAACATTAGACGACGCGCAGAGCACAAATACCATAACTCTTGCATTTATACATTGTGAATTATTTCCGTTGGAACTTTGTCCGTCACGAAAAAAAGTGTCCGCTCTATAATTTGAAAACCGTTCAAGATATCTTCATGAAACTATATATGAATATCAATCGACATTAGACGACGTGCAAAGCGAAAGAACCATAACTCTTGCTTTTATACTTTTTGAGTAATTTCTCTTGGAATCTCATTACTTAATATAAATGTTCGCTGAATGTACAATACAATATGCCACCAAAAAGGGGGGAGATATCTGTGTTTTTTTTAGAAAAAAAAAAAAAAAAAAAAAAAAAAAAATTCTAGTGTTTTTTTTACTAAAGATGTTTCTTGTTTCTTTTCTCTTTTTTTCTTTAAATAATTTGTTGTTTTTTTTTCTCTTTTTCTTTTCTTTTTCTACAGAAAACATCAAAGATCGGATATGCTTCTGATAGGCTAGTCATATTGGAGAATACCCCACTACAGAACCCAATTTTGAGAATACGGAGTCAAAAGCGAGTTTCAGATAGGAAATGGAATTATAAAGAGGTTGTGATACAGTACAAATAATGAGTGCGGAATAAGAAGGAGGAATTTAGAGAGCGGAAAAAAATTACAGTCGAACTTCAACGGCTTGAACATCCATTACGAAAACACGCTTATTCTAATATAGAGAAAGAAGGAGGACTTTAGAGAGCGGAAAAAAATTACAGTCGAACTTCAACGGCTTGAACATCCATTACGAAAACACGCTTATTCTAATATATAGAAAATTTCACCTCCAAAATCAGAAAATTTTCAGATAAAAACTTTCATACTTCTGCTCCAAACATTGATTGTGGGTACTCGTTAGAACCGCCTCGCCGAGGCGGTTCTAACGAGTACCCACAATCTATGTGTGAGCAAAAAATAAGAAAAATAATGTATAGCCCAGTGAACCTCAGTTTTACTATATAAAAGTGGGGTTTAAGGGGATCAAAGTTATATAGGCATGTTTTGGTGATCTGTAAGTGCATGGATTTGTTCTGGACACGAATAGTTTGAGCAACTGAGGGTTAATAATAACACTTAGTCTGGAGGCAAATGGGGATAATTCAAGGACGTCCTTTCGATCTTAGTTTATTACATCTCCGATGCGATTCTAATAAATACACACAACATACATTTATAAGATAAAACAGGAAAATGTAACTAAAATGCCCCTAAATGTTTAATTTCCTGCGCTATAGGAAGAATTCCCGAGGGACTCAAAAATAAAAAACTCCAATCAGCCATGGTAAACGAGCCATCAGTGTTTGAGTCATTGAAGTTTCGCTGTACAAACACAGTTTGTAATTGTGTACAAAGAATAGGTGCTGTATGCGGACCCAGCAACTTTATAGACATACCATTTTAGTGGCCGGTGTGTGTGTTTGAGGGGGGTGGGGGGAGGGGCATATTTGGTAGTTTTTTTTTTCGCCAGTTTTGTGAGTTCCTGTTTGGTTTTCTGCACGTCATTCCCCTTCTGAAAAAGGTCTCCTTTTAGAGAAGGTCTCTTTTCAGATAGGAGGCAAAAGAATTAATTTCTTTGTTTTGTTTTGTTGTTTCTTTTTTTCGTACTTGTTGTTCTTTTTGCATAGATTTTGCTCTTATAACTATATGTGAAACGCTTTATAAATTGGCGAATTAGATGAAATGAACTGCAACGTGAGAAAACATACCTTCTGAAATGTGCGCTCAAGGAAGATTCAAATCAGCCTGTGGTTTCGTGCAGTCTTATCAGAGTCTTCATTGTCCACATGAAGAACCTGTGTATTCCTGGCTATCAAAACTGCTCGCGCAGTGAAGGTTCTGATCAGACTGCAAGAATGCGCAGGCTGATCTGAATCTTCACCGGGCGCATATGTCCGAAGGTGCGTTTTTTGGACATTATGGTTCAAAAATGATGTGTTTTTTTTTATTACAAAATCCTTTTCATTCCAGGCGTATTTTAAATGTAATTATATACATGTGTCATTCTTACTGTCCGTGCGGTAAAATGGACCAGTTTATGAACTGACTGGTAATAACACATTATATAGATATTTATTGAGTTTGTTTGACTGTTTTCTGTCAGAAAGTAAATCTTATTGACATGTGCTCGTTTGAAACGTTTAGAACCTAATTAGACATTCAAACTGGCGGCTCTCTTGACAACAGGTCACGTAAGCCTAACCGGAGAGCCTAACGCTCATGACGTCGTAAGTGGACGTTATTCAAATACTTCCAAATAACTGATTATTATAATACAGAAATTGATACAAAATAATAATAATAATAATAAAATAAAATTAAATGAACCTACATCACTGAAAAGAAAAGGTCGATAAAAACTCGATATCACTAAAGACCTATCACGACAGAAAAAATGGTCGACGGAACTAGCTCCTTGTAAATGGAACTACCTCTTTGTTGCGGGAACTAGCTCGGACAGTAACATCATGAAAACATGCCTATATGATTTTGACCCCCTTTAACCCCACTTTTATATAGTAAAACTGGGGTTTACAGGGGTATACATTATTTTCTTATATCTGCTCAAAAACATAGATTGTGGGTACTCGTTAGAACTGCCTCGGTGAGGCAGTTCTAACGAGTACCCACAATCTATGTTTTGAGCAGACATATGAAAAATATCAGAATTTTTATCTGAAAACTTTCAGTTTTTGGAGGTGAAATTTTCAATATATTTGAATAGGGGTGTTTTCATAATGTTTCGTCATTATTCATCAGCTACCTTTTCTACGCCAGTATTTTTCAGCTTATTTATAATGTTTCATGTTGGATTTCACCAAGGAGAGTGCTTCAGTAGGTCTCAAGGCTGTAGGTTTGACGAAAAATGAAAAATCGTGCGCCCATATCTCTGTGCTGACAGAAAGTTTATAAATTTCAGTTCCGTGTTCAAAAGTTCTGGCAAAATTATATTCAAGCCTTGCATATTCCTATGGCAAATTCTAACGGAGAACGAAGTTAAATCATATCTACACACAATAGCTCGATTTTTTTCATAAATCACTAATTATGAAATAATTAGTGATAAAATGTTTCGAGACACACCTTTGTTTACAGTTTTCACTGTCCATGGTACTAGCTCGAAAGTTCCCGGATGTGGCGAGGATACAAATTTCATTGACGCATTTTCGAGCAAGTTCCCTAGATTACCGCCCGTGGTTTATAAGTGGTAAATATTTTATTGAGAATAGTAAATTTGTTATTGAGAACCACATACTTTTTGCTTAAGAAGCTGACGTGCGTGCCCACAATCAAAGCACTGACAGCACTGGTGGGTCGATTGTCTCTGAATGTAGGGTGGAAAAACAGTCCTAAACGAGGACATAAGACTGTATCACTGCATCCCTAACTTTCTGCAATATAAGCAAACAGTGCAGCCCTGATCAGACGCCGCGTTCTGTGGCATCTGATCTGGGTCTGCAGTGTTTGCCAATGTCCCAGTCCAGGTTTTACAGATAACCCTCTTCACGCTGATCTCTGCCGTCACAGCGACAAGAATAGCGCGGCTATAAATAACCGTTACCTAGATTTCGTCTAACGCACAGTTTGATTACATCGGTCAATGATAATCACGTGAACAACCATCTTTAGGAAATTTTGGCGTTGTAAATTATCGACCCGAAACAAGAAATTAGGCTACAGTTTTATCCAATTCTGATCACATTTGAGTCAGAATACAATGATTTGTCAAGTTCTTTCACCCCCGTTACAATCCTTGCCAACGTTACTTCTGTCTGGAAGAGTTGTAACGTTAAGAATCCCTCTATGCTTATTAATTCCTCCTAAATCAGTCTCTCTACAATAACAGATAAAAGGGGATATAGGGTAAATGAAAAGGTATGTTGTAGGTACTCATAAGAAGCGCCTCAAAAAGGCGCTTCTAATAAGTACCACAACATGGGTTTTCATTGAAAAATAAGACAAAATATCAACACTTTTCGGTAGACAAATACACCTGATCTGGAGATATGAATTGATACACTTTAAACTGTATGAGGTCAGTACCCTCTGGCCTAACTTTGTGGTATCTACACTAGAATGCCGGTGGCCTCGGTGGCTCAGTTGGATGCGCCGTCCGACTGGAGACCAGGAGGTCGCGGGTTCAACCCCCGCCGAGGTCGGCAACATTCTTTCGTGGAGATTGATCATGAAATATTTTCTACGGTCATTCTCTCTCTTCCGCTGATTCAAGAAGGGCAGTTGTTAGTTTCTGGCGAAAGAATGTGCACAATACTGGTTAACTGCTTAGAGGACTAAACCTGCCCAGTAAACGTGTGGTTAGGTAAACTGACCGCGCTCGACATGATCCCATTGGGTTGACTGGGCCGTAAAACGTCAACACAAAACAAAATCTACACTAGAAATCAGTATAATCAGCACAGGAAAATTACTCAGTTTATACATTGTTGTACAAGTCTTACACCAAGTTTCGACACGAAAGAAGAGCTCGGAAATGATACTGTCATATTCACAGATGTGTACGTGTATACAGACCGGACCCGCCCCTAACCACCATTTTGCCCATAAGTACATGAATATATGCATGTGTGTGTGTGGGTGCATGCGTGGGTGCGTGCGTACTGTGTGTGTGAGTGCTATGTGTATTGGCTTGACCGGAACCATTTTCGATTAGTCATAACTAGAGCCTAATAGGAACATCTTGCATTCGCGCAGTCTGATCAGCATCTCCTCCAGTCTCATTTTGGATAACCAAAAGTGCGAAGTTTCTTCATGCTTATAACGAAGAATTTGATCAGACTGCGCAAACGCGCAGGCTGATTTGAGTCTTTGTTAATTCGTTCTAGTTTTACATTTTTTACATATATGACTTGTCATCATAGACGTTTCATTAAAAAAACGGGTTAGTAAACCATTTTGACGCAAATGACCCTCATGAGTCGATGCGTCGTTAAACCTGAACTCATCATCATTATCACTGAGTCTTCGTTGGGCGCACATGTCAGAGGTGCGTTTTCTCACGCCATGACTCACATATTTGATTATCTAAGCACATAGGCCTTTGTCACTATTAAATAGGTTACGTCAACAACATAATTGCTTCCTTATTCACGACAAAATAAAAAAAAAAGAGTATGTGCCATTGCACAGGGATGCATTTCGTTGTACCAGCAAGTCGGGTGGAATAAGGTGGGATCAAGAGTTTTTTGTTTTTCTTTTTTTTCAATCAAGGGTTTTAATTTCTAAAGTTGCTTAGTTTGATCGCCCAACGAAGACTCAACATGATCAGCTTGCGCATCCGCGAGGTCTGATCAGAGTCTTCATTGTCTCATCCAGAAACTTTGCATCCTTGGTTATCCAAAATGTGCCCTGCACAGATGTTCGAAGGTATGTTTCCGTTGCGGATCAAATAATTTGGACTCAGAGTGAGATAGAGTGAATCCTACGAATCCCTTTGGATCCCATCACTAAAACATGCCTATATAATTTTGACCCCCCTTAAACCCCACTTTTGTACAGTAAAACTGGGGTTTGCAGGGGTACACCTTATTTTTCATATTTCTGCTCAAAAACAAAAATTGTGGCTACCCGTTAGAACCGCCTCGTCGAGGCGGTTCAAACGAGTTCTCACAATCTATGTTTTGAGTAGAAATATGAAAAATATCAGAATACTTTATCCACAAATTTTCATTTTTTTGGTGGTAAAATTTTCGGTATATTTGAATAGGCGTGTTTTCGTAATGCGCCGTTGATCGGTCATAACTGTTGATAATGGGCAAACATATGGGCCACAACATGCAAAAACGTGTCTTCCGGTCAAAAGCGGACACCAAAGGCCAGATCAGCCTGCGCACCCGCGCATTCTGATCAGGGCCTTCGCTGTCCGCAAAGAGAATCATTGGCTACTATAGATTGTTTTAATGGAGAGCAAATGCCCGGATGAGATTTTGCGCATGTGCAGAATGATGTGAATCCGCACATTTTGCGCATGTTCGAAGGCACTTCGCTGGACGCAGCCCATAAAATAAGTGAAGGTCAAATGTTAATACACTATTATCAGTTTTAGTTTAAAGATATTTTACTTAGCTGTCACACGTTGCCACTTATAAATTGTTTTTTAAAACATCAAGAGTTGGAATAAACCCTTAAAGCGCCAGTCACAAATGCAGCAAAACACATTTTGATTTTTTTTCAAAGAAAACGGCTTGTCATTTCATGTCAATTGTTTGCCAAGCATACCATTCACATGAAAAGTCAGACTTATTTTCTCTGAAAAAAAAAACAACAAATGTTGTCAGGTACAAATTTTGCTTGGCGCTTTAAGGGAAATAACTCTTACACCTTCTAGGGATATAACTCTTGCATGTAAATATTTGAATGTCGCACTTCTCACTGTGCTCGGGGAAGTGGTGTGTGTGGGAAGGGGGGTGGAAGAGGGGGGTGCTAATCTTAATCGAAAGAAATTTCTCCCTCTGGGACATATTTCTCCAAGTGTACATTCATAGCTCAGCCGGCCTCGGTGGCTCAGTTGGATGCGCGTCCGACTGGTGATCAGGAGGTTGCGGGTTCGACCCCCGCCGCGTCGGCAACATTCTTTCGTGATTTGATCATGAACTATTTTCTACGGTCATTCTCTCCCATCCGCCGATTCAAGAAGGGCAGTTGTCAGTTTCTGGCGAAAGAATGTGCGCAATACTGGTTAACCGCTTAGAGGACTAAGCCTGCCCAGTAAGTGTGGTAAGGTAAACGGAGCGCGCTCGACATGACCCCAATGGGTTGACTGGGCCGTAAAACCTCAACACATTCATAGCTCACTTTTTTACACCCTGAATAAAATTTAGGGGATAACTGCTTTCAAATTTGGCATTTGGGGAGGTAAATCGGCGGTTTTACGGTCGGAAATTTCGTTTTACGGCGACGCGTCAGCGGAGCCGTAAAACGTAATTTGCGACCGTAAAACCGCCGATTTACCTCCCCAAATGACAAATTTGATGCAGTTATCCCCATTCTAATGCATTTATTCATTTTTTCTATTGAAAAAATGTACTGTTTGCACAAAACGACAAGTGCTGTGAGCTGCGTAAAACCAAATGCCAGCCAATGAGAAGCGACGTTACGTGATGACGTCGGATTTGCGACAGTATATCGCAGAATATACCGTCGCAAATTTTTGACGTTATCCAATCAGACGTCGCGTTACATACTCGAGTGCATTAGAATTGTTATTATGTGATTTAACGAGACGTCAACCCTTTAATGGGTCATTTAGGGGATAACTACTTTCAAATTTGGCATTTGGGGAGGTAAATCGGCGGTTTTACGGTCGGAAATTTCGTTTTACGGCGACGCGTCAGCGGAGCCGTAAAACGTAATTTGCGACCGTAAAACCGCCGATTTACCTCCCCAAATGACAAATTCGATGCAGTTATCCCCATTCTAATGCATTTATTCATTTTTTCTGTTGAAAAAATGTACTATTTGCACAAAACGACAAGTGAAAATGAACAAGAGTAAGAGAACAGAAACTCTCTGTCAATCGCAAATTCCCGACAGTCGAGGTCTCCATTTATTTACCATAACACCGGTTTCAGCGACCCGTGTAGATAAACCTATTTTTTGGCTTCCGATGTCGTTCAAGGCATTCCTCGAGGTCCGACTTATTTCCTGCCCACTTGCGCTTGCAGTAACTGCAGGTCTTTATCACACTAATGTTTAAAGAACCATCATCCCTTAAAGCGCCCATTACAACTGCAGCAGACGACATTTTGAGAATACTGTGTTACTTTTCAGAGAAAATGAAATTTGACATCAGATCGACGACTTAAATGAAATATCAACCTTCTTTTCTCTGAAAAATAATTTTAACAAGAGCTGTCAGCAAACAGCATAGCTCGCCTGGAATTGTGGAGATACTATGAGTCCAAAAGGTACAGACGGAATCGCAAACCCTGTGGACCCTGCTCAGACTGCTCTCTAGGACCGGTCTGATCTGGGTCTGCACTGTTTGCTTAGGCCTATCTATCCGAATACTTAGGATCATTACGGTAAGAGGAAATGTTATGGCATTTTAACTCTTGATAGGATTTCTTGTGCTATGCTTTGGTCATTTGTTGTCATGAATTTGACATTATCAGGGATCAAATATAACATTTCTAAGTCTGTGACCTTGACCTTGAGATCGTAGGCATGAGTGGGGCGGGTGATAAATACAACTTTGGACCTGTATCTATTATCATTTCAAATATGAACCAAAACTATCGTATGGTTTTGAAAATATGAGCTCTTAAAACACTTTAGGCCATGTGCATGGGCAGGGGTTATTGCTGGATAAAAATTTGGACCTGTATCTATCATCATGCCAAATATGAACCAAATCTATCTAATGGTCTAGAAAATATAAGCTCGTAAATGTGGACGCCGACGCCGGGTGTAGTGCAATAGCTCTTCCTGGACTTCGTCCAGGCTATCTAAAAATGATAATGTCGTCTGCTACAATTTTGTTGGTCGCTTTAAGGATTAACATTATAAACGTAGACGTGATAAAATGACATGTGATTTATTTGAGCCGCAACGGGCGAAAACTCACCTTCCTACATATGCACCAAATGCCCTCAAAGTAGCTTGTGCTTCCGTGCAGGTTGCTCAGTCTTTGTTATCCGCATGAAAACAATTTGCGTTCTAGGCTATCCAAAATGCGCCATGTGAAGATTCTGATCAGACTGCGCGGATGCGCAGGCTGATCTGACTCTTTGCTGGGCGCACATGTCCGAAGGTAAGTTTTCTGACGTTGCGACTCATTTATTTCTTATCCTATCGAATAGCTGCATTTTCGATATGTACCTGTAGATTATCTCTTTAAAACTAACACTTGTTTCATAGCATTCAGAATACACAGCTTCGCAATGGATAGCTCCTTTAAAGGGACATGATACACTTGGTATTTTACAAGGGAGACAAATTTTATGGCTTCCTGTTAACTTTCTAGAAAACTAAATCACTTCTAAAAAGTATTCGTCTTTAAAAGGAAAGAATTGGCTCCCAGCAAGGAGTTAATTCTTTCTTTTTAAAGTAGACCCCTTTCCAGAAGGGAGGTAAAATTGTAACAGAGCTGTCTCCACTAAAAGTGTATCCCTACCGCTTAACATTATTGTTTGTGTTTATAGGTTTCAAAATAAACAGCTTAACAATGGATAGCAGCTTTAAACTTCTTTTTGTAGCTACAAACTGTGTTTTTATTCTTTTGGAGATAGCAGCCTCTTCTTTAACTACTGATCCGACACCAACTATTTCTTCGACACGTTCAATCATTTCTTCGACACATTTAACCATTGCTTCGACACCTTTAACAAATGCTTCGACACAAGGTTTTTATAGGACTGATGACCTTCGAAGCACAGTTGATAAACTTCAAAATGACACGGAGGAACGTTTTGCTAAACTAGAACAAGATTTTAACATGAAACTCTCCACTATAGAACAGAAATTAAACATATCAATAGAAGAAAAGGACAATTTGACACAGGCTTTGAACCAAGAAAAATCTACAAGAACATGTTTACAGAGAATCAACGAGCAACTAAATCAGACAGTGAGCAATTTATCTGCGGAATATGCTGCAGTGATTTCTCAAGTGGCAGACATAAAAGCATCCACAATGGATTTAGAGAACAGACTGAACAATTTAACAGACGGCATCGTTCATATGAAAAACTGGACAGGTATAAAATTCTACTCATAATCGCAAAAACAAAACACTTTCAAAGGTGTGCCACGTTGGTCACCATTCTGAAGCATTTTATGTACAGAATATACAGTCGACTATCGTTATCTCGACTTCGCTTACTTCGAATAACCGCTTATCTCGAAGTGAAAATCTGGTCCTTGTTTAAACATGAAACCTAACAAAAGGAACAAACTATTGTGGAAAAGAGGAATTTCTCCTCTTTTCCACAATATTTCAAATATAGCACTAACTTCAAGATGCACGGCATTTCCTAGGAACAGAAAGAAGTTGTGAGAAACAAAACATTGATAAGACAAAATTGTACAGTTGCAATATGACATACAAAGAAGCACTACAACAGAGGAACCGCCTTGAAATAAACGTCAAAAAGATTGCCTTTGGAAACAAAGAACACACTACGGATTAGAAAATGGGAGTTTCGATTTTATTGAGACTCCTCATAAGCACTGATGAAGTTTGCAACACTGCTTACGCCCTCTGGCGATTATCATGAGCAGAACTTCATTTACAGTCGAACCTCAGTAGCTCGAACACCTATGGCTCGTTTACCATGCCTAATTCGAACCCGTTTTTGAGTACTTCGAAATTCTCCCGATAACTCAAGAAAACAAATGTTTAGGCAAATTTTCTGATTCGATCGTGAAGTTGTATGCTGTGTTTACTCTTCGAGGCGATTCTAATGAGTACATTCAACATACAATTGTTGTGTACAAAATCGAAAATATGTTCCCAAATTATCGATATTTTCTTCCTGACCTCGCGCTATGATAAACCCTCAGTGGCTCGAACTACTTATATCTCGAACAAATTTTCATAGTCCCAAACATGTTCGAGCCACTGAAGTTCGACTGTATAAATATATCATAATGGAAATGAAATTATAATCTGCACTATGGTGATACCCGCGCCAGTAAAATTATTGCGGGTGGTGGTACAGACCGGGCGAGGCGGGGGAGAGGTGGTGCTTAAACTAAATGCAATCGCGTGAAACTGTCCCCTTAATTTTAATGCAGTTCCAAATTACAAAAAGAAATGTTTAATACAACGTTTTGTTTTTAAAGATGTATACCCCATTAGTGGCTGGATGGATATATGTAAGATTTGGACCTGTTGAGGCTTTTTTAGAAGAGTGCCTCTTCCCGCTCTTGCAGTGACCCCAAAATCAAGTCGCAAACCACTGTTTTGTATAATGGGACAAACGCGGTTTCAAGCAAGCATCCTGTCCGGCTTCATGTCTTGTCGTACTACTGTTTGCTACGGAGACTTTGCTTAAATAAACTCTAGCAAAAGGATATATATATATATATATATATATATATATATATATATATATATATATATATATATATATATATATATATATATATATATATATATATATATGTGGAAACAACCAGGAAATGCCACAGTCACGGAGTTTATCGAGGCACCGGGTCAAGATTTAAAGACATAACATGACAACCTAAAAACGAGTACTAACGATTCTAACAAGTACATTCAACATAGCGTCATTATTTTATAAAAAAACAAATCGAGAAGACGTTCCTAAATTATACCCATTTGGCGCTATGATCAATCCTCAGTGGCTCGAACTAAACATGTCTTGGACAAATGTTAATTGTTCCAAAGACGTTCGAGTCACTGAAGTTCGACACTATTAGAATTTGTTAAATCTCTGTCAGATATAATTTGTAAGCATTTCTGAATCTGTGTACATTTTAAACCCATCTTAAACTGAATAAACTCTCCCACACTATATATTGGAAGTCAAATTTCAATTTAAGGTATGTCAGGCTATGCGATTTAGATATTCTTAGAGAAAATGGCTAAACTATTCGCAAACAGTGCAGACCCAGATCAGACGCTGCATGCTGCGGCGTCTGATCTGGGTCTGCACTTTTTGCCATTTACCCTTTGTGGGTATCAAGACTAAAATAGTTTAAATACCTTAGCAGTGCAATAACAGAGTAGGGATGTGATAAATTCACAGATATGAACCAACACAACTCATTGAGACATAACAAGTCCAGGTTGGATAGATAAACGTATTATTTGTTCTTATATTGACATTATTTATTTAGTGTGTATCCTGGAAGATAAGTGACTTATATCTTTCATTGCCGACCTTTCGACATCTCTCTGAAATATGTTTTTACTTGGTGTTATATTTTAAATGTCAATATTTCTAATTTACCATATCTTATCAGAAACCTATTTCTGTCTATTTCTGTCTTTTGTGCTTAAATACTGACCCTACAATTAAATATCCGGCCAAAACTGGTCTGACCTGTACAATTTCTTTAATAAATTTTAATTGTGACTGTTTCGTGACAACATTGTGAAAATTTCAGAAAATTTGAACAAGTGGATCTTGCTGAAAACATGCCTCTAATTTACCTACCCTACTAATTTCTGCATAATTTACAGCCCTTTTTATCATGGGGAAAATAAAAATATTCGACTTTTTAAAACCAACATAGAACAAACGTTTTTTGTACATAGGTTTTATGGATAGGTTGTTATGACTAAAGGTTTTGCATTAAATCATGACAAAAGTTCGCAAATTAAACTCTTCTGTGTAAAGAGACAGACAAAAGGAGATTTTTAATAGATGTCAAAAGCAGGGTAGTTAGTACTAGTTATATGTTCCTACCCACCCTATAACATTTGTTTTAAATCAGACGGCACATAAAAAAGTGAAAAAACGAACGACTGGACCTTGACTTTGAGTGGAAGACTTTGGATCGACTAGCTAAGAACCAACTTAAATCTGAACGGATATTCTTAATAGATTTTCAGCCATTGTTACAAGGAAGACAACTTTTGTGACTTAGTGTTTGCTTTCCTTAATCTTTTTAACAAAGAAGTACGTTGAAAGTATTCAACGGAAGTTTGTTTTGTTTCATTCAGGGGAATGTATACACTTGCAATGGAGGCAACTAAGATAAAACTATTCTGCTCCCTTCTGAAAAGGAGTCTACTCTAAAAGGAAAGAATTTGCTTCCACTGGGAGCAAATTCTTTCTTTTTAGAGTAGACACCTTTTCAGAAGACTTTCATTGTGGTACTTTATGTAAACTGCTTGTAATGATTCATTCACTTTCTATTGTTTTTCTTTTAACAATTGTGCAGGTTGATTATATATTCAGTTAAGTTAGGTAACAGAGTTCCCGCCTTTTTGGAAAAGACTTGCCAACTCTGCTTGTTATCTGTTCATTTTGTGGCTACTTTTTGCCTGTCTTTCCCTTTGGTATTGGGGGCTTAGTGTGCATCTGACTGTAATCAGTTCCTGAGTTCTCTTATTTACTTCGTGGTGTGCAGGAAAGCAAACAGGAAGTCAAAAAATCTGTCTCCCTCGTACAAAATAGTTGAAAGTCTACCAGGTGTTTCAAGTCCCCTTAAATTGAATTTAATGCGTTACATTTGTATTTGTTTTTCCTTTTTGTTCTCTCTCTCTCTCTCTCTCTCTCTCTCTTTCTCGTTCTCTCTCTCTCTCTCTCTCTCTCTCTCTCTCTCTCTAGCTGTTTGTTTGATTTAGTTGTTTAATGATATGTTTAACTATTGTCAAAATTTGTTCTTTCTTGCAGAAAATAACTTAACACAACAACTGGATAATATTGAATCAAACCAACGAACGAATCAAGCAGTTGTCACTGACATACAGAATAACCTGACGGGTATAATAGGAAATATATCAGCCAACCATCTTGTCATTGCGAACGTTTCTGGAGAAGTATCTGCTATCTACAGTAACATGGCGAGTGTAAAGAGAAATGTTTCAGATAACCAACAACTTATTACATCCATTAAAGAAGATATCTCAGCACTAACAACCAATCTGTCAAGAACCCAAATGGCATTTGACGCGCACACTAAAGACTTTTCTGTTGCAGTGAGCAATATTACAAAGATTGAAGCAAATGAATCAAGCAGTTATCGAGAGATTATGTCAATCAGTACAAACATGTCTACTCTGCTAGCTAACTTGTCTAGTATTCATGCCGAATGTCATGCAAACTTTGCAACATATAGCACAAATTTATCTACTTTACAAAATAACCTAACAGAAATAAATGTCAATGTATCATCCAGCCAACAAACGCTTGAATCTTTAAGTGCAGATCTGTTTGCTTTAGGAGCTAACGTGTCTAGTAATGAAGCAGAGTTACTAAAAATCAATGTATCACATACCGCAAAATTGTCGCAAATACAAACTGATTTGTCAAAAATAAAAGGCAATGTATCAGCCCACCAACATAACATTGTGACCGTCAATACAAATATATCTTTTCTAAACGTAACTTTGTCTAATTATGAAGCAGAATTTCGTTCAAACAATGCAACCGTTGCAGCAGAACTGACTGCTTTACACACAAACATTACACAAATAGAGAGTGATGTTTCAGCCTTCCGACGCAATATTGGTTCCCTCAACACAAGCATATCAATAATACAAGCTAACCTGTCTAGTACTACAGCGGAATGTCATACAAACATTGCAAATTTTACTGAAGAATTATCTACTTTGGGACATAGCATAGTAAGTATACAGGGAAATATCTCGGACAACACTAACAACATTAATTCTATGAATTCAGACATCTCAACACTAACAGGCAATCTGTCATTGACCCAATTAGAATTTCGTGATACCATTGCAGCGCACTCCAGAGAACTGACTGCAGACCTGTTTGATTTAAGAGCTAATATGTCAACTTACGAAGCAGATATACGAAAAATCAATTTATCATGTACCGCGGAATTGTATAATATACAAAATGACTTAACAAATATAGAACGCAACATATCAGCCAACAAGCAGGGGATTGAATCTTTAAGTACAGACCTGTTTGCTTTAGACGCTAACGTGTCCAGTAATGAAGCAGAGATACGAAACATCAGTTCATTTCATAGCGCGGAATTGTCTAAAATACACAATGAGTTGACAAAACTAGAAGGCAACGTATCAGCCAACCAACAAGAGACTGATTTTTTATGTGCAGATCTGTCTGCTTTAGGTGCTAACGTGTCCAGAAATGAAGCAGATTTACGAACAATCAATATATCATATATCGCCGAATTGTCTAAAATACAAAATGAAATGACAAAAATAGAAAGCAATGTATCAGCGAACCAGAAAGACATCGTGACCCTCAAGAACGAAATCTCTTTTCTAAACGTAAATTTGTCTAATTATGAAGCAGAATTTCGTGCGCAGAATGCAACCGTTGCAGCAGAACTGTCTTCTATACACAAAAACATAACACAAATAGAGAGTGACACTTCAGCTTTCCAACGCAATATTAGTTCCCTCAATACAAATATATCAATAATACAAGCTAACCTGTCTAGCTCTACAGCGGAATGTAGTACAAACATTGCAAATTTTACTGGAGAATTATCTACTTTAAGAAATAATATAGTAAGTGTGCAGGGAAATATTTCGACCAACACTTACAATATTGATTCCATCAATTCAGACATCTCAAGGCTAATAGGCAATCTATCAAGGACCCAAATAGAATTCCGTAATACCATTTCAGCGCACACCAGAGAACTGATTGCTGTAGAGGATAATATCACAAATATTGAAGCAGATGAATGGATCAATCGTCATGAAATTATGCTCATCAGTGCGAACATGTCCACTTTACTAGCTAATTTATCCAGTGTTAGAGTGGAATGTCATGCAAACTTTGCAAAACATACCGCAGACATATCTGCTCTACAAACTAACATAACAGACATTAAAGTCAATGTATCATCCAACCAACAAGAGCTTGAATCTTTGAGTGCAGACCAGTTTGCTTTAAGAGCTAACGTGTCTAGTAATGAAGCAGAGTTACTAAAAATCAATGTATCACATACCGCAAAATTGTCGCAAATACAAACTGATTTGTCAAAAATAAAAGGCAATGTATCAGCCCACCAACATAACATTGTGACCGTCAATACAAATATGTCTTTTCTAAACGTAACTTTGTCTAATTATGAAGCAGAATTTCGTTCAAACAATGCAACCGTTGCAGCAGAACTGACTGCTTTACACACAAACATTACACAAATAGAGAGTGATGTTTCAGCCTTCCGACGCAATATTGGTTCCCTCAACACAAGCATATCAATAATACAAGCTAACCTGTCTAGTACTACAGCGGAATGTCATACAAACATTGCAAATTTTACTGAAGAATTATCTACTTTGGGACATAGCATAGTAAGTATACAGGGAAATATCTCGGACAACACTAACAACATTAATTCTATGAATTCAGACATCTCAACACTAACAGGCAATCTGTCATTGACCCAATTAGAATTTCGTGATACCATTGCAGCGCACTCCAGAGAACTGACTGCAGACCTGTTTGATTTAAGAGCTAATATGTCAACTTACGAAGCAGATATACGAAAAATCAATTTATCATGTACCGCGGAATTGTATAATATACAAAATGACTTAACAAATATAGAACGCAACATATCAGCCAACAAGCAGGGGATTGAATCTTTAAGTACAGACCTGTTTGCTTTAGACGCTAACGTGTCCAGTAATGAAGCAGAGATACGAAACATCAGTTCATTTCATAGCGCGGAATTGTCTAAAATACACAATGAGTTGACAAAACTAGAAGGCAACGTATCAGCCAACCAACAAGAGACTGATTTTTTATGTGCAGATCTGTCTGCTTTAGGTGCTAACGTGTCCAGAAATGAAGCAGATTTACGAACAATCAATATATCATATATCGCCGAATTGTCTAAAATACAAAATGAAATGACAAAAATAGAAAGCAATGTATCAGCGAACCAGAAAGACATCGTGACCCTCAAGAACGAAATCTCTTTTCTAAACGTAAATTTGTCTAATTATGAAGCAGAATTTCGTGCGCAGAATGCAACCGTTGCAGCAGAACTGTCTTCTATACACAAAAACATAACACAAATAGAGAGTGACACTTCAGCTTTCCAACGCAATATTAGTTCCCTCAATACAAATATATCAATAATACAAGCTAACCTGTCTAGCTCTACAGCGGAATGTAGTACAAACATTGCAAATTTTACTGGAGAATTATCTACTTTAAGAAATAATATAGTAAGTGTGCAGGGAAATATTTCGACCAACACTTACAATATTGATTCCATCAATTCAGACATCTCAAGGCTAATAGGCAATCTATCAAGGACCCAAATAGAATTCCGTAATACCATTTCAGCGCACACCAGAGAACTGATTGCTGTAGAGGATAATATCACAAATATTGAAGCAGATGAATGGATCAATCGTCATGAAATTATGCTCATCAGTGCGAACATGTCCACTTTACTAGCTAATTTATCCAGTGTTAGAGTGGAATGTCATGCAAACTTTGCAAAACATACCGCAGACATATCTGCTCTACAAACTAACATAACAGACATTAAAGTCAATGTATCATCCAACCAACAAGAGCTTGAATCTTTGAGTGCAGACCAGTTTGCTTTAAGAGCTAACGTGTCCAGTAATGAAGCAAATTTACGAAAAATCAATTTATCACATATCGCGGAATTGTCGAAAGTACAAAATGACTTGACAAATATAGAATACAATGTATCAGCCAACCAGCAAGACATTACGGCCATCAACAAAGACATGTCCATCCTATACGGTAATCTGTCGAATAATAAAGCAGCATTCCGCGCACTCAGTGCAACCTACACTGCAGAACTGTCTGCTATACACAATAACATTTCAAACATAGAAGGTGATGTTTCAGCCATGAAGTTGGACATTGGTTCCATCAACGTGGACATGTCAGTACTACAATCTAATTTGTCCAATAATGCAGCAGAATACCATACCAGCATTGTAAACTTTACCACAGAATTATCTACTATACACAGTAACATAGCACGTGTAACACGAGACGTTTCAGCCAACCAACACAATATTGTGCATAATAAACACAACATTACACAAATAAAAAATGATGTTTCAGTTAACCAAAATGATATTGGTTTCTTAAATACAGATGTGTCAATACTGCAAACTAACTTGTCCAATCATGAAGCTGAATTCAGTCGAAACATTGCAAAATATACCACAGAACTTTCTTCTCTACATGGCAACTTGACCAAAGTAAACAGCGATATCTCAGCCAGTCAGCATGATATTGTTTCTATCGAAGCGGACATTTCCACAATGCGAGCTAATTTATCCAGTAGTCAAGCGGAATTCCACTCGAGTGTTGCAAAACAAATGACAGAGATTTCTAGTATACAAGATAATATCACAGCAATAAAAGGAGATGCATCAGCCAATCAAAACGAGATTGTTTCAATCTCTAAAGATCTGTCAACTCTGAGCGCTAACATGTCTCGAAGTCAAGCAGAAATTCATGTAATCATTGCAACATATACGGCAAACATGTCTACTATACAGAGTAATATGACAAGGATTGAAGGAGATATAGCATCCAACCGAGGAAGGATAGCTACCACTGTGTCGGACATTTCAGACATCTATGTTAATATCACAAGTAATAAAGCAGAGTGGCTTCATGTAATCGCAGGAATAAGGGCGGATATTTCAACTATTCGTATTAATTCAACAAGGAACGAAAAACTTACTGCAGCTAATCAGGGCAAGATAGATATCATTCAAGCTAGCATTTCAAATGTTCAAGCCAATATCTCTAAATATCAAACAGAGATTGCAGAGAATCGTAGAAATATCGCAACCAGTCTTTCAAAGATAACAGACAACACAGCCATTGTGTCATCACTTGCCGCCAATTCATCTTCCAGCTATGCAGATATTCGTGATCTCCAGCGCCACGGCAGTAAGTATTTTTCTTGCACACCAAATAAGGAAATCCTGGATTTAACCCTGGGATAGAAATTCTTATCTTACCCAGGTAATCTTACCCAGGATAAGCTAAAAATCTAGAATTCTCACGTGTTTGATATGCATTTGTTGTAATGGACGTCATGTACGGCATCGTTAAGGTTTACGTTACTGAATGTAATGACGTCATAAAACGCCACAATACTGTTATCACAATGTGGCGGACGTCAGCAATCGAAATGACTGCATTATTTAAAAAATATCTATGTTCAGAAATGTAAGAGTTGCAAGAAATAGAATCTATCATGAGTGTGAGGGGTAGATAGAAAAATCCGTCCCTCTCGATCACAGTCTGGCATCACTCGGCAAGCCTCGTGATACCTGCTTGAGCGCACCATAATTCCCATAGTGTCCCGAATAATTGGGCACTATTGTGTACAGTTGTGGATAAAGTCCAGGAGGTGAGTCGTGTGCAAGAATGACGACTGTTGCGCCATCTTTTGAATTATCTGTCCTTGAAATTTTACCTCAGTTTTAAGGCAAATTCTACTAGTGCTCTTCATAACTCCAACATCCTTTCAGATATATTGATACTTGGTAGGATTGTACGTCAGGTCGAGAAGGCGTGTTGTATACAAGAACCATAACTCCAGGTGCCATGTTCTTTTTTAGCTGTAAACGCTGACTGTATTTGGTAATAGAAACCTTGTGATTGTGATAAACTGCACGGCCTTTCAGATATATTGATACTTGATAGGATTGTACACGAGGTTTAGAAGGTGTATTGCGTAGAAGAGCCACAACTCTAGGTGCCAGTTTTTAGTTATCTCCCGTGATTGTATTTGGTATTAGAAACCTCGTGGTCATGATAACTCCAACACCATTTCAAATATATTGATGATATTTGGTAGGATTGACAATAGGTTGAGAAAACGTGTCGCGTACAAGAGCCACAACTAACTTTAGGTGCCAGGGTCTTTGAGTTTATCTCCCTTGACAGTATTTGGTAATAGAAACATTGTGATCGTGATACTTACATTTGGGCAGCTGCAAATTTTGGCGGTTTTTATGAGTGAACTTCTTGGCGGGTTTATATTTTGGCGGATTTTCTATTACCGCCCCTCCACACCAAAAAAAAAAAAACAAAAAAAAAAAACAAAAAAAAAACTTGATTTCTGATCTTATGTCTTATGTATGCGGGCTCTACACGTTGATTTGCAAGTAGTCACACACGAAAAATTATAACTGCATTTCACATAGCATTGTTCTCGGTGTGTGAGTGAATACAAATCAGTTTTATATAGTTATAGTTTATATAGTTATTTAATTACTGTTTTACTTATCCCATTGAGCTCACACGTAAAGCCGTCAATCAATTACCAATTATACCCGCTTTGTTTGACAATTACTGTCACGGTGTATTTGCTTCTAGTCATCCATGTTGTCTTTTGTCACGGGTAGTGCCCTTGACTTATTGACCGGCGCGGGAATTGCGCCGGTCTCTTAATATAGCTTTGGATTTTTACATATGGGAGCGTGTTCGATTAGCTCACTAAGAACTTTTTTGTATTTGCCGGGATCGTCGGTCTGTGACGATCCCGGCAAATATAAAAATCTTATTACAAACTGTGTTATAAACAGAGTAATATCTATTTTATTTTCATTTCAATCAAGAAATTTCATAAAGCTTAATAAAAGCAAACATTAACTCTTTCGGTGCCAAATTTCAGACGACATTGTCGTCTGCTTTTCTTTTTTAACAAACTATCGCCTGAAAAGAAATTTATCCGTAAAGTTGAAAGAAGGAATGTCAAACAGCGTAGATCCAGATGAGACGGTTCATAAATGGATCTATGCTGTTTGCAAAAGCCTATAATAATCGCCTATGGCAGTGAAAGTTAAACAATCACATTATTGTTCGATTTTACCTGTTACATTGAAAATTCATTAAACTTTAGTATACCTCTATGTAAACATGAGCAAAATTTGCGCCGGTACTTAGACGTTTACGTCTAAATATTTTGCTTTGTTAATGTTATATTGCCCTCCCAGCAGACACATGACGTCGCCTCAACGTCGATGCAACGTCATGACGTTGTACCGACGTTGAGGCGACGTTATATTTACGTCCTGTGCCCGCTGGGCTACATCATACTTGCGATGTGTATTGGGAATATAATTTCTGCCAGTTTGTTATTCTTCTCTTGCGCTCCGAGATCTTTATTGGCTGTTTTTTGATTTAGGCGTTTTTTCCCCTTGACCGCCAACAACACCAAAATAAATAAAATGACTGCCAAATATAAGTGTTTACAGTTACTCGAACACCCTATCAACTGTATTGATGATACTTGGTGGGATAATACAGAAGGTTGTAAAGGCGTGCCATGTACAAGAACCACAAATCTAAGTGTCTCGGGGTTTTTTTTAAGTTATCTCCCCCCTGCAGTATTTGGTAATAGAAACCTTATGATCGTGTTAACTCTAACACCATTTCAGATAAATTGATGATATTGTACAAGAGGTTAAGATGGCGTGTCGCGTACCAGAACCACAAATATAGGTGCCACGTGTTTTAGTTATTTCCCCTAAGAGATTTGGTAATAGAAACCTTGAGACCATGATAACTCCAAAACCCTTTTTTATTTATTGATGATACTTGGTAGGATCGTACACGATATTGAGAAGGCATGTTGCGTACAAGAAACACAAATCTGTGTGCTTCGTTTTTAGTTATCTCCCCTGACAGTATTTGATTCACAGAAACTTTGTGGTCGCCGAAACTCCAGCACCCTTTGAGATACATTGGTAGGATAGTACTTTAGGTTGAGAAGGTAAGTCGCATACAAGACCCAAATACCTGGATGCCGCAGTTTTTTCTTAGTTAACTCTACTGAAATTATTCGCCAACAGAAGCCTAGGGACCGTTACAACTCAACACTCTTGGATATATTGAGGATACTTGGTAAACTGAACAAGACTTTGAGAAGGCATGTTGCGTACAAGAACCACAACTCCGGATGTTGCAGTTTTTTAGTTATCTCACCTGGAAGTATTTATTTATAGAAGAACAGGGTAAGAGAAAAGTCCAGGGAGTGCCACAATCACAAACCGCATCTGATCGCTATAACTCCAACACCCTTTGAGATATACAGTTGACTCTCGTTATCTCGACCTCGCTTATCTCCAATAACCACTTATCTCGAAGCGAAAATCTGGTCCCTGCTTAAACATGAAAATCTAACAACAGATAACAAAATACTGTGGAAAAGAGTTCTCCTCTTATCCACAATACTTTCAATACATCTCTAAAATCAGGAGTCAAATTACATACACATTTGTTAAATGTGGTTCTTCGATTTATTTTTTCCTAAATTCTGCAAATCTGATATGGCGTGGTACCGATATCTCGAAGTATTTCAGAGTCCCTTGGAATTCGAGATAACGAGAGTCGACTGTATATCCATGCATATGTCTTGCTGATACTTTACAAAATGTACTGGAGGATTAGTGGGTGCGTTGTATTCTAGTAAAATTTCTGTGTATGTACAATCTTCTGGGGGCCATACTGGCTTTCGGTCGGGGGAGCTCCCTTCTCTTCTGACGGCTATCTTTTTTTTTATTTATTTATTTATTTTTTTACTTTTCATCATGAAAACACACCTATATATAATTTTACCCTCTTAAACCCCACTTTTATATAGTAAAATTAGGGTTTACCAGGGTAAACATTAGCTCTCTTATTTCTGCTCAAAAACATAGATTGTGGATACTCGTTATAACCGCCTCGGCGAGGCGGTTATAACGAATACCCACAATCTATGTTTTGATCAGAAATATGGAAAATATCAGAATTTTTATCCGAAAACTTCCAGTTTTTGGTGAAATTTTCAATGTATTCAAATTGGCGTGTTTTCATAATGCGTCGAGGGATCTGCCATCTCTTTTGACGGCTATTTTTTTTTTTTTTTTTTTTTTTTTTACTTTTGCAGGTTACCAGTCAGGTTTTACAGTTTGTATTCCATCACAAGGTTCGACGCCTGATACATTTAGATTCAATTCTGTGATAACAAACATTGGGAACCACTATGACGCGAGCACGGGGAAATTCCACTGTAAATATGCTGGTGTTTACATCTTCTCCCTTTCTCTATACAAGAAAAGTACCGCGGACTCCGCTCAGTGCTGGATTCGAAAGAACGGCTCAAATGTTTTATATGCATATTCTGATCCTAATTTAAATGCTGACAGAGGGTTCTATGAAGCCAGCAATTTTGTTGTTCTTCATCTCAATACCAGTGATGTCGTGGATGTTGGTGGCTGCACGAAAATTGACACAATGGCTTATGAGACCTCTTTCTCTGGCTTTTTACTGAAAGCCGACTAGGATTTTGTGTACTGAGAAACGCTGGCAAAGTGAAAAAGGCGCTGGCAATTGGCACAGTGACTTATGAAACCTCTTTCTCTGTTTTCTTTTTATTGAGAGTTGGTTAGGCTAGCACGCTCAAATTACGAAAACACGCCTATTCAAATATACTGAAAATTTTACCACCAAAAAAAAAAAAAATGAAAATTTTCAGATAAAAAGTTCTGATATTTTTCATATTTCTGCTCAAAATATAGATTGTGGGTACTCGTTAGAACCGCCTCGACGAGTACCAACAATCTATGATTTTTTGCAGACATAAGAAAAATATTGTATACCCCTGTAAACCCCAGTTTAACTATATAGGAGCGGGGTTTAAGGGGGTCAAAATTATATAGGCAAGCTTTTGTGATCAGTGATTAGCTGCTAAACGCCAGCAGTGAACAAGGTTGGATCCGGATGACACTGTTTGTCATATAAGCAACTTATAGTAATGAATGTTATTCAATAAAGCTTCCATATAGCATCTTTGTAATGCTTAGCATAATAGGTAAATATTTCAGGAGACAGTGTGACCTATTCTAAGAAAACCCTTAGGAGACAATTTGCATGAAATGTCAAAGCCATTTTTTTTTCTGGGAAAAATAAGACAAAATTTAATTCTGTCCTCTGCTGACTTTGCCAAGTGAGTGATATAGGTTAAATAGATAGTCGACCATTAGATTAGAGTCCAGAAGGGTTTTCTTTCCCTTACTGAGGATTCGACATAGTACTTTCAAATTTCAATATACAAAATGTTTCGACACATTAAAATAAAATATTGTTTAAACCAAATAGACAAAATAAATAAATAAATAATAATAATACACAAAAATCCAGCTATTTCCCAGCTAGGAACTTGAAAAATCCAAAAGATGTTGTTTACAGACTTCAAGTTCCGTATCTTGAAATTCCATTTTTTGAAATTTATAAACATATTAAGTTACTTGAAATTACAACTTTTCTGGAGAGGTTGCGCTGTATCTAGAGGAGGCATCTTGCAGTTCTCATTATCCCTCATGACCGGAGCCGTTAAACCTAGTTTTTATATTTTCTATTCTGTTTTGATCTGAATTTCCAAATAATCACCTTTTCAGATTTTATTATCGCAGCAGTAGTCATTTTAAGTGCTTGTGTGGAGGCATAAAACATCGCCCTGTGCTTCAATATAATAAAGCTGATATGGGTTTAACCCTTTGGGACTATTGGGGTCATCAATTTGTGTGATAATAAAGTACATTAACCTTTACCACTCTCTGGTCTAATTCAGCAGACGACTAATTGGTGATATTTTCCCAGAAAACAGGATTTGACATTTCATGCAACCAATAGCAGCAGTAAGATGAGGTCTACTGATATTTCTTGCACACCAGATAAAGAAATCCTGGATTTAACCATGTGATAGAAATTCTATCCTACCCAGGGTAAGATAAAAATCGAGAATTCTCACGTGTTTGGTATGCACTGATTGTAACTGTACGCCATCGTTAAAGTTAACGTCATTGAACGTCATTAAATGCCACAGGAATGTCATCACAATATGGCAGACGTCAGCAATCGAAGTGACACCATTATTAACAAAAAAATCTACGTCAGAAATGAAAGGTGTGCAAGAAAAGGAATCTATCATGGGTGTGAGGGGTAGATAGAAAAATCCGTCACTCGCGATCACTGTCTGGCATCATGAGGCCAGTGATCCTCGGGACGGACTTTTCTATCTACACCTAACACCAATGATAGATCCTTATAGTATCCATCCTGTAGTAATACTGTTCAAATACAAAATATTAAAAGCTGCAGCATCAGAAAACGTACATACGCACTCGGCAAATATTCAGACTAGCCTTTGCATTCGCGCACTTTACATAGCCAAGGATGTAATGTTATTCAGACCAGCCTTTGCATTCGCGCACTTTACATAGCCAAGGATGTAATGTTATTCAGACCAGCCTTTGCATTCGCGCACTTTACATAGCCAAGGATGTAATGTTATTCAGACCAGCCTTTGCATTCGTGCACTTTATATAGCCAAGGATGTAAGGTTTCTTCATGCGGAAAACAAAGACTGATCAGACTGTAATAATGTTCAGACTGATTTAAGTCTTCATTTGGAGTACTACAGAGGATACAATGTCTCACGTTGTGGTTTGTATAATTAAAGCCAATATATTTTCATTCTCCCTCCAGCCCAGTGCTCCATGCAAAATTTCATAAAATATGCCCATTGGGTTTAGAGATGCCATTTGAAAAGTGCCCAGAGGATCACGAATACCCCCGGCAGGCGCCATTTCTTAATTATAAAATAGTTTTAAGTCAATGACTATGATATAAGGCTAACTCAATGGACCATAAAATATAAGTAACTGACCCAAATATAGTTAACATGGTCAACCTCTGAATCACACTGATCTATCACCCCAAGTACAACATTTCTCCAGTAAATACGAGGGATGTTCGAAATGAATTGCTTATTTCTATCTGGAGACTTCAAATTTCAAGTTAGCCCAAAAATACTCATTTCATGCCCTCGAAGTACTCCCCGTGGCTAGAAATGCAAAGTTTCAGCCGATGTATCCACTTCTTGAAGGCGTCACGGTACGCTGATTTGGGCACAGTAATAAGGTACTGATGAATGGCAGATCCAAGTGCCTGTCGGGACTGGTATTTCCGCCCAGCAAGGAATGCTTTCAATTTCGGAAACAAAAAGAAATCACATGGGGCAAGATCTGGGGAATACGGGGGGTGAGGCAAAACAGTTACTTTTTCTTTCTTCAAAAACGCCGTAATTATTGCGGAGGTATGAGCTGGGGCAGTGTCATGTAGAAGACGGACAGGTTTAAAACCAGTGGCAGGGCGTCGTTTCTGATAATACTTTTTCAGTTTCTTCAGTACTACGTCTTTGTAGTACTTTCCGGTGATGCTTTTGCCATTTTTCACTGGCACTTTTATTGCGACTCCTTCACCAGAGAAGATTGCATACAAAACCTTCTTTGTACTCAAAGAACGTTTGGCAATTATTGGGCGTTTGCTGTGTTTAGTGGTTCAGATCTTATTGCTAACCTTTCTGACGGGCTCAAAATAATGGACCCAGGTTTCATCACCTGTGACGACATTGGCAAACTGCTTTTTGTCATATTTTGGAAACATTTGAAGCAGCTTTATGGCCACTTTAACCCGTTGCCTCTTTTGCTCGCCAGTCAACAGATGTGGCACCCATCTAGCAGAAATCGTTCTGACTTTCAAATGCTTCTTCAAAATAAGGTGAACCGTTGAAAGTGATATGCCTGCCTTTCGTGCAATATCACGAACTGTAAATCTGGCATCTCCTTCAATGATTTCCTTTATTTTGGAAACGATTTCTTTACGAGATGCAGATTTTGGCCTACCTGATTTCGGTGCATTTTTGATGGACTCTACACCAGACTCAAATTTCTTTTTCCACCGCCGAACTGTGTCATAAGACACACAAGAAGGTCCAAAAGCAGTAGAAATTTCAGTCATCAGCTTCTTCAAAGAACAACTAAGTTTTGAGCGAGCTTTGATGTAAGCCCGCATTTCATCTTTTTTGTCGACGCTTCTACCAACCAATTTTACTGCAGTGGTCAATGACTGCGTGTATTCAATTGGCAAATTTTATGTCTTACACTTAGTCTAACATGTACATTTATACACCATTGTGTAGATATTGAATAGCCCTATACAGGTATGTATTGGTTTTTATCGTGCCCCACGTGGATATCGAGCTAGAGGACAATAAGCAATTCGTTTCGAACAGCACTCGTAGTCTTCAAGACAAAATCAAGCAAAATCGCTTGATCATAACATATAGGTCACTGACCTACATATACTTGAATGGTCAATCTGATCTGTCACAGTGATCCATTATACCAGCTATGATGTTAATCCATTAAACAATCTAGAAGATATTAAGCGAAATCACTAGAACATGAAATATATGTTGATTTTATATTTACTTTGAGGTCAAAGTTTGGGTCACACTGTGTCATTATCTGTAAATATGACACTTAGGCATCAAATAGTGGGAGATATAAGACAAAATCGATGGGATGTGAAATACAGATCACAAAGACCTACATTTATTTGGGGGTAAAATGCTGTGTCATACTGACCCATAATCCCAAGCTATGATTGTCATACATCAAGTTGTCTTCAATATGTTACATAAAATCAATGGACCATTAAATATAGGTCACAGTGACCTAGCTACATTTACTTTTAGGTCAACTGTCGGATCATACTGATTCATGATTCCAAATAATGATGTTCATACATCAAATGACATTCAAGATATAAGGCAAAATCACTGGAAATATAGGTCAAGGTGATCTACATTTATTATTATGTTAATCGTGATGTCACACATAATCAATATCCCAAGTATCATATTAATCCATGAAAAAGTCTTCAAGATAGAATGCAAAATCGCTGGAGCATAAAAATTAGGTCACAATGACCTTGACCTTATAACACAGACTGTTGATGGGATAATTATGTCTGATGCCCATCCTTCTTTATTAAGAAGTTGTTTGTATAAAAAAAACTGCAATATACTACTTTATTGAGGCGTCCTAGATTTTGACCCGCCCTGGGGCATGACCCAAGGGTCTATAGATGTAGAATAGAAGAAAACTCTCCCGGGTATCCCCATACCAAATATGATATGGTTTCATGTATATATATATATATAATATATATATATAAAATAAAAAAAAAACTATTTACTTTGACCAAATGGTGGACCGGATAAACTTGGTTATAGCAGGTGTTTACTGACAAATTACGAACGGACGGAAGGACGGACAGACGAATGGACGAACAGATCTAACAAAACCTATGGCATACTTTGTATTCCGGGGGTATAAAAAAGAAGTCATTTTCCATATAAGATGGGGGTTGGCAGCGTTGCCTTTCTCCTACTCCTTCAACTATAGGCCCTGCTTCCTGAATCCATGCAGAGACAAAGGCCCCATATCTCTCTTCCTCCTCAAGTAAACAATCCTGGGTCAGGTAAACTGACCCAGATACACCATTAAGGAATTCTTGGTTCTCCAGAATGGTGAGAACCTATCTAGCGCCTGATTACACCCCTATAATACACTGCCTGTGTATTCACATTTCGCATACAGTTTAATCCTTCTCATGCTGAACACGTCATACTCTGTCTTAGCAAACAGTGTAGATCCAGATCAGTTGGCTTCTGAAGAAGTCAACTGATCTGGATCTGCACTGTTTGTCATTAAATATGTGAATTTCTATCAAAAACAAGTAATCTGATTGGCTGGAAATTAGAAGTGGGCATGGCATCTTAATTTATTCAGCACGACAAGGGCATGGGAGACAACTGTCAACATTATTTTGCCTTTCTTCTGAAAAAGGATCTACTCTAAAAGAAACCATTTGTTCCCCTTGAAATTTTATTTTGCATTCCTTCTGTAAAAGGGTCATCTTTAAAAGGAAAGAACTTACTCCACTTGGGAGCATTCATTTTCTTTTAAAGTAGCCCTAGGTAACAAATTATTTCCTTTGGTGTAAAGGTGAGCAAACAAAAAGTCAAAAACAAAAGTTGCTCCCCTACACCACCGCGCCCCCCTCCCCCCACCCCCAACCCCTTGTTACAAAAATGGCAAGTGTATCTAGTCAACGTATTGCCATACCAGAAATAACTGGGTGGGATTTTCCGTTTTTGCTTTTGCTGACAAGTTATCAAGCTTATCAAAAGTACTTAGGTCTGAACAAACAGGTAATCCAAAGAATTCTTTTCATCATATCCCTTGCAAAAAAATATTTTTATCACATTCCAAGTGATATGATAAAGATTAGTATTCTATCCTGATGAATTTAATCACTGAGTAATCAATGTATACCCAGAACATATACCACAGAGTAACAGACTCTGATCAGGCTGTGCACTGTATGACACTAATCCAGCAAGTTTTTAGACATCAAGCAGTAAAAGTTATGTCTATTATGATAATCCATATTAACCATAAATATTTGGACACTACATATATCATCATAATCGGATTTTTGATTAACGTGCAGGTACAGGGGCAACACCCACACAAGTGGGCCCCCTTCCAGATAGCTGGCTTGCTGCACGCATGACAGATCTCACACCAGATCTCCAGGTATGTCTATCATGAGGGTTGATGGCCGAGAGCTTCCACTCTCTGCAATCCCTCTCTGTCAGCTGTTTCCATGTCATCTTGGGCCTCCCAGGCCCACGCTTTCCATCAACCTGTATGTCAAAGGCTGTCTTGACTGCACCATTGGAGCATTTGATATGTCCATACATCGGAGTCTTCTTTCCTTCAGAATGAGGTCCAGATCCTCAATGCCAAGCCGCACAAGTAGCTCCCTAGACCTGGTGGTGACAATGTCTTGCGGTATGACATTACAGATCTGTCTGATCATTGCCCTGTCGTTTCGCTGCAGACGCTGGAGGTTTGGCTTTGTCAATGGCCAAGTCTCGCTGGCATGGAGCATTGCGCTCCGCACACAAGAGCTGTACACACGGCCACGTGTTTTGAAAGAGAGGTGGCGTAAAGAGAGAACTGGTAGCAGATCCTTGAACTTCTTCCAGGCGGTTTTCACACGTGTTGTGATTGAAAGTTCACAGCCACCTGCTGCTGATAGCATGTCTCCTAAGCAGCAAAAGGAAGCTAACACTTCAAGCTTGTCAGGTCCGACCTGGACTTCCTTCTGTGGTCTGTCATCCAAGGGGCGTGCAGTTCCCTGGCACCGTGTACATCTGTAGTCAGGGTCTTTTTTCAAGCGCTTGAGCGCACTGCATTTCTTGTGCACCCAGTGCTTGCAGCCATTGCAGAAGATGCTGTTGCTGCCCACTCCAGTGCGACAGACGGCACATGGAAACTCGCCTGAACTCTGCAGGAGGTCCAGTCCCGTACCGAAGATCATAATCTTTGTCTTTCCTGCATTTACTCTCAGTTCTTTCTTCTCCATTGCTTCTTTCCAGGTCAAGAGCCTCCTGACACATTCCTCAAGCAATTCAGCGATGATAACAAGTTCATCAGCACAGAAGTCCTCCCAGGGGACGCCAGAGTGGAACTCCCGTGATAAGGCTTCAAGCACGCTGATGAAGAGCAGTGGGCTGAGTATTGATCCTTGGTGAACACCAACCTTCACTTCAAACTCTTCACTGTAACCCTCACTAACACGGACATGGCTCCGCGCATTTGCATACATCCCCTGCACCAGTCGCACAATCCACTCCTCCACACCAAGTTTTCTCAGCGCCCACCAGATGACCTTCCGAGGTACTCGATCAAACGCCTTCTCCAGGTCTACGAAAGCCATGTAGAGTCTCTTGTTGGCAGTTAGATACTTCTCTTGCAGCTGCCTGACTGCGTCTGTAGTGCCTCTGCCTGGGACGAAGCCAAACTGGGAATCGTCGATTGACACCAACTGTCTGATGAGTCCGTCCACAATCCTCTCCAGGATTTTCATAACCTGCTCTGTCAGCTTGAGACCGCGGTAGTTGCCCCTTCCGAATGCGTCTCCCTTTCCCATGTAGTGGCAGACAATGAAACTCTGCTCCCAGTCAGAGGGTACCTTGCCATCACGAATGATTGCAGCTGCGAGGTCACGGATCATGGAGGCGCCCATGTCACCGGCTGCTCGTATCATATCCACCACTATGCCTGATGGGCCCGGTGCTTTGCCTGCCTTCATCTGTGAGACAGCCTTCTTAACCATATCAATGGTGACTGGGATGGGCGGGCCTTCCACTGGTGGTTGATAAGACAGGTGGTCTTGGTCCCAGTCAAACTCAACGTTGAGAAGCCTTTGGTAGTGCTCTAGTCAAGCCTTCTGCTTTGAGTCTTCGCTCACTGACATCTCTCTTGCATCGTTCTTCACAGATTTGTCACCAACAACATCAGTGTTCTCTCTTCTAAACTGATTAGCAAGGCGGTAGACTTCTGAAGACTTGGGGTCAATATTCTCGTAGACCTTCTTGTCGGCTTCTTGACGAGCATGGTGCACTGCATGTCTGGCATTTCGTTTGGCTGCATCGTATGATGCCCTAGTGCCTTTACCAGCCTTCCAGGCCTTGAAAGCTTCCCACTTGGCAGCAATAGCCTTTTCCACATGTTCATTCCACCACCAGGTTTCACGACGCCAACGGTGTGGCCGAGTTGTGCCACCCACCTCCTTAGTTGTCTTGAGCAGTCCAGTCTTGATGTTGTTCCAGATATCCTCAGTGGCCACATCAGCTACACCTGCAGATGTGCTCACATGCAAGTTGAAGACCTCCTGGAAATGGTTGCTTGTCTGAGGGTCCTTAAGCTTCCAAACTTTGAGGCGAGGGGTGAACTTGCGCTTGGATTTTGGTGGCACATAAATCTTCATGTCGCATACAAGAAGCTGATGTTGCAGAGCTACTTCCTCGCCAGGGATCACTTTTACATCTGTGACAAGCTTGCGCATGGTCCTACGGAAAAGGATGAAGTCTATCTGCGTGGCTATGTTTCCCGACTTGTATGTGATAAGATGGCTGTCACGTTTCTTGAAATATGTGTTCCCAAGAAGCAGGTCAAATGCTAGGGCGTACTCTAGGATTCTCTCACCCTCAACATCTGGTTCCGGCCTGCTATACCACATTCCACCATGTACTTCACAGTATCCAGTGCCTGCATGGCCTACATGGCCGTTCCAATCTCCACATGGGATCAGAAATTCTGATGCTGGGATCCTGGCAGTCACAGCACGCAGCTGATCAAAGAACAGGTCCTTAACCTCATCACTTAGACCACTCTGTGGGACATACACAGACAGGAAGGTAACCACATGCTGGCCGACTATGGGTTTCACCAAGATGTTTCTGTCTGAGACTCTCTGAACCTCAAAAACTTTCTCTATCCACTCTTCTGCCACAAACACTCCTACACCAGCAGTGGCTTTGTTGTTTCCTGACCAGAAGAGCTTGTACCTGGTGTTTCTTGATTATGCGGCAGTTGCAACCACGGTATCTAGTTTTTTGAATGCAGCAGACATCCACTTTCCTGCGGGATAGTGTTTCCACTACCTCGCAAACTCTTCCTCTCAGGGTGTTCACATTGAGTATTCCCACCCTGAATTTCCTCAGGTGCTTGCTTGATTCGCACAATGGCCCGACCCTGCCTCCCACACCTGACAGGTGGCCAAGCCGGAGATGTTACCAGCAGAATTTGATGTCTGTTGGCACCGCCTAACTCTAGTTCTATTCTTGTGTTTGCCATGAAAGACTTTGGAACAACTGTTTTTACGGAATCGCCTGTCCTAGCTGACATCCCAACTCAGTTCTTTTACGGCATCTGAACATGCACGCCGTTCCCGCACTCGGGCAGTGTGCTTTGCCGTTGTCCTTATAAAGAAAGGATCGTCCGCCAAACCACAATAGCTAGAACACCAAGCCATCGGTCTGTAGATGATTGCTGCCTAGCTCTTCCACCCAGGTTGTGGCAGCCTCGTAACCCTGAAGGTGGGGAGGCAACTGTGATAGAGGGCAGCCTCACATTCCCACACTCATGTTGAGTGTCACAGCTGGATGCAGTTTTACGTCATACCCAGGACAAAATTCCTTAAATTTAGATGAATGGACTTGTAGTGTCCAAATATTTAGGGTAAAACATGTTAAGATATTGCAAGAAAAAGAAGACCATCACGAAAACACGCCTATATAGTTTTGACCCCCTTAAACCTCACTTTTATATAGTAAATGGGGTTTGCAGGGGTATACATATTTTTTACTATTTTACTGAAGAAAAAAAAACAGAATGTGGGAACTCGTTAGAACCGACTCGCCGAGGCGGTTCTAACGAGTACCCACAATCTATGTTTTGCGCAGAAATATGAAAAATATCAGAATTTTCTGAAAATTTTCATTTTTTGGTTGTAAAATTTTCAATATATTTGAATAGGTGTGTTTTCATAATGATTGCCACAAAGGCAAGAGCTTGCCATATGTGGCAAAGATTAATAACTCAAATCAGAAGAAAAAATGTTGTATTTCTTGATAGCGGCACATTATCGCATCAAGACCACTCCGCTATTAAGAGCAGCTTTTGCAAGTCCCAAATGGTTCCCCACCAATAAGACCACTTTTAGGCACCCCATTACGAAAACACGCCTATTCAAATATACTGAAAATTTCACCACCAGAAACTGAAAGTTTTCAGATAAAAACTAGGACAGTGTTTTTCGGAGGAAAACGTATGTACCCCACAAGTTTGAACAGACCTATCGTTGAAAAAGGTTGTATCTGTATTTTTTCTTTTTTTCGTGTGTGTGTGTGTGTGTGTGGTCGATGGGGGCCATTTTCCAAAATCTAAGCCCTAGTGTGACCTTGAAAATGGGGTCATGGTCACCAAAATCTAATCAGTTCTTGTCCCTATCTCAAAAATATAGCTGTACAAGTTTGGTCAAAATCCATCCATTCATTCTGAAGATAGGGTGCAGAAAAGCCATTTTCCAAGAATCTAAGCCCTCCTGTGACCTTGAAAATGGAGTCAAAGTCACCAAAATCTAATCAGTTCTTTTTTCATGTCACAACAATATAGTTGTGCAAGTTTGGTCAAAATCCATCTATTCCTTCTTGATAGGGTGCAGACAAGCCATTTTCCAATAGTCTAAGCCTTTGTGTGACCTTGAAAATTAGGTCTAGGTCACCAAAATTTAATCAGTCCTCTTTCCATGTCACAACAATATAGATGTACAAGTTTAGTCAAAATCCATCTATTCATTCAGGAGATAGGGTGCAGACAAGCCATTTCCAACCATCTAAGCCATCATGTGACCTTAAAAATAGGGTCATGGTCACCAAAATCTATTCAGTTCTTTTACATGTCCCCAGCAATCTAGATGTGTAGGTATGGTCAAAATCCATTTGTTCCTTCAGGAGATAGGGTGCAAACAAGCAATTTTCCAGCCTTTTCCAACAATCTAAGTCCTCGCGTGACCTTGAAAATCGGGTCAAGGTCATCAAAATCTAATCAGCATTTTCCCCCACCCAATGATAAATTTATGTAAGTTTGGCCAAAATCCATCCATTCATTTAGAGTGCAGACAAGAGGCTACGCCGACGCCGACGGGATCCGCACTAAAAACAATGTCGCCCCACCCCCCCTCTATGGTGGGGGATATAATTCTGATATTTTTCATATTTCTGCTCATAATATAGATTGTGGGTATTCGTTAGAACTGCCTCCCTGAGGCGGTTATATCAAGTACCCGCAACAATCTATGTTTTGAGCAGAAATAACAAAATAATGTATACCCATGTAAAATCCCAGTTTTACTATATAAAAGTGGGGTTTGAGTGGGGGTAAAAATTATATAGGTACGTTTTCATGATGCAAAGGCTGGGCTCGGTGGCTCAGTCATACGCATGTCTGACTGGAGATCAGGAGGTCGCACGACTGATCCCCACTGGGTCCAGCAACATTCTTTCATAGAGACTCATCATGAAACATTTTCCACGGTCATTCTCTTCTTTCTATTGATTCAAGAAGGGCAGTTATCACTTTCTGGCGAAAGAATGTGCACAAGTACAGAAACAAGTGTGGTTAGGTAAACTGACCATGCTCAAAATGATTTGAATCGGTTGACTCGGCCTTAAAACCTCAACACAAGGCACTGTATTTCAGAGGGTTGTGAAATACAGCAGGGGCATGAAGTGTAACAGTTACAGATCCAAGAACAAATCGACTTATGGAATCTTACTACCACCAATGTCCACCGCTTCACTCCTGGTTTAGACAATCAAACTATAAAGAGTTTGTTTTGTTTGTGTTGAGGTTTTACGGCCCAGTCAACCCAATGGGGTCATGTCGAGCGCGGTCAGTTTGCCAAACCACACGTTTTACTGGGCAGGCTTAGTCCTCTAAGCGGTTAACCAGTACTGTGCACATTCTTTCGCCAGAAACTGACAACTGCCCTTCTTGAATCAGCGGAAGGGAGAGAATGACCGTAGAAAATATTTCATGATCAATCTCCACGAAAGAATGTTGCCGACCTCGGCGGGGGTTGAACCCGCGACCTCCTGGTCTCCAGTCGGACGGCGCATCCAACTGAGCCACCGAGGCCGGCTATAAAGAGTTTAAACCAGAGGGCCAATATAGCCCTGTATCGCTCACCTGATTACCAGATAAATTGGCCTTTGGGTTCAGGAGAAGTGCAAAATAGATTTTCAAGATAGCGGCCATCTTGGATTTCTGATCGAATCATTTTAACTATTTTTTATCTACAAGTCACCTTAATGCTTCCTACCAAGTTTGGAGTCAATTGGCCTTTTGATTCAGGTAAGCGAAAAACTGACTTTCAAGATGGCAACCATCTTGGATTTCAGAATGATTTAGCTATTTTGATCTATTAGTCACCCCAATGCTTCCTATCAAGACAATTGGCCTTTCGTTTCAGGAGAAGCGAAAAATAGAGTTTCAAGATGGCAGCCATCTTGGATTTTCCACTGGAACAATTTTAGCAGTTGTTTATCTACAAGTCACCCCAATGCTTCCTACCAAGTTTCAAGTCAATTGGCCTTTCGGTTCAGGAGAAGCAAAAAATGAATTTTCAAGACGGCTGACAGCAGCCATCTTGGATTTCCAATGGGAACGATTTAGTTATTTTTACCAACAAGTCACCCCGATGCTTCCTACTAAGTCTCAAGACTATTGGCCTTTGGGTTCAGAAGCGAAAAATAGATTTTCAAGATGGCAGACGTGGCAGCCATCTTGGATTTCCGATCGGAATGATTTTACCTATTTTCGAGCTACAAGCCAATTGGACTTCCGGTTCAGAAGAAGCGAAAAATAGATTTTTAAGATGGCCGCCATGGCAGTTATCTTGGATTTCTGATTGGAATGAGTTTAGCTATTTTTGATCTACAAGTCACCCAGATGCTTCCTACCAAGTTTCAGGTCATGAAGTTATTCAGTTCAAGAGAAGAAGTGAAATATAGCTTTTTAGGATGGTGGCCATGGCAGCCATCTTGGATTTCTGATCAGAACGATATTAGCTATTTTTGATCTACAAGTCACCTGGATGCCTCCTATCAGGTTTCCAGCCAATTGGCCTTTCGGCTCATGAGAAGAACCGAAAAATAGATTTTCAATATGGCTGCCATGGTGGCCATCTTGGGCCGTCATTTTGGATTTCCGGTCAGAACGATTTTAGCTTTTTAATCCACCAGTCACCCTGATGCTTCCTACCAAGTTTCGAGTCAATTGGCCTTTCGGTTCAGGAGAAGCTAAAAATAGATTTTCAAGATTGCCGTCATGGCAACCATCTTGGAATTCTGATTGGAATGATTTTCGCTATTTTGATCTATAGGTCACCCCGATCTTTCCTACCAAGTTTCCAGTCACTTGGCCTTTCAGTTCAGGAAAAGAAGCAAAAAATAGATTTTCAAGATGGCTGCCATCTTGGGTTTCCGACTGGAACAATTTTAGCTATTTTTGATCTACAAGTCACCACGATGCTTCCTACTAAGTTTTGAGTCAATTTGCCCAGGGGTATAGGAGGAGTGGGCTTTTATAGCAAATGTTGACGCCACACTAAGGACGAGGGACATTAACTGACCACAATAGCTCACTTTGAGCACTTCGTGCTCTGGTGAACAAATAACGAGGCCCACGGGCCACGGTTCGCTCACCTGAGTGAGATAGCCACTGCAGACATGCAGATGTTCCAAATAATATATGCAAAGATTTAGCCATAAGGCATCCTCGGTTTTGGAGAATAGGATTTTTAAATGTTTTTTCCCATACAAATGCATAGGGAAGCGAACTTGTACGACCATTATTTTAGCAACTTTGGTAGACCCCCTGTCCCCGATGATTTAAGCAAAGATTCAGCCCGAAGGCTTCCTCGGTTCTGGAGGAGAAGATTTTTTAAAGGTTTTTACCATATATGGGCATGACTGCCATCTTGGTCAATGAACCGTGACCATTTTAGCAATCTTTCATTCCCCCAACCTTAGGAGGCTCCATATGAAATTTGAGCAAAATTGGCCCAGAAATCGTTTGAAATTCTGAACATTTTTCCCATACAAATGCATAAGGAAGCAAAATTGACCTTACCATAAAAAGGTCAAATGTAAATGTACGAACATTATTTTAGCAACTTTGGTAGACCTCCAGTTTCTGATGATATATGTAAAGGTTCAGCCATAAGGCATCCTCGGTTTTGGAGAACAAGATGTTTAAAGGGTTTTCCATACAAATGCATAGGGAAGCAAACTCAAAGACGTATAAAATTACTTATTACTGTATTATTTACGTCCTTGGCAAACTTGACCTTGCCGTAAAAAGGTCAAATGTCAATATACAATATTTATTTTAGCAATTTTGGTAGACCTCCCGTCCCTAATGACTTATGCAAAGATTCAGCCCCAAGGCATCCTCAGTTCTGGAGAAGAAGATTTTTAAAGGTTTTTACCATATATGGGCATGGCGGCCATCTTGGTCAATGGACTGCGACCATTTTAGCAATCTTTCATTCCCCCAACCTTAGGAGGCTCCATATGAAATTTGAGCAAAACTGCCTCAGTGGCTTCAGAGGAGAACTCGTTTGAAAATGTTAACGGACGGACGGACACATGGACGGACGACAGACGAAAAGTGATCACAATAGCTCATCCTGAGCATAGCTCAGGTGAGCTACAAATATAACAACAATGTGTTTCTCCCTTTTATTTAATAATAGTCTGATCATAAAATCAAAATGAAAGCTTGGCCCTCATGCTTAAGAAAAATAAATGGCGCTTGTAACACTGTAATTTGCTCACTTCTCCAAACCCACGAATTTTACTGCCGTACTAAAACTCATAGTGTCAAACAAATATTTTTTCTTATTTCTCCACAAAAAAACTTACATTTTGGGTACTCATTAGAAGTTCATTCCTGAGGCCCTTCCAGATGAGTACTCACAACATATGCATTGGTACAGAAATAAGAAAAATACACAACCTCTTTATAACACTATTGTTGGGGTCCATAGCATAAACCGTGTTAGTTAAACAACTGTGTTAGTTAAATAACCTTGTTATATCCACACAAAAATGTATAGATTATATTGAAAAATGACCATTTATGGTCATTTTTCAATATAATCTATACATTTTTGGATCCATCTTTGAACCGTGTTGTATCCGAAACCGTGTTATAACGGACCGTGTTATAAAGAGGTTGAAGTGTATCAATTTCCTGCTTTATCTGGGGCTATGCACAACAGCTGAATAGAAATAGACCTGACATATGTAAAACATGACCAGCACAGACCAAGATCAGCCTTTACATCTGCACATATTGTTAAGGGTCTACACTGTTCACTAATAAAATCTTTAAGGTTCATTCATTATAACAATGACCTGTGTGGACTCGTATCTGTCCACACATGATGCACATGTCATAAAGTTGCTGCCAACTCTGCGAATATACAGTCAAACCTGTCTTAAGCAGCCACCCATGGGAAGCTTAAAATGTGGCTGCTGAAGGCAGGTGGCTGCTTAATACAGTTCAAATATATAGGTATATGAATTTTGGGGCAACTTTCCTCTGGCTGCTTAATACAGGTTGGCTGCTTAATAGAGGTGACCACTAACACAGGTTTGACTGTAAATTGTTCTTTTTGTGGCTGTGTAATTGTATTCATTACGAAAACAAGCCAACTCAAATGTACTGAAAATTTTACCACAAAAGATGAAAACTTCCAGACAAAAATTCTGATACTTTTCATATTTCTGCTCAAAACATAGATTGTGGGTACTCATTAGAACCAACTTGGTGAGGCAGTTTTAACGAGTACCCACGCTCTGTTTCTGAGCAGAAATCAGAAAAATAATGCATATCCCTGTAAACCTCAGTTTTACTATATTAAAGTGGGGCTTAAGGGGATAAACATTACACAGGCATAATTCTGTGATCATCACGAAAACATGCCTATATAATTTTGCCCCCCCCCCCCCCCCCACCCCCCCCCCCCTCAAACCCCACTTTTATATAGAAAAACTGGGGTTTACAGGGGTATACCATATTTTTCTTATTTCTGCTCAAAAACATAGATTGTGGGTACTCGTTAGAACTGCCTCGCTGAGGCGGTTCTAACCACAATCTGAGGCGGTTCTAACGAGTACCCACAATCTATGTTTTGAGCAGAAATTTGAAAAATATCAGAGTTTTTGTCTGAAAATTTTCAGTTTTTGGAGCTGAAATTTTCTACATATTTGAATAGGCGTGTTTTTCGTAATGGTTGTCTTTCCCTTTTGATGTTGAAAGACTGATGTGGCTCTGACTGTATCAGATCCGAAGTTCACTTATTTACTTTGTTTTCAATTTGGAGGGCCTCATAATTAATTATGTTGTGCTGATATATTTATGTCACATGTGAGACAATTCTAATCAGTTATACAACATGTTTGAGATTTTGTGAAGACTAAAAGACAAAAATTATCTGGTCATTTCTCCAATTAGGAGCCAAGTATAAAATAAATAAAACATTAGTATACCTGAAAAAAAGAATAATAAGAAACAAAAATGATACATCAATATAAAACTAAAGCATTATTATCACAGATAATATGAGATACATGTATGGGACTTCAAACACTGATACACTAGACCCAAGAAATCTTCGTTGTAGTATTTTTATATAAGCTAGGGCACAGTGTTACCTACAAGATAACATATGTGCACAGTGACGACTCCGATCAGCCTGCACATGCACACAGTCTAATCAGAATCGTCGCTTTCAATTTGTAGATCCCCTGGTAATTGGCTACCCACTGAGGCCCTGCAAAAACTCTGATCAGACTGTGTGAATCTGCAATCTTGCAAGAAATTCTGAATCCTGGCACATATTGTAACTAGACACCTGAACTATTTGCTGCACATATACTTAACCCATTTATGCCAAATAGACTCTTCAATCTTAGATCTTTGGATGAGTCCATTTCCAATATAAGGGATGTCTGGTTAGTTTTTTTTATCACCAGTTTTTATATATATTCCTGTACTTAACCCTTGTCCTGCTGAACCCTGATATACCCTGCCTTTGCAAACAGTGTAGATCCAGATCAGTTGGCTTCTGAAGCTCTGGATCTGCACTGTTTGCTATTAAGTATGTGAATTTATAGCAGTAATCCAGATCAAGAAATCTGATTGGCTGAAAATTAGAAGTAGGTATGGCTTATTAATTTATTCAGCAGGACAAGGGTCAATCCAAACAGTGTAGACCAAGATCAGACACCACATTCTGCAGTGTCTGATCTGGGTCTGCACTGTTTGCCAATGCCCCATTTATGGGACGCTAAGCTTAAATAGGTTAACGCAGAGCATGATGGGTAATAATTTTAGTAGATGACATTTAAAATATTTTTCTCTTTTTTCCCAGAAAGCCGGCTTCCACATTTCATGCAAACTGTCTCCTATGCACTGAAATGTCAAGGTCTGCTTTCTAGGTAAAAAAAAAAGAAAAATATCATCAATTTGCCAAGAGAGTGATAACATTGCATATCTGAATATTTAAGGGGTATGGGTAAAGAGCAAATGTCATAATGGCTTTTAGATCATTATAAGTAGAGCTCTAAATAAGAGAGGTACAGTATCAAGATATGTATTTTGTATTTCTCTATGAAAATATACTGTAGTCTACCTAATATCAGGAATGAACTTTTCATTTTAACAGCACATATTCCTATTAGCGCACAGGCAAGAAATTTCAAATTCTTTAGATTACAGCCCGTCTACTTTTATCCACTTCTTTACAAAATCATATATTGTGGGTACTTATTTGAATTGCCTCGACTCACATGAGTACCCACAACATATGATTTTATAAAGCATATCGCATAAGCATCATTAAATATGACCTTTGCTGAGCTTTCTTTAAAGTGTGCCCTTATTACAATATTCAACCGAATTACCGCACATACCCCTATAAGCGCAGAGTTAAGCAATTCTGTAGTCTTCAGATTACAGGCAGTGTATTTTTTGTCTACTTCTTTATAAAGGCATATTTTGTGGGTACTCATCTGAATTGCATCGACTTGGTGATGCAATTCAAATGAGTACTCGCAACATATGTCTTTATAAAGAAAATCGGACAAAAAAAAAATTGCATAAAAATCATCAAATACGTCCTTTTCTGATTTTTTAAACTGTACCCTTAATAGGTAGATACATATTTTACCACAACAAAGTGTTCCCGGTAATTTTGAAAAACGTAAGTGCACAGTGCAGTAATTAGGTCGAATACGGTAGGTAGATATTTCACTACACATTGTTTCCAAAATTTTGAAAAACCTAAGCGCACTGTGCGGTATTCAGGTAGAATACAGAAGTTGTGGATACTTATCAGAAATACCTTTGCAGATCACATCTAATGAGTACCTACAACACATGCATTTGTGGAGAAACATTACGAAAACACGCCTATTCAAATATACAGAAAATTTCACCTCCAAAAACTGAAATTTTTCAGGTAAAAAACTCTGATATTTTTCATATTTCTGCTCAAAACATGATTGTGGGTACTCGTTAGAACTGCCTTGGTGAGGCGGTTCTAACGAGTACCCACAATCTATGTTTTTGAGCAGGAATAAGAAAAATAATGTATACCCCTCTAAACCCCCGTTTTTCTATATAAAAGTGGGTTTAAGGGGGTCAAAATTATATAGGCATGTTTTCGTGATGTAAAGAAAGTAACAATACATGTAGTTTTTGGCTGAGAAAATGTCCTTTATCTAGAGCATCTTAATAAATTCACAACCATATTGTAAAACGATGAGCTGAAACATACAAAAATATATCTGAGCTGCTGGAAACAAATTACTTCCTTTTAGAGAAGACCCACTTTCAGAAGGGGCTAAATTGGCAGGAGAACCAACAGGAAGCTATTTGTCTCCCTTGTCAAAAAAAATGGCAGAAAACTTAACAAATGTATCCCAACCCCTCAATGCAGTCATTATGTTAATGTAGTACTAAATACATGTACATGTAATATAACATTATTTTTTTTCCATATTCCCTGACATTTTTTCATTAAAAATATAAAGAACTTCATTTTTACGTCCCACCTGCATACAAAAATGTAAAATTTTTGGCCAAGGACACATATCACCAGCACCATATTTGATTGACTGAGCTGAGGGTTTACCAGCCCAGTCAACCCTGTAGAGTCATGTCAAGCCGGACAGTTTACCCGAATACACTTTTTCCTGGTTAAGCTTTGTCCTCTAAATGGTTAACCAGTATGTGTGCACATTCTTTCGCCAGAACCTGACAACAGCACTTCTCAATATGAAAACATGCCTATTCAAATATACTGAAAATTTTACCACCAAAAAATGAAAATTTTCAGATAAAAGATCCTGATATTTTCATAGTTCAGCTCAAAACATAGATTGTGGGTACTTGTTAGAACCCACAATCTATGTTTTTTAGCACAAATAAGAAAAATAATGTATACCGCTGGAAACCCCAGTTTTACTATATAATAGTGGGGTATAAGGGGGTCAAAATTATATAGGCATGTTTTCGTGATGTTGAATAAGCCGATGGCCGCGATTTTCAACACCTCCCATGGGACCTGGGGGATGTTTATGCATTGAAAAACCATGTTTGATCACTATTATTGCATAAAAATTAAAAACATTTGCTACATTTCGCGTTATTTCTTGCACTATTTTGTTTTGCCATTTCACTGATGTCTCGCAAACGCAATTTCCACGGACTATGCTCGTTCAAGGGCTGGGCACTACACATCTCGTGACGGCAGCAATTATGTGGCCCCGGTACAGGCATATTGAAAGTTGCATAGCCGTGCATTAACGGTGCGTGAATAGCCTTGTTAATACACGGCTTTTTGCCAGTTCATGCACAGCTGTTCATAACATGCAGCACTGCTTTTTATGCAATAATAACCCTTAAACTGACAATCACAACAATTGTCATCTGCTTTGTCATCTACTTGTGATTTTAAACTTCATTTTTGCAAACTAGGAGCAGTCTGATCTAGGCCCACTCTGTTTGCCTGTATGCAAAAATAGGTTTGAAAAGTTTGCAAGAATATTCAACAGATGACATAAACAGACGACATTTTCAGATGCAGGTTTTCTTGGCATTTAAAGGGTTAAGGGAGGAAGCTAGGGTGGACATACGTACACAGGCAAATAAATGAATGAAAACTTGCATTTCTAAGTTGCCCATGCTAACACAGGTGCAACAAAATTGTCAGTCACACATCTACTGTATGCAGGACTAAATAGTACCCACATTTTTTTTTTTTTTGCATAAAAACATATTTTAGCACATTTAAATCTACATCTATTCACAATATTTAATGTCATGTTTAGATGAAAGGTATATCAAGATAAATATTTTTCTTATTTCTTGTTTTCGTGGAGAAATAAGAACAGTGCATATCAATACTTTGTGACTGAAAAAAAGCATCTTGTTGTGAGCCCTCAGTAATTATAAAAATAAATGTAAACTCAGATTTTGGAGACAAAACTACAGAAATATATTTGAGTTGGATCAAGAGAACAAGAAAAACACCTAACGGCATTATGGACCAGTTTTTCAAAAAGGTTAACCAAAAGGTAAACCTCGGACGATGCCCAATGCCCGACCAAGGCCTGCTCACCCAGACATCGCTATTTTAAAGGACAGAATTTTGAAAACCCTTCCAAAAAGACATCTTCAGGGCATATATTGACTTGGACAGATCAAAACAGCCTCCAGGGCTTTTTTCTATAGGTTCATCTACTCTACAGTATCCAATCAGCTTGTAAGCCTATTAACAGATACCGATTTGCATGGCAAACATTTTTGGATCCCATAAGAACCCTCAATTACATGGTTCTAATGAAATCCTAAGAGATACAATTTATGGTTAAATAAAAAACTACTCTATGGAATGCTCTACTTGTCATAGCACTAACCAAACATATGTGTGGTATAGAGGACATGATACACTTGGTTTTCTGCCATTTTTACAAGGGAGACAACTTTTCAACCTTATGTTTGCTTTCCAGGCCCCTTCTGAAAAAGGGTCTACTTTAAAAGGAAAGAATTTGCTCCCACTGGGAGCAAATTCTTTCCTTTTAGAGTAGACTCATTTTCAGATGGAAGCAAAAACACTTTTGTCAGAGTTGTCTTCCTTGAAGTGTATCACCTCCTCTTGGATAGAAAACTAGGCTATAGAATAACCTACTTATCTGCCATGTTAGACAAATATTTTTTAATTATACCTTGTTCAAAAGAAATTGATATCATCTTATCTGTATATAACTTAACTACTGGGACGCATTGGGAAAACACGCCTATTCAAATATACTGAAAATTTCACTGGAAGTTTTCTGATAAAAATTCTAATATTTTTCATAGTTCTGCTCAAAACATAGATTGTGGGTACTCGTTAGAGCCGCCAGTTCTAATAAGTACCCACATTCTATGTTTCTGAGCAAAAATAAGAAAAAATAATGTATACCCCTGTAAATCTCAGTTTTGCTATAGAAAAGTGGGGTTTAAGGGAGTCAAAATTATATAGGTTATATGGGTATGTTTTCATGATGACTTAAGTTCTTCTCATACTTATCCTAGAATTTGAAAATGTATGGTCACCTCTCTACAACCACCACCTTATAACAGCCATTTATAAAAGCTTGTTTTATTCCAGTTTTATGTCACTTTCAACAATCTTTAAGTCATACTGGAACAGAGTCTGGATGTGGCAGGAAGCTCAGTGCTCCCTTTTAGGGGGCTGCCCTACTGAAATTTCACCCCCAAGACACGATATGATATTCTACCCAGTCAAAATATATTGAGACCGGGCTGACCAGTTCCGATTCCTACCTCTTCTTTCTTAATGCTTCAGCACCAAGCTAAAGACTGGCCAGTACCATCCTTAACCCAGTGTAGTCTCAAGACACCTAAAAGGGTAACTGGCAAAATGTGGCACAGAATGTGGCATCTATCAGGGTTTCCAAATATTTTAGCTACTTTTCTCTAGAAATATCTAAATCACATAGCATAAAATCGAAATTAGAATCTTCCAATATATAGTGTGAAGGAGTTCATTCAGTGTACAATGGGTTAAAATCTTTGGTATGACTTGGCCAGGGATCAAACCCACAACCTCCCGGTCATAAAGTGGGCACTCTACCACAGCTCTTGATAAGGCGCTTTTTTTTTTTAACCAAAAAGTATCAATATTTTTCTTATTTCTCGATGAAAACATATGTTGTGGGTACTCATTAGAAGCGCCTTGGCGAGGCGCTTCTAATGAGTACCCACAACATTATGTTTTCATTGAGAAATAAGAAAACTATTAACCTGATACTCACTCTTATCTAAACCTATGCTCTGCCCCATTAAAGGCAAAGAAGTGGTAATTTACCTGTACTATGCAAGAATATGTCTTCTACAACCTTATTTTGGCTTTCTTATAAGTGCTTGCTTAACCCTTCTCTTGCTGAACATGACATGCCCTGTCTTAGCAAACAATAAGAAGCCAACTGATCTGGATCTGCACTGTTTGTCATTAAATATGTGAATTTCTATCAAAAACCCGGATCAAGTAATCTGACTGGCTGGAAATTAGAAGTGGGCGTGGCTTCTTAATTTATTCAGCATGATAAGGGTTAACACAGGTTAAACTGTAGTAAAATGGACTTGTTCAAATTTTTGGAGATGTAAGACAAGGAAACCAAGAAGTTAACCCTTAAACTGCCAATCACAAAAATTGTCGTCTGCTTCGTTGTCTGCTTGTGTGGACCCAGAACAGACTACTCCTCTAGGAGCAGTCTAATCAGGGTCCACTCTGTTTGCCTGTATGCAAAAATAGGTTTGAAAAGTTTGCAAGAATATTCAGCAGACTACATAAACAGACATTTTCAGATGCACATTTTCTTGGCGCTTTAAGGGTTAAAGTGGAACGCAATGTAAATTGTAAGTATGTTTTAGAGTAAAGTGCTTAACAAGCCATTTATTGTGATGCAAAAGTTTTCAAAGTCGGCCTAGAAATAAGGAAGTTGTGGTGGTTTGAATATATTAAAAATGGCTGTCATGGATGCCGCCATATTGTAGGTTTTGTGACGTCACACAGCCCAAATTAAGTATGGAAAACCAAATTATAAAGGGTTTTAAGAATAATTTTGCTACAGATTTTTTATAATCTTTTAATTCTAGTGACAAGCAATAATTCCCCACAAAATAAACCAACTTCATGAGAATAACTGCCTTTATGAAAGGAATTTTAATTTTTATTAAACCTCATTAAATATTCAAAATGGCGGCACCCATTCCACCAATGTTAAAATATTAAATTGTCCTTAACTTACTTATTTTTCCACCGATTTTGATCAAATTTGTGTCAAAATTCATTGTTTGTAAAGTTCTTTATTTTAAAGCACAAAGCCTTTTAAGGTTGCGTTCCCCTTTAAGGCATCTGAATCTAGTAAATCTTCAGCAACTCAAACACGGAAGGATCCTTTGCCATAGCTGATTTGACCTTGTTTTTAAGTCCTTAGGTATTTCTTCAGATAGCTCAAGAAAACAATTATTTAGCGATATTTTAGGATAATTTTCTTATCATGAATATGTATGATGAGTGTACTCGTTAGAATCCTCCTTGAAGTGATTCTGTGAGTACCACAACATAACATTATTTTATAGATCGAAATGACATCCCTAAAGTATCTTAACTTGCCTCCAGACCTTGCACTATGATTAATGCTCAGTGGCTCAAACTACCCATGTCTAGAACAAATTCCATGGTCCCAAAGATGTTCGCACCACTGAAGTTTGACTGTATATAAGGTAAATACGATATACTAGTATTTTGGATGACACAATCAGAAGTCCTCCTCCTCACTTTCATGGCCAATGGGAGAGGGGGATTCTGGATAAAGGTCCATTTCATCACCCAGATGAACCACTTCACCTCTCTCACTAACATAAGACTGCTCAAAACTGTCCATTCCATAACTAAAATCACTGACACGTGAAGCATGCCCCTTTTCGGGCGATTCAACTCTTTCTTGTATGTTTTCCTTTCTAAGCTCATCTCTTCCTTTCTTTTTCTGGTTCTCTTCTTCCTCTTCGTCAAAGGGAGACAAACTCATGATTATCTCCCCTTCTGGTCCACGTAAACTTTCATAGCTTTCCGTCACAGCCAACCTGTTCTCTTTATCAGATTCTCTATCTTGTTTAACAAGAGCCTGCTCAGTTTCAACATGCTCATTGTCTTCATCTTGGGTCTGTGTGGTATCTCCAGTCACGTCCACTGTTAAATCAGAATCGCCAATATGTCTAAAAGCACCGCTGGTTCCCTGTAGAATTCTCTCATAAAGATCATCATGACGTGCCTTTAATGCATCATTTGATTCATCAAAGAATGATGACATTGTTGGGTCGTTGGAACTTAAATAGGATTTGGGTCTCAGATTTCCATTTACAGGTTTTTCAGAGCTCATAAAGCTATTGTTTATTTGGTTATTTCCTCCTATGTCTCCATAGAAACCATTTGTTTTTCCAGCTGTTTTGGGGAACTTGGTAGGCTTATCTGTATCAAATTTGCTGGAAGACTGTTGCTGATTGAAAGGGGAGCCTTTGGCATCAAGACCTGCCATGGTGATTAGCTGACCAAGTCTGAAAAATAAATTAAATAAAAGTGCTGTGCTCACAGAATTCCTTCATTTTTTTTTTTTCAAAAATTATTCAGGAGACTTAACCCCAGCCCCTAAAAGTAAGCCAAATATCATAAGCCACTACACGCAGTTCAAATATTTTTCTGAGATATCTTGTGCAAAAGGTTTAGCAGACCCTGCCAAAAATGCTCACCAGGGCTTAGACAGTTTTCAAAGGTTGTGTTTGATTTTTTTTAAGAAAAGGTCAACATTGAATATAGGTCATTTGGAAAAGAAATAAATACGGGTCAGCTAATTTTCTGTAAGGAACACATGTATGAAATACATGATACTCTTATACTCATATTATCACAATTTGTATAACTATACACCACAACCTCTTCATAACAATGATCGTTGGGATTCACAAAAAAAAGATGTAAGCTAAAGAACCATGTTGTATCCAAACAAAAAAGTATAGATCCCCATTTTTTTATCTAATCTAGACATTTTTGTTTGGATTTTATAGTCATTTTTCTATATAATCTATATATTTTTGTTTGGATACAATACTTTAGGGTTCATCCTTATAATGAATTTCCTGTCTTACCCTGCATCTCTGAGGAGGTCTAGAAATTCATGGAATTGTTTGAAGGATGCTTCAATGCTCTCCAGAACACTGTCATCATCAAGAATACTGCCCTTTGTTCGCTTCAGGCGACTGTTTTCTTCTCGTAGTTTCTTGTTGTCCAATGTCAACTGAAAATTATATTTTGCCCATCATTTATTTCTCTGTCAAACTAAGCGACTAACTATCATTTGTATCTGTGTCAACTAAAACATTTGGAAAAGGAATCATGTATGCATGTTGCTTTCATTTCAACCCCTTTTGCTTTGTTCTTGTGAATGTTTGTTGCATAGGAACTGAAAAATCAGGATAAAATATGCCATTATGAAAACACGCCTATTCAAATATACTGAAAATTTTACAACCAAAAAATGAAAATTTTCAGATAAAAATTCTAATATTTTTTTTCAAATTTCTGTTCAAAACATAGATTGTGGGTACTTGTTAGAACCGCCTCGGCGAGGCGGTTCTAACGAGTACCCACAATCTATGTTTTTGAGCAGAGATAAGAAAAATAATGTATACCCCTGTAAACCCCAGTTTTACTATATAAAAGTGGGGTTTAAGGGGGTCAACATTATATAGGCATGTTTTCGTGATGCTTCACCCTTTACTCCACTATGAGCAAATCCAGCAAACGTCAATATTTGTCAGGTTTGGTAAGGCACTTCTAATGAATACTCACAATGTATGTTTTCATGGAGAAATAAGAAAAATACAGTAAAACCTCAATGGCTCGTACGTTTTTAGGACCATTGAAATTTAATCGAGACATGAGTAGTTCGAGCCACAGAAGGTTAATCATGGCGCCAGGTCAGGAAGCAAATTGCAATAATTCAATGAAATCTTTTCTATCTTCTTTGCAATAATGGTATGTTGAGTATACTGAGGCGATTCTAATGAGTACACTCAACATACAATTTCATGATAAAATAAAACATTTCCTTACATTTTTGTTTTCTAGAACTATCGGAAGAATTTCATAGGGACTCAAAAATGCGTTTGAATTAGCCATGGTAAACGAGTTATCAGTGTTTGAGTCATTGAGGTTTTTCTGTATCCATACTTTATAGCTGAAAAAAACACCTATCTGGAGCTATGAAGGCCTGTGGGACTGTGGATGCCAAGACAGACATCATGTCAGCAAAAGTAGATCACAGCATAGTGGAGAAATAAATAAAATATCAAAACAAAAGTTATTTATGATAAAAAGTATTATTATATACAAAGTAGTGAAATATAGAGAATTATTAATGAAATAAAATGCATATTTTCACTAGTGAAATATAAGTTTTATATTTTTACTAGTGAAAATATAAAACTTATATTTTCACTCCTCTTAGCAGTGAAAAATATAAGATCTAGATCTACTTTTTTCTTATTTACATTAATGTTTTCATTACACGAGATGAAAATTTTTATGGTATTCACTGAAAAAGAGTAAATTTTCTTTTTATTTTATTTTTACACGCCAATGCGCGTTTCTGACGTCATATCTAACGTCACCAAACAAAACAAAACATGAACGTCATGGCGCCAAGGGACAAAACTGCGTGTCAGACTTACCCTTGCAAATGCAAGATTTGCATCTCTTCTATCGAAAGTGATGTATATAATAAAAAGAAAATTCAAATGTTTGTCGTGAATATGACTTTTATTTCATCTCATGAAGTGAAAAAAATGTATATTTCATTCGTGCCTTCGGCACTCATGAAATATACATTTTTTCACTTCACTCGATGAAATAAAAGTCATATTCACTCTAAACATTTGAATATCCTCTATATATGTACCCCAATGTTCTCCTATATACAGTCGAACTTCAATGGCTCAAACATCTAGATATGGGTAGTTCCAGCCACTGAGGGGATAACTGCTTTCAAATTTGGCATTTGGGGAGGTAAATCGGCGGTTTTACGGTCGGAAATTTCGTTTTACGGCGACGCGTCAGCGGAGCCGTAAAACTTAATTTGCGACCGTAAAACTGCCGATTTACCTCCCCAAATGACAAATTTGATGCAGTTATCCCCATTCTAATGCATTTATTCATTTTTTTCTATTGAAAAAATGTACTGTTTGCACAAAACGACAAGTGCTGTGAGCTGCGTAAAACCAAACGCCAGCCAATGAGAAGCGACGTTACGTGATGACGTCAGATTTGTGACAGTATATCGCAGAATATACCGTCGCAAATTTTTGACGTTATCCAATCAGACGTCGCGTTACATACGCGAGTGTATTAGAATGAGGGTTAATCACAGGGCCAGGTCAGGAGGCAAATGGGGATAATCTAGTGATGTCTTTTCGATCTTCTACATATATGTTGAGTGCGCTCAATGAGGCAACTCTGAGTACACATAACATACATTTTCAGGATAAAATAAGAATATGTCCCTAGAATATCCCTACATACACCACAACCTCTTTATAACACTGTTGTTGGGGTCCATAGCATAAACCATGTTAGTTAAACAACCGTGTTATATCCAAACAAAAATGTATAGATTATATTCAAAAATGACCATTTATGGTCATTTTTCAATCTAATCTATACATTTTTGGGATCCATCTTTGAACCGTGTTAGTTCCAAAACCGTGTAATAGTGAACCGTGGTATAAATAGGTTGAAGTGTATTTGTTTTGTTGAGCTATCTGAAGAATTTTCTAGGGCTCAAAAATGTGTTCAAATCAGCCACAGTAAACAAACAGTCAGCATTTGGGTCATTTAAGTTTTATTGTATAGTAAAAAAACAGGGTTTTGTAGTAATCTATGTTATTAGGCTCAGAGATTTACACCAGCTTTTTATTTTTTATTTCTTGTAACCTTCCTTTATTGCTTTAATCAGTCTTAATGTTATTAATAAACAAAATTTTCCTCGTTTCCCATATTATATTGTAACAAGAGCACCGCATGCGAGTGCCAAAGCTCGGATGCAGTTTCTTTTAGAAATATATAGGGCATGTTTGATTATAAGCAACAGAACTACTTAAAGAAACCACTTTTCAACAAAAATTCTAAGTCAAAAAAGGGGCATAACTGTGCCAAAAATATTTTGAGGGTTACCTCCCCTGTTGATATGAATTCCCCTTTTCATAATGAAAATGGGATATAATTTGGATAGGAAAAAAATATGGGGTCACCTACTTTTTCATGAGGAATCCATATATGTAATATATGCACAGTTCAAAACTTAAGCTATGCATCAAAAAGTGTGCAATGTAAAAATGCCGAAAATGACAGAGGGCCATAACTTTTCAGAATTTTATTCAAAAGTTAATCAGAACATCTCTTCATTGCTACCAATCTATTCCTTAAATTTCAAGGCTCTAGTTTCAATAGTTTTTGAGATATTTTGCTGACAAGATTCCATCCATATTTCTTCAAAGGGCCATAACTCAGGAAATGGGCATAATTCTGACGGGGGAAAAAAAATATGTGACCGCTATTGTTTTCATGAGGAATCCATACATGAAATTTCAAAACCCCAGCATGCACAGTTCAAAACCTATGCTAAGCATCAAAAAGTGTGCAATGTAAAAATGCCCAAATTGACAAAGGACCATAACTCAAGAAGTATTTTTCAGAATTTATTCAAAAGTTAATCAGGTCATCTACTCATCGCTACCAATATATTCCTTAAATATATTGGCCTCAATAGTTTTTGTGATATTTTGCTGACAAGACTTCATCCATATTTTCTTCAAAGGGCCTTAACTCAGGTAAGGGGCATAATCCTAATTAGAAAAAAAAACCCACAAAATATGTGTCAGCTCTAGCCTCAATAGTTTTTGAGATATTTTGCTGATAAGACTTCATCCATAGTTTCTTCAAAGGGCCTTAACTCAGGTAAGGGGCATAATCCTAATTAGAAAAAACAAAAACACAAAATATGTGTCAGCTATTTTTTCATGAGAAATCTAAATATGAAATTTCAAAACCCTAGCATGCACAGTTCAAAACTTGTGCTATGCATCAAAAAGTGTGCAATGTAAAAATGCCCAAAATGACAAGGGGCCATAACTCAAGAAGTACTTTTCAGAATTTATTCAAAAGTTAATCAGGTCATCTATTCATCGCTACCAACCTATTCCTCAAATTTCAAGGCTCTAGCTTCAATAGTTTTTGAGATAGCTTACTGAAAAGAGTCCATCCTTATTTTTTCAAAGGGCCATAACTCAGGAAAGGGGCATAATCCTGATCAGAAAAAAAATATGTGTCAGCTATTTTTTCATGAGGAATCCATATATGAAATTTCAAAACCCTAGCATGCACAGTTCAAAACTTATGCTATGCATCAAAAAGTGTGCAATTGTAAAAATGCCCATAGTTATAAAGGGCCATAACTCATGAAGTAATTTTCAGAATTTATTCAAAAGTTAATCAGGTCATCTATTCATCAATACCAATCTATTCACCAGGTTTCAAGGCTCTAGCTTCAATAGCTTTTGAGATATTTTGCTGATAAGATTTCATCTATATTTTTTCAAAGGGCCATAACTCAGGAAAGGGGCATAATCCTGATGGGAAAAAAAAACATAATACAGAAAATAAAGAACTACTGTGCTTTCCACATCTTTCAGAAAGTTGTTTTTTGCTTGGCGTTTCACACAGAAGAAGTAAATTTGCAAACTTTTGTCATGATTTAATGCAAAACCATTTGTCGTAACTACCTATGCACAAAAACGTTTTATTCTAGTCAATGTTTTTTGGTTTTTTTTGTTTTGTTTTTTTTAAATCAAATATTTTCACTTTTTCCCATAGTTAAAATGAATGCAAATTATGCAAAAATCTGTTCAGTAGGTAACTTGGAGGCAGATTTTCAACAAGCTCCGTTTGTTCAATTTTTCTGAAATGTTTACAATACTGTTGTGAAACATCAAATATTCAAATTCAGCAAAGAAAAGTAAAAAATGTTTTCTAAGACTTCAAAAAAATCACTTCACTATAGAAATTGAATAGGTCAGACCAATTTATGGCCGTAAATTTAGTTTTAGAGTAAATACTTGAGAACAAAACGCAGAAACAGAAAAGACAAATAGTTTCTAATAAGATATGGTCGATCAGAACAAAACATTTTCATTTAAAATAAAATGCCAAGCAAAAAACGTTTTTCTGAATGATGTCGAAAGGACATTAACTGTAAAGTTTTAGAGTTTGTAGACTTCATTTCGGGTGAACGCTAGGGTGGATGCTGTGGTGGACAGGTACATGGACTGACAAATGAATGGACAACAACTTGCATGTCTAAGTTGCCCATGCCAATGTAGGTGAAACAAAATGGCTTATCTAGAGATATGGATTGGAAATATCAGAACAAAACATTTTCATTTAAAATAAAATGCCAAGCAAAAAACGTTTTTCTGAATGCTGAATGATGTCGAAAGGACATTAACTGTAAAGTTTTAGAGTTTGTAGACTTCATTTAGGGTGAACGCTAGGGTGGATGCTGTGGTGGACAGGTACATGGACAGACAAATGAATGGACAACAACTTGCATGTCTAAGTTGCCCATGCTAATGTAGGTGAAACAAAATGGCTTATCTAGAGATATGGCTAGGAAATATATGCTTAACACAGGTATTAATGTCAAGAGCCATGAAACTTCTGCATCAACCTTCTGATGCTCACAGCTTTAACCAGATTCAGAGTCCAATACCTACCTCTACTACTCTTTGTTCAGCCTTATGTCTGGCCAGTCGTTCTTCTTGTATCTGTCTACGTAACTGCAATACTTCCACCTGCAATATTCAATCACATGACTCCAGATATATGGGGCATCACACATTTTTTTTCATATTTCTCCACATAAAATTATGTTGTGGGTACTCACTAGAAGTGCCTCACATATGTTTTTGTGGAGAAATATGAAATACAGTCGACTCTCGTTATCTCGAACTCCAAGGGACTCTCTAAAATACTTCGAGATATCCGTATTTCGACATATCAGGTTTGCAGACTTGAGGAAAAAATAAATCGAACAACCGCATTTAACAAATGTATATGTAATTGGACTCTTGAAGTTAGAGATGTACTGAGAATATTGTGGAAAAGAGGAGAAATTCTCCTCTTTTCCACAATATTTTGTTACCTGTTATTAGATTTTCTGTTTATAAGCTGGGACCAGATTTTCACTTCGAGATAAGCGGTTATTCGAGATACGCGAGGTCGAGATAACGAGAGTCAACTGTATATCAAACAGTTTTGAGTTGGAAAAAAGAGGCTTATGTGGAGTTATGCAAATCAATCTATATAATATGTAGCCTAATATTACATAGCTCTAGATAAGGCCCCTTTTTCATTCCAAAAATATTTTCATATTACCACGAAAACACATGTATTGGTACTCATTAGAAGTGCCTTGCTTAGGCGCCCACAACATATGTTTTCATGGACAAATAAGAAAAATATTAACCTGATACCCACTTGTATCTAGACCTATGCGTAATACATAGTACAACCAACCTGTTTGACAGCACGTGCGCATGGCATGTGCGCCCAGCGAAGACTCGGATCAGCCTGGGCATCTACCAAGTCTGATCAGTCTTCACTATGCACACAGTGGGTAGCTAAGGACCCAAACTTTTTACATGCAGACAGCAAAAACTCTAATCAGACTGGGTGGATGCCAAGGCTGAGCTGAGTCTTCGCTGTGCGCACATGCCATTTTGTATGTTTTATCATGCGCTGGCTCATATAAGAATTAGAATTTTCTGGATGTGCAGGCTGATCTGAATCCACATAGTTCACCTACCTGTCCCATCTCATACCTTTTAACCCTTGTCCTGCTGAACCTGGATATACCCTGCCTTTTCAAACAGTGTAGATCTAGATCAGCTGGCTTCTAAAGAAGCCAACTGATCTGGATCTGCAATATTTGTCATTAAGTATTTGAATTTGTATAAACAACTTGGATCAAGTAATCTGATTGGTTGAAAATTAGAAGTGGGTTAATTTATTCAGCATGACAAGTGTTAACCTTTACTACTCTCTGGGTAGATTCAGCAAACGACAGATTTGATATTTTTTTCTTATTTTTCCCAGAAAATAGGGTTTGACATTTCATGCAATTCGTCTCTTTCCAAGAAACAAGGCACTGATATTTCATGCAAATTCTCTACCTTCTGGGAAAAAAAAAACAAAAATTCAACGTGTCATCTTGTGAATTTTTTTCCCAGCATTCAAAGCTCTAAGGCAACAAATTCATATTTTTCTTATTAATGCCAGAAAATAGGATCTGACAGTTCATGGGAATTGTCTTGCATGAAATGTGAAATCATATTTTGTGGGGAAAAGATAAGAAGCACACAAAGTTAGTTTTCCCCCTTTTTGTCAGGCGTTTGAAAAAATAAAGTTTCCTAAATTATTTCTGAGGTATTAAACACAAGCTAGCCCACTGTATAATAATAGAAAAACTACTTCTATACAAACCCTAAGTCCTTTCTGGTTATTAACTTGTGTAGACAGAGCGCTATCGTCAAGCTTAATCTTCTGTAGTTCTTCGATTGTGTCCTCATCATCTTCCTCTTCCCCCTCACTTTCCCCCATCGTCACAACAACAGCTGACTGGTTAGGGGTACCATGTGGGGACATTCCTTCACTATTTTCTAACAGGCTACTCTGACCTGGGACATGTTCAGGTGGATAGCCCCTGTGAAAAGAATACAAATAAAGCTTGCTTTATGGGAATTGATTTACACTCTCAGGGGAAAAAACTACCGTAATAACCCAAAGTATTAGGACTGATAAGCCCAAAAGTGTAGACCCAGATCAGATGCCGCAGTATGCGGCATCTGATCTGAGTCTCTACACTGTTTGCCATACATACAGCAATATTTTAGACACATCAAGAGGTAGTAGAATGAACTGGTTCAAATTTTAGGACAAGGATGGTAAGTAGATAAGGTGTCCCCATACTTAGGGTAAATACTGTATATCAATATTGTTTTTCCTCCCTTTTGAAAATGGTCCACTTTAAATGGAAAGAAATTGCTCCCACTGACTTGGGATATGTTCTGGTTTGTTTGGTTGTTTGTGTTGAGGTTTTACAGCCCAGTCAACCCAATGGGGTCATTCAAGCGCGGTCAGTTTACCTAACACTTTATCTGGGCAGGCTTAATTCTCTAAGCAGTTAAACAGTATTGTGCCCATTCTTTCCCCAGAAATTGAAAACTGCCCTTCTTGAATCAGCGGAAGGGAGAGAATGACCATAGAAAATATTTAATGATCAATCTCAAAAGGGGTCTAATCCACAAAAATCCAACTGAGCCACCGAGGCTGGCAATATGTTCTGGTGAATAACCCCTGAAAAGAATGCAAATACTGTATTGCCAGTATCTATTTGGACAGACAGGCCTGAACAAACAGTCTAGACACAAATGATATGTCTCAGAACACAGCATCTCATCAGGGTCTACACTGTTTGCCACTTTGCCCACAAGCAATCCCAAATCAGATCTCGACAATATCAATGCACGTACCACGTTTGGTGAAAATCTATTGATATTTACTCAAGTTATCATCTGGAAACCAAATATGGATGGATGGGCGACTGACAGATAAACTGATGGATGGACACACAGATGTTTAACATGAAACCATAATACCCCTATAGTGTGGTAGGGATTAAAAAGTATAGGATAAACAATTCGAAATTTTGGGACATTAACCACATATGTTTTTGTAGAGAAAAACATCTGAAAACTCCTCTTGTCTAGATCTATGTATTTGAATACCCCATTACAATATGTCTCCCCAGCCTCGGTGGCTCAGTTGGATGCGCCGTCTGACTGGAGACCAGGAGGTCGCGGGTTCAACCCCCGCCGAGGTCGGCAACATTCTTTCGTAGAGATTGATCATGAAATATTTTCTACGGTCATTCTCTCCCTTCCGCTGATTCAAGAAGGACAGTTGTCAGTTTCTGGCGAAAGAATGTGCACAATACTGGTTAACCGCTTAGAGGACTAAGCCTGCCCAGTAAACATGTGGTTAGGTAAACTGACTGTGCTCGACATGACCCCATTGGGTTGACAGGGCCGTAAAACCTCAACACAAACAAATACAATATGTCTCCCAAATAGCTGGACAAGTCCATTTTACTACCTGGTGAGGTGTATAAACACTGCAGGATTAACCCTTGTCCTGCTGAATAAATTAAGATGCCACGCCCATTTCTAATTTTCAGCCAGATTACTTGATCCAGACTGTTGATATAAATTCATATACTTAATTACAAACAGTGCAGATCCAGATCAGTTGGCTTCTTCAGAAGCCAACTGATCTGGATATACACTGTTTGCTCTGATCTGTATATACACTGTTTGCTAAGACAGGGCATGTCGTGTTCAGCAAGAGAAGGGTTAGTGGCAAACTGTGTAGACCCTGATCAGATGCCGCATTCTGCCCAAATAATTAGTGTATGTATAGAGTAAACTTCTGCTATTAAGAGCAGCTATTGCCAGTCCAGGTGATGTCTTCATTATTCTATACACAATATTAATCCTTGTCCTGCTGCACCGGGATATATCCTGCCTTTGCAAACAGTGTAGATCCAGATCAGTTGGCTTCTGAAGAAGCCAACTGATCTGGATCTGCACTGTTAGCCATTAAGTATGTGAATTTATAGCAACAATCTGGCTCAAGTAATCTAATTGGCTGAAAATAAGAAGTAGGCGTGGCATCTTAATTTATTTAGCAGGACAAGGGTTAAGCCCACCTCACTAATAAGACCACTTTTAGGCAATCCTAAAAGTGGTCTCAATAGTGGAATTTTACTATATATGATTTACCTGTATCTATTGGCTCTGGCAGCTGTCCTCCAAGGCAATCCTGGCCCAGCTTTCACACCTTCAGAGCTGATTGGTTTCATCTTTCGAGACACCCCTACTGACTCTGCAGACCGGGTTCTTCTCCTCGCTGCCCCAGCTGTTATCTGTAAAGATAAATAATGTGCAATGTGGGTTGGTTGGTTGTTTTGGAGTTTAATGGCAACATTATTAAGGTCATGTTGAGCTGGTCAGTTTGCCTAACCACACTTTTCTTTGGCAGGCTGTGCAATGTGGAAAAAGGGTACTTATACATTATCACATGGCCAATTTTCAAAATACAACATTACTTAATGTTTCGTTACTTACAAAATAAAGATCTTTTACAAGCTTTTTCAGATCAATTATTGGAGTTTCCTACACATTCCCATAGCGCGAGATAAAATGTTTTTTTTTCCATCTGAAAAGTATGTTTGTTTTCCATTTTCCCTGACAAAAACATATGTTGTGGTACTCATCGGAAGTGCCTTGATAAGGTGATTCTAATGAGTACCCACAACATATGTTTCTATGGAGAAATAACAAAAAATATGATGTAGCTATCCCTTTTTATCTGGAGCTATGCACTTCTTTCAAATTTCAATCTGGTTTCTTGCTGTTACTCAACATTACTAAATATATTATATTATGCCTTCTTGATCATTCTCTTTGCTTCTCTGCTTCCGTAGCAGAGTCAAACACTAAGATTGTCTATGGCGAGGGCGTAGACAATCTCAGTGTCTGCCACCGCTACAGAAGCACTTTATGAAAGGTCATGGACTAGTCCATGGGTGGCTCAATATTATAATAAAGTATTAGCTTCACAAAAAGCTTGATCTAGGCTAAACACACAATAAATGTTAAAGCTGACTGAAAATTGACAGCAAAATGTCAAGTTCCATATTAAATCATCAAGTAGTATCCACAAATATGACTAGAGCAAGTCGATGGTGCACCATTGCATATCCCTGCGCCAGTGCCATCGCATATCTCCACGCACATCAAAATTCCAAATGCGTTCCTCCAGTCCTCATCCACAGGGCTATTATCTGTGACTGTTTCAAGGTTCTAGCTCAAAAAGCCAAGGAGGAGTTATGTGACATTAGACAATCAAAAAAAAAGGACCCAAAATCCTACTTTTTGACCTCTGGTGATCCCCAGACATGCCCCGGGGCAAAATTTTTTACACCACTTAATTATACTCTTCATTATCTATGACAGTGAATTCCTATAATTTATTTTCCTAAACTCCTTTACAGACAAAGGCCTCTATTTTTTTCTAAAAAAATACAAGTCTTAAGGGTTTTTTTCACAAATATGAAGCAAAACAGATATTTCCTAAGTAGACAGGCTAAGCTTTAATACCTTGTGCCCCATAAAAAGTACTAACCTACAAGAACACTGCATCTGATCAGGGTCTACACTGATTACACTAAATACTAATGATCCAAAATATAAGTTTGGTATAGACTGGGCATGCTCTGATCAGATTACACACACAGAGCTCCAGAGCTATGTACACATGTGCACAGTCTAATCAAAGCACACACAGTTTGCATATGCCTGACGAAAGCTTTTGTCATGTTTGTTTGTTGGAGTTTTATGCCTGAAGAAAGCTTTTGTCATGTTTGTATGTTGGAGTTTTATGCCTGAAGAAAGCTTTTGTCATGTTTGTTTGTTGGAGTTTTATGCCTGAAGAAAGCTTTTGTCATGTTTGTTTGTTGTAGTTTTATGCCTGAAGAAAGCTTTTGTCATGTTTGTTTGTTGGAGTTTTATGCCTGAAGAAAGCTTTTGTCATGTTTGTTTGTTGGAGTTTTATGCCTGAAGAAAGCTTTTGTCATGTTTGTTTGTTGGAGTTTTATGGCCCAATCAACACTGTTACCCTAGTCCTGCTGAACCAGGATATACCCCGCCTTTGCAAATAGTGTAGATCCAGATCAGTTGGCTTCTTCAGAAACCAACTGATCTGGATTTGCACTGTTTGCCATTAAGTACTTGAATTTATAGCAACAATCCAGATCAAGCAATTTGATTGGCTGAAAATTAGAAGTGGGTGTGGCATCTTAATTTATTCAGCATGACAAGGATGTAGGTCATGTCGAGACATTAGCCTTTATCATGATGTGGCGTACATATAAATACAGTTGACTTGTTACCTCAAAGTCCAATGGACTCTCTGAAATACTTTGAGATATCCGTACCTCGACGTATCAAATTTAAATAATTGAGGAAAAAATAAATCGAGCAACCACATTACACAGATGAAAGTAGTATATGTTGCCCCATATACTACAAATGAATATGTAATTTGAGAAATATTGAAAATATTGTGGAAAAGAGGAGAAATTGCTCCTTAGGACCAATTTCTCCTCTTTTCAACAACATTTTGTTACCTGTAGTTAGATTTACATGTTAACCCTTAAAGCGCCAGTCACAACTATTGTCGTCCGCTTTGTCATCTGCTTGTGATTTTAAAAGTCATTTTTGCCTGTATGCAAAAATAGGTTTGAAAAGTCTGCAGGAGTATTCAGCAGACGACATAAACAGACGACATTTTCAGATGCAGTTTTTCTTGGCACTTTAAGGGTTAAAACAGGGACCAGATTTTCACTTCGAGATAAACAGTTATTTGAGATAAGCGAAGTCAAGATAATGAGAGTCAACTGTACAAACCCGTATAGTTGTCTTGCGTCCGAAGCTGCTGTTGAGCGTTTTTGTTCGACGTTTCTTCCCATTCTTGCCTTTCCCTGCTTCCACCGGCTCCTCTGCTTTGATCCATTTATACTAAATAAGAATAATACAAAACTGGCATGAAATTCATTCACATACAGTAATATAAAAATAACATAAATTTGGTTTGTGTTGAGGTTTTAAGGCCCAGTAAACCCATTAGTGTCATGTCAAGCTTGTCAGTTTACCTAACCACTCTTTTTCTGGGCAGGCTTATTCCTCTACTGTGCTTTCGACATCTTTCAGAAAGTCGTTTTTTGATTGGGGTTTTACACAGAAGAAGTAAACTTGCAAACTTTTGTCATGATGTAATGCAAAACCATTTGTCATAACTACCCATGCACAAAAAAGTTTTATTCTTGTCATTGGTTTTTAAAAAATATAATATTTTCACTTTTTGCCCATAGTAAAAATGAATGCAAATTATGCAGAAATCTACAGGGTAGGTAACTTGGTGGCAGAATTTCAACAAGTTCTGCTTGTTTAATGTTTCTGAATTTTTTGCAATACTGCTGTGAAACATCAACAAGTCAAATTCAGGAAAGAAAAGTAAAAAATATTTTCTTAGACAAAAAATTCCAAAAAATTCTTCTCACTATAGTAATTTTAGAGTAAATATTTGAGGACAAAACACACAAACAGAAAAGACAAATGGTTTCTGATAAGAAATATTCATTCAGAACAAAATATTTTCATTTAAAATAAAACACCAAGCAAAAAATGTCTTTCCGAGTGATGTCCAAAGTACAGTAGTACTTACGCACATTCTTTTGCCAGAAACTGATAACTATCCTTCTTGCTTCTGATACAATGGTTGCAATGTATTCAATGTTTTGCAGTCAACTTTTTTCAAGTTCGTAAGCAAGACATGATCTTTGATTTGATTTCGAGCTTATGATTTTGAGGATTTGGTGTTTTACTTCCCTTTCAACATTATTTAAGTCATGTGATAATGACAGGCTCTGTGCAATGAAGCACTGAACAGTCACAAGCTGAATGCTACCTCCAAAGGGATTCGAGCCTGAGACCTCGTGATGCAAAGTCCATTCGGCCACCAAGACAGTTCTAATTTTTATGGTATAAAGGGGTTAACTAACCTCTGTATCTTGACCATTACAATTTATCATCAGCTGTTCCATAATTGCATGTACCAAATCACGATCTGAAATTTGAAATAATAATGTTAGAGCTCCATGTAAGTGTTGTATCCAAATAACTAGTGACCTCTTTATAACACCATTAACCCATTGTACATGTAGACTGAATAGACTCTCCCACACTATATATTGGAAGAGTCCAATTTCACTTTTAGGTACACCCAGCTAGATTTACATATTCCTAAAGAAAACTGGCTAAACTATTTGCAAACAGTGGAGACCCTGATCAAATGCCACATTCTGCGGCATCTGATCTGGGTCTACACTGTTTATCAATTACCCTTTTACGGGTCTCCCGACTACAATGGGTTAATTATAGCATGGTTTTGGATATAAGACGGTTTTAAAGATGGACCCCAAAAATGTTATATCCAAACAAAAATGTTCATTTTTCTATATAATCTATACATTTTTCGGATACAACGCAATTGTTTACCTAACATAATGGTTATTTTTCTACACTATCTATACATTTGTGTTTGGATGTTTACCTAACACAATTTGGACTTTGTTATAAAGAAGTTGCGATGTAATGCTTTTTTCCCTTATTTTTTCCCTGATAAAAGGGTCTGAAATATCATGCAAAATAATACACCACAGCCTCTTTATAACACTGTTGTTGGGGTCATAGCATAAACCGTGTTAAGCAACCGTGTTTTATCCAAAATAAAATGTATAGATTATATTGAAAAATGACCATTTATCCAAAATAAAATGTATAGATTATATTGAAAAATGACCATTTATGGTCATTTTTCAATATAATCTATACATTTTTGGGATCCATCTTTGAACCGGGTTATATACAAAACCATGTTATAACGAACCGTGTTATAAAGAGGTTGTGGTGTAGAAACTTGAGAAGGTGAGCAGGGTTTAACTGGTATCCCCAATCAGTGTGATCACCTAGACTAATGTAAAATTTTAAGTGTATGACCTTGACCTTTGGTCAGCAGCAGTAGTAAGATGTTAATTGATCTGTATCCATCTATGCAATGCTAATTGTATGTCAAGAATTTCAAATGAAGACTTAGAAATATAAGCAAAGAAAAAAAACTTAACCCAAAACTGAAATACAAATGTTAAATTTCTAAGCCTGTGATCTTGACCTTTGGGGTAACAGCAGGCAGTAGCAATGTATGTCAACTGATTTGTATCCATCTTCACATCACCAATTATTGCAAGTAATGAATTTCAAAAAAAAAAGAAAATAAATAAATAAATAAATAAAGCAAAGGAAAAATCTTAATGCAAAACTAAAAAGTACAAATGTTACATTTCTGAGCCTGTGACCTTGACCTTTGGTCAGCAGCAGCAAGCCAGACAGTGTCTATTGATCTTTATATATCCTGTATTAATATTAACAAATTCAAGTGAAAATTTCAGCAATATAGACAAAGAAACAAGAGGCCCATGGGCCACAACGCTCACCTGAGTTAACTGCTGTAAGTTAACCAGGTCATTTACTTATCATTCCCTATTAGCCCGTCAAGTTTCAAGGCAAAGGCTTAAACAGTTTTTTAGATATCTTGCTTACGTTAAAATGCTGAAATTTTCAAAGGGCAATAAGTAAAAAAAAAGTTCAGATTCTTTTCCCAAAGTTAACTGGTTCATCTACTTATCCTGTCCTTTAAAGTTTTTTTTTTCTTTCTATTTTTAACTCTGGCAACCATTTTGTTCAGCAGAGCAGAACCATTTTGGCAAAGGGGCATAAGAGGAACATTGACGTGAAACTGCACATAATACTCGTGAGAGGGTGCTGCAGTATGAAAAGATAGATAGATAGATAAATTATTTTGAAATCCTGACACTGGCCACGGAGATGTCATTTAAAGGTTTTTCTATTTTTAGCTCTGGTGACCATTTTGTTCAGCAGAGTAGAACCATTTTGGCAATTTTGGTTAAGGCTGATAAGAGGAACATTTCTGTGAAATCATTTTGAAATCAGGCCACTGGCCAAGGAGGAGATGTGGTTTAAAGGTTTTTTTTCTTTCTTAGATCTGGCGGCCATTTTGTTCAGCCGAGCAGAGCTTTTTTAGCCAATATGGTAAAGGGCCATAAGAGGAACACTTCTGTGAAATTACTTTGAAATCAGGACACTGGCTGCGAAGGAGATGTCTTTTTAAGGTTTTTCTATTTTTAGCTCTGGCCGCCATTCTGTTCAGCCAAGCAGAACCATTTTACAATTTTGGTAGACGGTCACTGAAGGAACACTTCTGTGCAAATATTTTGAAATCAGGCCATAATGGCCAAGGACAAGATGTTGTTTGAAGATTTTCTACTTTTAGCTCTGGCGGCCATCTTGTTCAATGAAGCGGAACCATTGTGGCCACCTTGGATTTCTGATCAACACAATTTTAGCTCATTTCGATCCTGAAGCCATCCTGTTGCTACAGAGCAAGTTTTGGCTCAAGGCAATCAAAGGTTTGGGAAGAGATGTCAAAAATTGATTTTCAAGATGGCAGCTGAGGCAGCCATCTTGGATTTTCTATCGGCTCATTCAGCTCATTTGTGTCTACTAAGCGCCCTTATGCTAATCATCGCTTCAACTGGATTATAGAGGAGATGTCCAAAATATGAATTCTCAACATTTTTCCCAATGTACAGGGGCCCATACAGTCTTCAGAGGAGAAGGCATTTGAAAGTCATTTGAAATTATCACCATTTTTTCCATATAAATGTATAGGACCCATACAAATGCAAACAGAAGCAAACTTGACCTCGCCGTAAAAAGGTCAAACATCAATGTACAACCATCATTTTAGCAACTTTGGTAGACCTCCCGTCCCCAATGATTTATGCAAAGATTCAGCCCAAAGGCATGCTCTGGTCTAGAGAAGAAGATTTTTAAAGGTTTTTACTACATGGGCATGGCGGCCATCTTGGTCAATGGACCACGACCATTTTAGCATTCTTTCATTCCCCTGCCCAAGGAGGCTCCATATGAAATTTGAGCAAAACTGGCCCAGAGGCTTCATAGGAGAAGTCGTTTGAAATTCTCAACTTTTTTCCATACAAATGTATGGTGCCCATACAAATGCATTGGGAAGCAGACTTGACATCGCTGTAAAAAGGTCACATGCCAATGTACAACCATTATTTTAGCAACTTTGGTAGACCTCCCGTCCCTGATGATTTGTGCAAAGATTCAGCCCTAAGGCATCCTCCGCCCTTTTTTAAAGGTTTTTACCATATATGGGCTCTGTGGACTGACTTTTCATGGTTGGGTTATAGAGTATATTGTGCCCCAAAATATGTAACTGAATATCTCATATGTATGATACCTTTTGGTCCACGATTTTATTGTCTTTTCTGATATGTTTTCGCCAGAATGATGGCTACTTTCGGTTTCGAAATATGTAACGAGTTCGTTCAAGATTTGTCGTGCTGCACAATACACTGGATTGCACAAGTCAATCAACTCAAGAACATCGGTAACAATGGATGTTGCATCAAACTTCGCACTTAGATAGTCTGTTATTTTATTGGTCTGGTGCTCAAGAGATTTTGGAGATTTTTTCTTCCTCTGGGATGTGAAGACGCATTTCGGAAACATCAAGATTGGTTTCCTGCAAGTTTGCCTGTGATTTCTGAATCTGAGATCCGGATATATTTTGCCGTGAATTTCGGCAGAAATTGCCGATCGGCAGCTTTGGTAAAACCCGGTATGCACCAGAAAATGTCCGTTTTAAATATCAGCAATTTTTTTGCGTTTGGTTAGGCTGTAGGTTGGTTTTAATTGAGTTTTTTAATATTTTGAATTGGGTAAATACGCAGATACGCTTCTCAGCTAAGCCACTGTAGCAATCTTTTGTTCCCCCAACCTAAGGAGGCTCCATATGAAATTTGAGCAAAACTGGCTCAGCGGCTTCAGAGAAGTTGTTTGAAAATGTTAACGGATGGACGCATGGACGGACTGGGGACAGACAAAAAGTGATCACTATAGCTCGATCATCCTGAGCATAGCTCAGCTGAGCTAAAAATCTTAATGCAAACATTTTAATCTAAATACTAACAAAAATTTCTAAGTCTGTGACTTTGATCTTTGGCCAGCAGCTGCATGCCACAGAATATGTCATCTGATCAGGGTCTACACTGTTTGCCTCTCTTACAGCAGTTTTTGAACTTATTAACAGGTAATAAATTGAACAACTTCAAACTTTTTATGATCAATCTCCAGCATGCTCAGTAAAAAACCTCTGCAGACAACACTTTGAAATATTTTAATCACAAATTAGGATTGACATTTCATGCAAATTGTCTCCTATGCAAATTGTCTCCCAAGGAGACAATTTGCCTGAAATGTTAAGTCTTATTTTCTAGGGAAAATAAGAAAAATATTTGAAAATATCCTATGCTGACATTTTCTTAGCTTGCAAAGCATTAGTAAAATGGGATTTGATGTTTCATGCAAATTGCATGAAATGTCAAATCCTATTTTCTGGGAAAAGTGGAAAAATACTTTTAATGTCTTCTGCTGAAATTTTTTCCCAGCATATCTATAAAATCATAATAATATACCTACCTGATATAAGATCCAAAAGGTAATATTCTATTTATAGCTAAAGTTAATTAATTATCATATAGCAAAATGTAAAGCCAAAGAGTACATACTAGCCTAAAATATAGACACAGCCACATAGCCAATCAAAACACATTTAGATGGATAAATTAAGATGCCACGCCTACTTCTAATTTTTAACCAATCAGATTATTTGATTCAGATTGATGCTATAAATTCACCAACTTAATGGCAAACAGTGCAGATCCAGATCAGTTGGCTTCTTCAGAAGCCAACTGATCTGGATCTACACTGTTTGCAAAGACAGAGTGTATCTGGGTTCAGCAGGACAAGGGTAACCCATATATGTTGAGGGAACTGTTCTACCGCTTTGATTTATTTCCAATAGCAGGGTGTCTGGTTAGTTTTTATTAGTACAGTAGTATATTTTACAGAACTTCCTGTATTTAATGCAAACAGTGTAGGATGCCGTGTTCTGCGGCGTCTGATCTGGGTCTTCACTGTTTGCCAATTACCCTTTTTGGATATTTCCATTAGAATGCTATCGTGCCATGTGATGATGTAGATGACGATGAGTGTAGATGACAAAACATTGTTGAACTTATTGACGTCATTTGAAAAAGATCAAGAGAAAAAAAAGACATAATTTGAAGAAAAAATATAATTTCTATGATGTGTAATATATAAGATAATACACCTAGAGTTTAAAATACAGGAAATATTTTCCTTAAGACTTGCAAATCTTAACTCTTGTCATACTGAATAAATTAAGATGCCACACCCACTTCTAATTTCCAGCCAATTAGATTACTTGATCCGAGTTTTTGATAGAAATTCACATATTCAATGACAAACGGTGCAGATCCAGATCAGTTGGCTTCTTCAGAAGCCAACTGATCTGGATCTACAGTGTTTGCTCAGACAGGACATGTCGTGTTCAGCAAGAGAAGGGCTAAAAACAAATCATGCTAATGTGCACGTTTGTTTATTATCCCGACGCTTTTTTAAAAAAAGTGATGGGGATATTGTGAATGCCTCCATACATCCGTCCGACCCTTGGTCCCTCTGTCTGTCACGCTATCTCTTAAACCACTGGGCGCAATTTAACCCTTGTCATGCTGAAGAAATTAAGATGCCACGCCCACTTCTAATTTCCAGCCAATCAGATTACTTGATACCGGTTTTTGATAGGAATTCATATACTTAATGACAAACAGTGTAGATTCAGATCAGTTAGCTTCTTCAGAAGCCAAATGATCTGGATCTACACTGTTTGCTAAGACAGGGCATGTCTTGCTCAGCAAGAGAAGTGTTAACCAAACTTGCTACATGACTAAGGGTGTGCGAGAGAAACATTATTTTTCTTTCTGTTCGTCCATCCATCTGTCCATCACGCTATCTCCCCCTAAGCCGCTAGGTGGAATTGAACCAAACTTGCTACATGACTTCCCCTCATGGCTTGTTTGTGTTGATGTTTTACGGCCCAGTCAACCCAATGGGGTCATGTCGAGCGCGGTCAGTTTACCTAACCACACGTTTACTGGGCAGGCTTAGTCCTCTAAGCGGTTAACCAGTATTGTGCATATTCTTTCGCCAGAAACTGACAACTGCCCTTCTTGAATCAGCGGAAGGGAGATCCCCTCATGGTAAGGGTACGCAAAAGCAATATTATTTTTCCATCCAACTTCCATCTGAACGACGTCCGTCCATCTGTCAGTCACACTATCTCTTTTCAAACCACTGGACAGAATTTGTCCAAACTTGCTATATGACTTCCTTTCATGGTAAGGGTGCGTGAGAGCGTCCCTCCATCCGTCAGTCATGCTATTAGCAACATTAGCATGGAGAGTGGGGATTTGCGATGGCGTGTTACAGGGGTCATCCTGGAGCTTTCAGAGAGGGAGAAGTTTTGCGACAATTTCAGGATTTCAGGGAGAAGTTTTGGTCCAAATTTTGGATTTCCCTATACATTCTATACATTTTAACTTCTCCCTCAGCTCAAGACAGGGAGAAGTCAGCCAGCTTATGATTGATTGATTGTGTTGGGGTTTAACGACACGTCAACCCTTGTGGGTCATTTTGTGTCGTCTCCCAGAGAAAGGGAGAAAAGAGATAGAAGAGATAGTAGAGGAGATGAAAGAGACGATTAGGGAAGAAAGAGGAACAGGAATGAAAGTGAAGAAACAGAAGAAATAAAAACATTCCCCCTCTACCCTTACCTGCTACAAGGATAGCAGGCCTTGCCCAACTGTAAGCCAATTTCAGTTGGACGTCCCGTTGACGTAAGATATATGACACCATTGCCACTCCCGACCACCCAGGGAGACTTTTTCTCCCAAATCGCCCTCTAGGATGACCCCTGGTGTTATGGACTGTGCATTCTAGTTGGATTTACAACTCTCTCAGGAAACAGTTCCTGTATTTCAAACTCCCGGTGCATTAACCTCTATTTATTTTCTGGGGAAAATAAGAAAAAAATATTATAAAATGCAGTTTGCTGAAATTTTTACCTATTTAACATGTTAAGCAATAAGGATATGAGACAGAGGGATTATTTAGGTTCTCACAAACTTGACTTGAAACTTCTACAGAAAAGTCAATCAGTTAGCTGGTATACATAGATATTTCTGGAGAAAATAAGAAAAGATATTTTAAGATATAACTTTATTGAAATATTTTACCCAATTAACTGACTGAAAACTTGTACGGAAAAATCAATCAGTTAAGCTAGTATACACAGCGTATTTTTAACCAAAGTATTTAATTTATTTTAATATTATCTAAGTCATTAAACACCAATAATGGAATTCTGCCCACAACTTGTTTACCTATATCTGATGGTGTACATTCAGGTCTCAAGATAACTTAACCCTTAAACTGCAGCAGACTAATTTTTGGGGGTTTTTTTGTTTTTTTTTTTATTCTTGTTCAAGTTTTATTTTCTCTAAAAATTATTATTAACCCTTAAAATGACTAGAAAACCTGCATCTGAAAATGTTGTCTGTTTATGTCGTCTGCTGAATATTCTTGCAAACTTTTCAAACCTATTTTTGCATACAGGCAAACACTGTGTGGACCCTGATCAGACTGCTCCTAGATCTGGGTCCACACTGTTTGCAAAAATGACTTTTAAAATCTCAAGCAGATGATAAAGCTGATGAAAATTGTTGTGATGGGCAGTTTAAGGGTTAAAACAATCAGATTGTTGTCTGCTACCTAATATTTTGCTTATATATTCAGGTCTCAAGATAACTGCAAGGATTTTTCTACTTCTTTGAAGTAGGGACCAGAGGCCATTGAATCTGGGAAATATAGAGTGTTAATCTACAAAATTGGGAAAAAAGATTGGAAGAAATAAAACACATATTTGTTTAAAATCAGTTAAAACATAATTTAGTTTGTATTTTTTCACTGCTGTCATTGATTCGAACTTGGGAGAATTACTTAGTAATTAGTAAAGCAAAAAAATGATGATTCTAAGTTCACTCTATATGTTGACAAAGGAGAAACTGGGAATTTTCTATAGATCTCTGATGGGAAATTTTATCTCTAAATTGGGAAAAATGAGGGATACCACAACTGCAGCAGACAACTTTTTTTTTGTATTTTTCAGAGAAAATAAGACTTAGCATTTCATGTGAATTGTCTGTCAAGTTTTATTTTCTCTAAACAATAATATATATATGAAAAAAAAAATAGAATCACCAGATATGCTATTTCAAGCACCTAAATTTATTTCCAAAACAGTTTCTCAAACTAGGAACTATGTTTCCTGCAATTCATGCAACCACTGGGAATATTGTGGGATTCAACATTCGCTTTAAGTGTTAATTTGCCCTTACTAGATCACTGGAAGAAGATCTATTAGTAGACAAACAGGAATAACCGACAAAAACGCATATAGTAAATCTATATCTTTCACAAAATGATATTCACATCAATAGTAACAGCAAAATCTTCTTCCCTAAGGTTTGTTTGTGTTGAGGTTTTACGGCCCAGTCAACCCAATGGGGTCATGTCGAGCGCGGTCAGTTTACCTAACCACACGTTTACTGGGCAGGCTTAGTCCTCTAAGCGGTTAACCAGTATTGTGCACATTCTTTCGCCAGAAACTGACAACTGCCCTTCTTGAATCAGCGGAAGGGAGAGAATGACCGTAGAAAATATTTCATGATCAATCTCCACGAAAGAATGTTGCCGACCTCGGCGGGGGTTGAACCCGCGACCTCCTGGTCTCCAGTCGGACGGCGCATCCAACTGAGCCACCGAGGCCGGCTCTTCCCTAAGGTAAACACGTTCAAAATTTGGGGAAAATGCCAGCCAAAAAGGTGGCAGATATTTACAGAACCTTATAATAAATACTGCTCAAAATCTAATTAGGTCATTCATATATATTCAGTCCTAAATACTGTCGTAAGTACATATTTTTTTTAATATATATACATGCATATATATATATATATACCACCACCTCTTTATAACACTATTGTTGGGGTCCATAGCATAAACCGTGTTAGTTAAACAACCGTGTTATATCCAAACAAAAATGTATAGATTATATTGAAAAATGACCATTTATGGTCATTTTTCAATATAATCTATACATTTTTGGGATCCATCTTTGAACCGTGTTATATCCAAAACCGTGTTATAACGAACGGTGTTATAAAGAGGTTGCTGTGTGTATATATATATATATATATATATATATATATATAGGGAATAGTGGGCCTGCTCTTCGGTGTGGGGACAAACAGACTGTATTGATGATCTGGAGTTCTGCGTTCCATTCAACACTATTTAAGTCATATTGGGACGACAGGTGAAAATGAAAGGCTCTGTGCAATGAAGTGCCTTCAGTAATGAGCTGAATTTTGCCTCCAGCAGGACTCAAACCCAGAACCTCATAGTCCAAAGTTCGGCCCAGTTGTTCAAAGCGTCGTTAGCTTAACGAGCTCGTTAAGGGTCATTTCGTTAACTGTTTTAGCAGATTCAATACACAATATTGACATTTTTTGCTGAAAAAATGCGAGTACTCACATTTTTTCAGCAAAAAATATCAGCATATTTGCGTATCACTCGATTGTAAATTTTAATGAATCGTTAACTAACGATGTCGTTAGCTTTGAACAACTGGGCCCTGGACGTTTCTGCAACATTAGGGAATAAATGCCTGGAAAAAGTAGGCCTGCTCTTCACTGTAGGGACAAACAAATGGTAAGATCTCCCCTATTTTTTTTCCCTGAACCATGGGATTCGGAACAAAGGCCATAATCTGTACTATACTTTGCTGTGCATATGTATGTCAGAACTTGGCAGAAACCAGGCATCGTGGAGACAATGCACAGTTAACTTGTAAAGCACCAAGCAAAATTCATAGCAGAAGACTTTCTAAATTTTTTTTTTATTATTTGTCACAGAAAATAAGTTTTGCCAGACAATTCACATGAAATGTCAAAAATTATTTCTATGAAATATAAATAATAAATAAACAAAAATATTTCTCCTGCAGTAGGGACTGGTGCTTTTAGGGTTAAAAAAACCCTTACTTTTTACCCAACCTTCTACCACCCTAGGTGGCGGACTGTGATAACAAATAAATGTTCAATCTTACTGTGGAAAAAATAAAAGAATAGCAATACTTTTACTAAAAACAATGTTATATCATCAGCCAGTATATCAGAAATAAATCTTTTGTACAAGCTGTTGTAAAACAACGTCTAACATATAAAAGTTAATGGAAACACAAAATTATCTGTATTAGATATATCAAATCCCACACTGCCTAAAAAACTGTTAAAAAACTCAACAAACAAGATTTAACCCTTTCACAAACAGACTCATTATTTTGGCAGACAGGGCCCAGTTGTTCAAAGCATCATTAGCTTAACAAACTCATCAACTGTGGTAGAAAAGGTACTTTCAAATACATCAATATTTTTGCTGCAAAAGTGTGAGTAGCTTTTGCAATGCACAATACTCACATTTTTTCAGCAAAAATATCAATGTATTTGCCATATTTCCAGATAGAAATTTTAATGTCATGTCAGATAACAACTTCGTAAATTTTTTAACAACTGGGCCTAGGTGTCAAGACAAAGTAGGCGGGAGATTTTCTGTTTTCTGTATTAATCCCATTCAAATAAATCAAAAGTAGCCAGGGGATAATGCCTAAGTAAGAGGTTGGATGGGTTTGAGTTTAACAGCCCAGTCAACACTATTCAGGTCATGTTGAGCAGGTCAGTTTACCTAATCACACTTTTCCTGGGCAGGCTTAGTCCTCTTTTATAACTTTTTTTCGCCAGAAACTGATAAGTGCCCTTCTTGAATCAGTTGAACAGAGACAATGACCATAGAAAATATTTTATGATAAATCTCAATGAAAGCATGTTGCCAGATCTGGTGGGGATCGCATCCACGGCCTCCTGATCACCAGTCAAACACCCATCCGACTGAGCCAACAAGGCCCTTAAGTAGGAGGAGAAAATCCCCTGCCCCTGCCTCTTTATCAAACCCCTGCAACAGATGGTTTTGCAAACAGTGTGGTTCAAGATGAGAGGGCATGAAATTTTCTCTGCTAATAAATCTCAAATTACTTCTAATTGTAAATTCTTTCTTGCTAATTACAGCTGAGCATGAAAATTTCTCTGCTAATAAATATGAAAATGCCAACTATTGTTGGCATTTTCATATTTATTAGCAGAGAAAATTCCATGCTCGGCTGAATTGAGCATGTAAAAAGTTTTATAACCTTGGGGCCTGGAGTGCTAACAACTTGGCAACCAAGACGCTTCTGAAGATGGAACAGTCCACTTCAGTAACACAGGGTAAAAGGGTTAAAACATTGTTAGGAACTCAACAAAGTAAGCGTTTAATGCACAATTCATTTCTAGTTTTGAGTCATCAATTTTCATTACAGAAAATTCTATATAGCCTGTTCTTGTCCCAAGAATTTAGACAGAAAGGCCTGAACAGTGTAGACCCCAATAAGATGCAGCAGAACATGGCATCTGATCGGGGTCTACACTGCTTACCATTCATCAGCAATAAATAGATAAATCAGCAGATAATAAATGGTCTTGTTCAAAATTTAAGACAAATATTATTAACACTGGGCAAACAGTGTACACCCAGAACAGATGCCACAAAATGCGGCATCTGATCAGGGTCCACACTGTTTGCCACTCAACCAGTTTTAGACAAACTGACAGGTAATAAATTTTTTTAATGGTCTTCCTCAATTTTTAGCACAACTACCATATAGTAAGAAACTTGGATATCTGAGTTTGTTTGTCTGTGTTGAGGTTTTACAGCCCAGTCAACCAAATGGGGTCATGTCGAGCGCAGTCAGTTTACCTAACCACACGTTTACTGGGTAGGCTTAGTCCTCTAAGCGGTTAACCAGTATTGTGCACATTCTTTTGCCAGAAACTGACAACTGCCCTTCTTGAATCAGCAGAAGGGAGAGAATGATCGTAGAAAATATTTCATGATCAATCTCCACGAAAGAATGTTGCGGACCTCGGGGGGTCGAACCCGCGACCTCCTGGTCTCCAGTCGGACGGCGCATCCAACTGAGCCACCGAGGCCGGCTGACATCTTGGGTTCATTGTTCCATATAAAGAGAGCACCATTTTTGCCCTCAGTACTACACTCTGGGCTTAGATTCAAAATTACTTGAAAAACATGTAAAATATCCTACTAATTAGGGCACACTTTAAAGACTTTCAGATCAGCAAAGGACTTCATAAACGGCATATTTAATGATGCTTTTGCAGTATTTTTTTTTTCTGATTTTCTTTAAAAAAAGCATATGTTGTTGGTCCTCATTTGAACTGCCTTGACTTATCCACAACATGTGCTTTTATAATAAAGAAGTAGATAGAAGTACATGGGCTGAAATCTGAAAACTAAACAAGAGCTGTCGGAGGACAGCGAGCTCGCCTGCTGGGTACATTTTATATTGTAACATTTTTATCATTAAGCCATATAATATAGGTCACACTGACCTAGATGTATTTGTATGTAAATCATTTTGTCACTTAGATATAATAATCCAGGTATGACAATTCTCCATGAAATAGTAATAAAAATAAAAGGCGAAATCACTGACGCATGAAATATAGGTCACAATGACCTAGATATAGTAAGTGGTCATTCATTGGGTCACATGAACTAATATCCCAGGTGTGACATTTATCCAACAAATATTCAAGATATAAGGCAAAATCACTGAACCATGAAATATAGGTCACACCAACAGAGATATATTTTGACGTCAATAATCGGGTCACAAGGAACTAATATCCCAGGTGTGACATTTATCCAACAAATAGTTTTCAAGATATAAGGCAAAATCACTGAACCATGAAATATAGGTCACAATGACCTAGATATAGTAAGTGGTCATTCATTGGGTCACATGGAAGTAATATCCCAGGTGTGACATTTATCCAACAAATAGTATTCAAGATATAAGGCAAAATCACTGAACCATGAAATATAGGTCACACCAACAGAGATATATTTTGACGTCAATAATCAGGTCACAAGGAACTAATATCCCAGGTGTGACATTTATCCAACAAATAGTATTCAAGATATAAGGCAAAATCACTGAACCATGAAATATAGGTCACACCAACAGAGATATATTTTGACGTCAATAATCGGGTCACAAGGAACTAATATCCCAGGTGTGACATTTATCCAACAAATAGTATTCAAGATATAAGGCAAAATCACTGAACCATGAAATATAGGTCACAATGACCTAGATATAGTAAGTGGTCATTCATTGGGTCACATGGAAGTAATATCCCAGGTGTGACATTTATCCAACAAATAGTATTCAAGATATAAGGCAAAATCACTGAACCATGAAATATAGGTCACACCAACAGAGATATATTTTGACGTCAATAATCGGGTCACAAGGAACTAATATCCCAGGTGTGACATTTATCCAACAAATAGTATTCAAGCTATAAGGCAAAATCACTGAACCATGAAATATAGGTCACAATGACCTAGATATAGTAAGTGGTCATTCATTGGGTCACATGGAACTAATATCCCAGGTGTGACATTTATCCAACAAATAGTATTCAAGATATAAGGCAAAATCACTGAACCATGAAATATAGGTCACAATGACCTAGATATAGTAAGTGGTCATTCATTGGGTCACATGGAACTAATATCCCAGGTGTGACATTTATCCAACAAATAGTATTCAAGATATAAGGCAAAATCACTGAACCATGAAATATAGGTCACAATGACCTAGATATAGTAAGTGGTCATTCATTGGGTCACATGGAACTAATATCCCAGGTGTGACATTTATCCAACAAATAGTATTCAAGATATAAGGCAAAATCACTGAACCATGAAATATAGGTCACAATGACCTAGATATAGTAAGTGGTCATTCATTGGGTCACATGGAAGTAATATCCCAGGTGTGACATTTAACCAACAAAAAGTATTCAAGATATAAGGCAAAATCACTGAACCATGAAATATAGGTCACAATGACCTAGATATAGTAAGTGGTCATTCATTGGGTCACATGGAAGTAATATCCCAGGTGTGACATTTATCCAACAAATAGTATTCAAGATATAAGGCAAAATCACTGGACCGTGAAATCTAGGTGACCTTGACCGTAAAATGTAGGTCACCATGACCTTCACTCTCTTACACTTAAACTGATGTCACATAGTTAGCTGATGTATAACCAGTTGTGTCTATAACCTGTAGGCATATAAGATTTTACAAATGTGTCCTAGATTTTGACCCCTAGCCCCACCCCAAGGCCCACCCTGAGGTATGAACCCAGGGGTATGTTCTTTTGGAATCTCAGAAGACTCGTCCAGGTACCCAAATTCTAAATATGAATGCTCTATGAGGAGTGAAAGTCAAGATATAAGAATTTGAAAAACTTTAACACAGTATTACAAAGGTGTCCTAGATTCTGACCCCTAGCCCCACCCAGGGGCATGAACCCAGGGGTTTATTCTCTTGGAATCTCAGAAGACCCTCCAAGGTACCTAAGTTCCAAATTTGATGCCTCTGTGAGGAGTGACTGTTGAGATATAAGCATTTGAAAAACTTTAACACAGTGTGACGGGAACGGGAACGCAAACGCAAACGCAAACGCAAACGCAAACGTGGACGACCGGGGTGACTACAATAGCTCTCCTTGTACTTCGTACAGGCGAGCTAAAAATTGCTACCTGTGCAGTAACAGGGGTATGCGTGATAATTACACGTAGGTCAAACAATGTACACCACAACCTCTTTATAATACTATTGTTGGGGTCCATAGAATAAACCATGTTAGTTAAACAACTGTGTTATATTCAAACAAAAATGTATAGATTATATTGAAAAATGACCATTTATGGTCATTTTTCAATATAATCTATACATTTTTACCATTTATGGTCATTTTTCAATATAATCTATACATTTTTGGGATCCATCTTTGAACCGTGTTATATCCAAAACCGTGTTATAACGAACCATGTTATCAAGAGGTTAAAGAGTAATTAGATAATTTTTATTTTCATACCAGTATTCACAATTTTTTTTTTTCCTTGTAAAAATTACCCTTCATTTACCGCATTTACCCTAAGTATTTGGACACCTCAACTCCTTACCATACTTGTTCTAAAATTTGAACAAGTACAAGTTACTACCTGATGTTGTGTCTAAAATTACTGGATGAGTGGCAAACAGTGTAGACCCTTATATAAGACACCACATTTTGCGGTGACTCATCTGGGTCTTTACCGTTTGCTTCGGCCTGTCTGTCCAAATACATACCGTAAATACAGTTTTAGCAGAACTACCTCCTAATATGAACAAGAGAATCGGTGAAACCAAAGGATGCTCCCCGAAGATGCGCAGTGGGAGGATTATGTTAGTGAAAGAGTTAAATACTTTAAGAGATATGCTACAGACAAGCTTATTATTGCAAAAATTAAAACGGGAAGTAACTCAGTAATTACTCGTAACAGAGTTACAGTTCTTGCACTCTGCACTATCTGTGATGGCCATTTCTCAATGTATCAGTTTCATTTGATTCTCTTTTATACTTTCAGAGATATGCACCACACAAATTTAATATTGCAAAAATTAGGAAGTGAAATAACTCCACAGATACTGATGACAGGATTATGATTCTTGCATTCTGCACTTCCCCTCATAGTCCTCAATCAATGTACCAAGTTTCATTTATTTATCTTTAATACTTTTAGAGATAATTTTATGCTCTGGACAAGCTTATTATTGCAAAAATTAGGAAGGGAAATAACTGTAATTACTTGTATTAGTTATGGTTCTTGCACTCTGCACTTCTTCTGCTGGCCGTCTATCAATGTACCAAGTTTCATTTAATTCCCTTCTATAATTTCAGAGATATGCTCCTGACAAGCTTTTTATTGCAAAAATTAAGGGAAATAACTCTGTAAATACTGGTGACAGGGTTATGGTTCTTGCATTCTGCAATTCCCCTCATGGCCCTCTATCAGTCTACCAAGTTTCATTAAATTATCTTCAACACTTTTAGAGATATGCTCTGGACAAAAGTGTGACAGACAGACAGATGGTCGGACTGACGGACAAAGCAGCAACTATATGCTCTCCCTTCAGGGAGCATAACAAGTGCTACCTATACCTGTGTGTACAAGCTGTCATCAATTACTTCGCATTCTGAAAACCTGCTGTGTTTCGGTTGAAACTGCAACACTTTCAAAAACATGTAAAAAGTCGATCACTTATAAACTGCACTAAAAATTCAATCAATTTTATTGGTAGGACCCCAACAATTACTTTGTCACCTAAAGTCTGATTTCAAGCCATTATGTACACAAACTGTAAGTGCTTTGCCTATCTTAACTCTTAAAGCGCCAAGCAAAATTTTTAGCAGATGATATTCTAAAAAAAAAATATTTTTCTTAGAAAATAAGCCTTGAAATTTTATGTGAATTGTCTGCTTGCAGGCAATTCACATGAAATGTCAAGACTTATTTTCTAAGAAAAAAACAACAAAAAATATATTTAAAAGTGTCATCTGCTGCAGTTGTGATTGGCGCTTTAAGGGTGTCTATCTTAAAAAGATAATTGTTTTCTATATTAATTTCTGTATTATTATACCAATTAAATAGCTGCAAGTAATTGAACAACATCACTCTTCACTTGTGACATCATCAAGTTAGGCTTTCATGCTGTCATTCAAAAAACACTTGTGACATCATCAAGTTAGGCTTACATGATGTCATTTAAAAAACGGCATGCTTGAAAAATGCCATTCGAAAATACTTTGGCAATTTTCTGACTGTCTCCAGGAAAGTTTGAAAAAATAGAGGAAAATTCAAAATAGTGATTTTTCTTTTGTTTATAAGTGGTAAATTTTTTTAATGAGAACCACATGCTTTTAGCACAAGAAGCTTTAATGTATAGCCACTAAAACGGTGAGCTATACCTGAACTATAGCACTGATATAGGGTAAGTGTCCTAAAATTTCGAACAATTTATTTCATACTTTTTTGGCCTAATTTTTGCTTTTAATACAGTTATTTCTTAAAATACTTAGTGGATAGGCAAACAGTGTAGACCCTGATCAGACTGCTCCTTAAGGAGCAGTCTGATCTGGGTCTGCATTGTTTGCATATGCCATTTTGTCAACCACTATACTGTATGAAATTTTAGGGCATTTTCCATACCCAGGAATAGTGGCCAGAATTTGCAATTATACTTAAGCTCTCAACAGTTTATAACGTTTCTTTCCATGCTATGCGAAACAAAATTATAGTAATTTCGTGCAGGATCAGTTTAACAGACTTTAAAGCATTAATTGACCTTTAGCACTCTCTGAGCAAATTCACCAGACAACATACTAATGCCACTTTTCTTATATTTTCTAGAAAATAGTATTTGACATATCAAACACTATTTTCTAGAAAAATTAAAAAAAAAAAAAAAAAAAAAAAAACATTTAAAAAAGTTGTCAACTGAATTTTTACCCAGCATGCAACTGGTAAATATTAAGCCATTGCGTATTATCTGTTTCCTTGACAACAGCCTTGGGCCATTGCATAAGCAAAACTTGGTCTCAGATCAAGCCCATAACCTCCAGGTAAGAAATCTTGATTGAGTTGAGGTTTTACGGGCCATCAACTCATCAGGGTCATGTCGAGCAGGTCAGTTTATCTAACCACACTTTTCCTGGGCAAGCTTAGTCCTCTAAGCGGACAACCAGTATCTGCACATTCTTATGCCAGAAACTGACAACTGCCCTTCTTGAATCAGCGTATAGGAGAGAATGACCATAGAAAATATACACAACAACCTGTTTATAACACTATTGTTGGGTTCCATAGAATAAACCGTGTAAGTTAAACAACCGTGTTATATTCAAACAAAAATGTATAGATTATATATTGAAAAATGACCATTTATGGTCATTTTTTAATATAATCTATACATTTTTACCATTTATGGTCATTTTTCAATATAATCTATACATTTTTGGGATCCATCTTTGAACCGTGTTATATCCAAAACAGTGTTATAACAAACCATGTTATAAAGAGGTTGAAGTGTATAATCAATCTCTATAAAAGAATGTTGCAAGACCCGGCGGGGATCAAACCTGTGACCTCCTGATCAACAGTGGGACGCACATCTGACTGAGCCACCAAGGCCAGCACGCCATGAACAGTATTGATATTTCTTTCTTAGTTCTACATGAAAACATGTGACATACATTGCAGTACTCACTAGAATTATCTCAGTGAGGCAATCCAAATAAGTACCACCACTGCATATGTTTTCATCTATTTGCCTGAAAAATCAGGGCCCAGTTGTTCAAAGCATCGTTAGCTTAACGAGCTCGTTAAGGGTCAGTTCGTTAACTATTTTAGCAGATGCAATATACAATATTCTGATATTTTTTGCTGAAAAAATGTGAGTAGCTTTTGCACTGCAAAAGCTACTCACATTATTTCCACAAAAAATGTCAGCATATTTGTGTATCACTCGATGTAAATTTTAATGAATTGTTAACTAACGACGTTGTTAGCTTTGAACAACTGGACCCAGGATACTCCTCTTACCTGGAGCTATGGATCATCCCTATATTCAAATATTTAGATCTCGACATTAAACGTTTAAGTTCATGCAAAAATGACCTTCTTTCACATAGCAACAGATAGGGCGCTTTTTTCATCCAAACAAATGCTGATATCTTTCTTATTACTCCACGAAAACATATGTTGTAGGTACTCATTAGAAGCGCCTCGGCGAGGCGCTTCTAATGAGTACCACAACATATATTTTCATGGAGAAATAAGAAAAATATTATTTGGATACCCCTCTTATCTGTAGCTATGCTTTCATTCTAAACTGCATTTATAAACTGCAAACCAGTGATATTGTCTATACAAACATTTTGTTTTCTGTATTTTGCATTATTTATAATGTTTCATCAAAGAACCATTTAACCACAATCACCAAGCTTGTTAATGGGTCTAGCTGGCCTAATCACTGGCTTGTTGCAGCCACTTAGGACAAAAATGTTTTAGAAATTTTCTCACTGATCATCACATAAAATAACTACACTGGTTGTTTCCTTAGCTCGGCTTAAGTACCTTTCCTGTTTCAGTCATAAACTGACAGTCTGGTGTGTTCAATTTTTGATTGAAATAACCAAATGTATTCTTTTTACCTGAGTGTGTAATACATCGAGAAGCACCACAAGTTTGCATTTATAAAGCAAGTTTACATTCAGTATTACCTACCCAGTAGAGGATTATTTTTAAGTTCTATAAAATAATGAAATACGTGGTTCAGAATTCTAGACAACGAATACTCCAATCCCTCCCCTAACCCCACCCTCCTCACACACTTCTCTATGAAACTATTTTGTGGATGCTGACCTACTGTATTTACCATACATTTTCAGACAAATAGTGTAGCCCAGAGTACCGGTAGATGCCACATTCTATCTGTGGCAACTAATCATGGCCTACATTGTTTGCCACTCTACCAGCAATTTTTAGACAGTTAGTCAAATAGACTTGTTGAACTTTTGGGACAAGTATGGTAAGAAGTTAACCCTTGTCATGCTGAATACATTAAGATGCCACACCCACTTCTAATTTTCAGCCAATAATATTACTTGATCCAAGAGTTTGATACAAATATACATATTTAATGACAAACAGTGCAGATCCAGATCAGTTGGCTTCTTGAGAAGCCAACTGATCTGAATCTACACTGTTTGCAACGGCAGGGTATGTCCGGGTTCAGCAGGATCAGGTTTAAGGTGTCTGAAAACTTATGGTACAATGAAAATACAGCACCCAAACAGAATCATCTAAATAAGTAATTCACAGCTTTTTACAAACAAAAAGTATAGTGAAACCTGTGTTAAGCAAGCACCTACGGGAAAGACAAAAATTGGTTGCTTAAGACAGGTGCTTGCTTAATAAAGGTAGATTTCCACTAACTTGCCTTTAATGGGATCTGAAATAGGGGCCTTTAAAGACAGGTGATTGCTTAATACAGGTGACCTTTAAGTACTAATATCTTTTGTTTGTGTTGAGGTTTACAGACCAGTCAACCCAATGGGGCCATGCCGAGCACGGTCAGTTTACCTAACCACAATTTTACTTGGCAGGCTTAGTCCTCTAAGCGGTTAATCAGTATTGTGCACATTCTTTCGCCAGAAACTGACAGCTGCCCTTCTTGAATCAGCGGAAGGGAGAGAATGACTGCAGAAAATATTTCATGATCAATCACACGAAAGAATCTTGCCAACCCAAAGGGGATCGAACCCACAACATCCTGATCACCAGTCGGACGCACATCCAACTGAGCCATCGAGGCTGGCTGCGACCTAAGTATTGGGATACCTTCGCTCCTTATCATACTTGTCCATTTTGACGTACTTAACCCATTATAGACGGAATAGACTCTCCCACACTATATATTGGAAGACTCCAATTTCAATTTTAGGTACGTCCGGCTATGAGATTTACATATTCCTAGAGAAAAATGGCTAAACTATTTGCAAACAGTGGAGACCCTGATCAGACGCCGCATTCTGCGGCGTCTAATCTTGGTCTGCACTGTTTGCCAGTTACCCTTTTACGGGTCTCCTGACTACAATGGGTTAAAAACTGCTGAATGACCTGTGTAGACCATGATCTGATGCTGTATTCTGCGGCGTATGATCTGGATCTAAAATTTGCTCAGGCATGTCTGTCCCAATACTTAGGGTTTTACAGTATATATTTAATCCTGGTACAGTTTATGAGTCTAAAAAGTTGACAAAAACACACACACACACAATCATTCTATATTTTAAAAACTAACATGTTTAAATGAAGAAAATAGCACTACTGTGCTTTCGACATCTTTCAGAAAGTCATTTTTTGCTTGGCGCTTTACAGAGAAGAAGTAAATTTGCAAGCTTTTGTCATGATTTAATGCAAAACCATTTGTCGTAACTACCTATGCACAAAAAGTTTTACTCTAGTCAATGATTTTTAAAAAATCAAATATTCATTTTTTCCCATAGTAAAAATGAAAGCAAATTATGCAGAAATCTGTAGGGTGCGTAACTTGGAAGTGAATTTTCAACAAGTTCGATTTCTTCAATTTTTCTGAAATTTTCATAATATTAATTATTATATCAAACATCATTTTCTTAAACAAAAATTCAAAAAAATCACTTTACAATAGAAATTGCATAGGTCAGACCAATTTTTGGCCATAAATTTAATTTTAAGGTACACATTTGAAAACAAAAAGTAGAAACAGAAAAGACAAATGGCTTCTGATAAGATATGGTCAATCAGAACAAAATATTTTCATTTAAAACAAAACGGCAAACAAAAAACGTCTTTCCAAGTGATGTCGAAAGGACAGTATTCTATATACACATGTGAAAGACACATACATGTATTAATAAAACTGTTCAACTGACACAAATAGCCAAAATCTAAACCCAAGCAATACATGTATACAAAAAAAAAAACCAACAGACAAACTTACTGGAAAACCCTAAAAATTATATAAATATATATGAATAAAGCAATCAGAACAATGTTTCACGTATTCTTGTTAACTAATTCATTCTTGAGAGCCAAAAATTAATACACCTTATACACTCTATTTGGCCAACACACACACACACACACACACACACACACACACACACACACACACACACACAGAGTTTGAGCCAAAAATGAGTCACCCTAAAAGGCCACAACATAATACACCATTGTTTATTGTGTTGGGGTTTAACGACACATCAACCCTTGTGGGTCATTTTGTGTCGTCTCCCAGAGAAAGGGAGAAAAGAGATAGAAGAAATAGTAGAAGGAGTGAAAGAGAGGGACTGGGAAGAAAGAGGAACAGGAATGAAAGTGAAGAAAAAGAAGAAATAAATACATTCCCCCGTCTACAAGGATAGCATGCCTTGCCCAACTGTAAGCCAATATCAGTTGGACGCCCTGGTGACGTAAGATACATGACACCTTCGCACCACCCAACCACCTCCACTCACATACACTATGCATGAATGCATGCACATGGGTGTGTCTGTGTTAAAACAACTGGGAACTGCATTGAGTTCACCACAAACTCTAAACGGCACATTTACCACAATGTAGTGTTGTCTCTATGACTGATTATAATAGATTATCAGTCCCTTTTGCATCTTGTGACTGATAATCAGAAAGAATTTTCATAGTTGGCTTATATAAAGTTCTATTTATAGGAACACACATTTTCTTACTTTTTATTTTAATATGCAAGTTGTAAAAACTGAAATATTAACCTGTCTATTTAGGTCATTTTAGATTTGTGGGGAATAAAGGTGAAGAAATTTGATAAAAAGAACAAAAAGACCTTCTTTGAAGTTTGTCGCACCTGTGAACTAAAATGTGAAAATAAGCACCAGAAGAATGAGAGTTGTCTTTAATCTGTGAAGTGGAATTAACTGTAAAGTTTTACAGTTTGTAGACTCCATTTATGGGGGTTGCTAGGGTGGTTGCTAGGGTGGTTGCCAGGGTGGACACTAGGGTGGACATAAGTACACAGACAAATGAACCAGCAGATGGAAACTTGCATGCCTAAGTTGCCCATGTTAACATGGGCAACTTAGGCATGCAAGTTTCCATCTGCTGGTTCATTTTGTAACAAAAATAGTGGGAATTAAGCAAAGATCCAGATATGGCATTTTCTTCAAACAAATAATTTTGTTTGTGTTAAGGTTTTACGGCCCAGTCAACCCAATGGAGTCATGTCAAGCACAGTCAGTTTACCTAACCACACATTCACTGGGCAGGCTTAGTCCTCTTATGTGGTTAACCGGTACTGTGCACATTCTTTCGCCAGAAACTGACAACTACCCTTATTGAATCAGTGGAAGGGAGAGAATGACTGTAAAAAATATTTATTTCATGATCAATCTCCACAAAAGAATGTTGCCAACCTCTGAAAGGACAGCAGTCTATTTGACTGTGGTCCCATTATTTGTAACTGTTCAAACCTTTAGAATGATACAGGCCAAAACAAACAATGTAAACCAATGTCAACCTAGAGCAGATGCTACAGAACACTGCATCTGATCAGGGTCTAGACCATTTGCCACTCATCAAACAGTTTTTAGACACATCAACTTGTAGCCAAAGGTGCTTCTAATGAGAAAAGTATCTAACTTTTTTATTGAAAAAAAAAAAACCCATCTCCAGAGCTATAAGTGAATGCTGCATATTCTTTAAAAATAGACATTTTTAATATCCAAGAAAGGTTTAATACATTGATATATGGTATTAATACAATCATAATATGTGGCATCTGAGAGCCTGTAAAATTTCTGTTAGTCTCTCGTTCTTGAAATGAAATGATTTTTATCGTATCTCTGGATTAATGCTGGCAACATTAATTCAGAGAAACGAAAACAAAAATCATTTTACAGTCGACTCTCGTTATCTCGAACTTCACGGGACCTGATAAAAATGTTTGAGTTATCAGTAGTTCGAGACAACCAAATTGTGACGTCATAGGTATGACGACTGTTCGCCAAAACGTGGTTGGAAGGCACATGTATATGGCAATTTAAATAATTTACGCGTACTCCAGTTTGCATTGTTACTGTTTGTTTTAGGAGATGCAATGGTTCTCTTGGAATAATATCATCAATAAATGTTAATAATAATAAATTTCAAACGTCTCTTGTTGTCTTTATACTCCTGCAAATTTGGATTTCCATGTGAGCTATAAATGAATTACTGGTTTCCGGGTTGTGTTAGCTATACGTTATGAACTGGTTTGGATTAGCTCCCTTCCCATAGACGACTCGATAAAGAATTGACTGGTTTCCGCTTTTGCATAAAACGCTTACAATGTTAAGCGGCAGCTGTAAGCTAGTTTGGATTATCTCCCCTGGCATAAACGAACCCTATCAGCGCAGCAAACTGTAGATCCTGCAGAGAAAGCTCGTTATGAGCCGTCTCATCTGGACCTACACTATTTGTGCGGGTATCCGTATCAGTCTACAGGGTCGGAAGGGTTAACATCAGTACCCACGTGTGATTCGTCTATTTAAGGCCGTGCACGACAACTCCTATTAGAAGACTGTGCGACTGTCAAAGACTCGGATCAGCCTGCACGCCCACGAATTTTCCATTATACGCATGAGCCTTATCTGGGCTTACCAAAGAGCACTGCCTGACCAAAGAGTAACAAGCAAAGATTCAGACTTAGCTAGCATGTTCAATACAGGCTGATTTGAGTCGGAACCTGTCGCGCACTGACTTTTCTTGAAGACGCTAAATCATTCAGACGGACAGTACTCAATAGTGAAGAGCATATCTAGACAATAGATTAAAGAAACTTCGTTGATTAATCTTCCATAACACTATTCTGAGCTGCTTTTTATCTTAAAAATCAATGACACGAGACGGTGTTGAGCGCCGCGTGTCAAACCCGACTCGACACGCACGTGATTTCATAATTACGGATTTTAGACATTGTTTATGTTGTTTGTAATTACCTGGACAAAGGGGGAAATTAAAATATTGATTTATTTATCAATGGCCTATTATGACTTTCATTAACTGAGAGACCGGCGGCGCCGCATCTTACATTTTGTTTTCCTTCGTCATGGTCCGAGTTCGAGATACGCGGTAGTAAAAACTGTGAAAAATATATTCAGGGACTGAAAATGATGGACGAGATAGCCGAAGTGTCGACATAAAAGTAGTTCGACATACGCGAAGCTGAAATGCAATAAATATATAAGGAAAATAATCGGGACTTAGAAATCAGTTCGACATAAGTGATAGGATCGAGATAAGAGGGGTCGAGATAACGAGAGTCAACTGTTTTTTTCATCCAGTTCAAAAATGAGAGACAAACTGAAATTTTACAGGATGTCAGATACCACATTTTATGATCATTCTAATACCATAATAATATCAAATTATTAAACATTTCTTGGATAAAAAACTAGACAAAGTGCCCAGTGGGGCACGTATACCCCTGACCAGCACTACCGCCACTTTTTAACGAGCACAAAATATGTAGCTTTGACTCTGGAGATGGCAGGATGGATGAATTCCATGCTGATAGCTATATCCCCTAAACCTCTCTGTAGGAGGATAATGAAATTCAACAAAAGGTCTTGATGGTATAGCTACATGTATATAAACTTAGATGCATTTTTTTTTACTTGTATATGAAATTTCTAAGTCTGTAACCTTGACCTGAAGGTCATACCCTATATCATACCCTATATCTACCAACATGTCAAATAAAAATGAAATTCCTCAAAGGTTCTTAATGGTATAGCTATATAAACTTAAACACAAAAAACTTTGACTTTTTTATGAAAATTCCCTAGGGTGGGGATGGTGCTAATAAAAACTTTAGACCTATATCTACCATCATGCCAAATATGAATGAAATCCATCAAAAGGTCTTCAAAATATGAGCAAAGTATGAACAAATAATGTTTCAAAGGACGGATGGACAGACAAAAAGATTTCTTGCTGATAGCTATATCTGCTCAACCTTTCAGTTAAGGGATAATGAAATTTAATAAAAGGTCTTGATGATATGACTATATAAACTTAAACGCAAAATTTTTTACTTTTATATGAAAATTCTAAGTTCGTGACCTTGACCTCGGTCACAACCCGGGGTGGGGATCATGCGGAGTAAGACGCTAGGCCGATATCTACCAACATGTAAAATATAAATGAAATTCCTCAAGGTCCTGATGATATAGCTATATAAACTTAAACACAAAAAACTTTGACTTTTTTATGAAAATTCTAAGTCTGTGACCTTGACCCCAAGGTCACCCCCGGAGATGGGATGGTGCTGATAAAAACTTAAGACCTATATATACCATCATGCCAAATATGAATGAAAACCATCAAAGGGTCTTCAAAATACGAGGTCTTATAAGCTTTAACGCAAAAACTTTGACCCTAAGACACAAATAAAGTATGAACGAATAATACTTCAGCGGACTGACGGACAGACAAACAGATTCCTTGCTGATAGCTACATCAGCTCAACCTTTCAGTTAGGGGATAATGAAATTTAATAAAAGGTCTTGATGATATGGCTATATAAACTTAAATGCAAAAATTTTTACTTTTATATGAAAATTCTAAGTTCGTGACCTTGACCTGTCACATCCAGGGTGGGGATCATGCGGAGTAAGATGCTAGGCCGATATCTACCAACATGTCAAATATAAATGAAATTCCTCAAGGGTCTTGATGATATAGCTATTTAAACATAAACACAAAAAACTTTGACTTTTTTAATGAAAATTCTAAGTTCGTGACCTTGACCCAAGGTCACGCCCGGGGTAGGGATGGTGCTGATAAAAACTTAAGACCTATATCTACCATCATGCCAAATATGAACAAAATCCATCAAAGGGTCTTCAAAATATGAGGTCTTATAAACTTTAACACAAAAACTTTGACCCTGTGATTTTTTTTACAAAACTTCTAAGTCTGTGACCTTGACCCCAAGGTCACCCCCGGAGTGGGGATGGTGCTGATAAAAATTTTAGACCTATATCTACCATCATGTCAAATATGAACGAAATCCATCAAAGGGTCTTCAAAATATGAGGTCTTATAAACTTTAACACAAAAACTTTGACCCTGTGACTTTTTTACAAAACTTCTAAGTCCGTGACCTTGACCCCAAGGCAACCCCCGGGGTGGGGATGGTGCTAATAAAAATTTTAGACCTATATCTACCATCATGCCAAATAGGAACTAAATCCATCAAAGGGTCTTCAAAATATGAGGTCTTATAAACTTTAACGCAAAAACTTTGACCCTGTGACGGAAAGACGAACGAACGAACGAACGAACGAACGTACGAGCGAACGTACGTACGAACGAACGGACGAACGGAAAAGCGAAAACTATATACCCCCACATACTTCGTATGTCGGGGGTATAAAAATGTCTATTTTTGAGGAATATGGAGCTTTAATGAATAAAATAATGTTTAAACTACATGTAATAACATGCTGTATGAATTAAGATGCCACACCCACCTCTAACTATCAGCCAATCAGATTGCTTGATCCAGTGAATTGTGGAACAAATTCACAAACTGAATGAGAAACAGCGCAAATCCAGATCAGTTGGCTTAGAAGCCAACTGATCTGGACCTACACTGTTTGCAAAGGCCGGGCATATCTAGTTTCAACAGGACCAGGGTTACCCAAATAGTGACACTCAGTGATCAGAAACTTACCTATCAGTGGATTTCTCCGGACATCTAGCACAACCAATGTAGTGTTATATTTTAGAACATCGAGAAGAGCTTTGGCGCCAGTTGATGATATACCGTTGCCCTGCATATCAAGAGCTGAAAAGAAAAGAGGGTGTCAATAAATAGGGGTAAAAAGGTATAGGTAAAAAAACAGGCATATCTGCAGCTACAATGTATGCAAAACTCCAGATAAGGCACTTATTCAAGCCAAAAAGTACTAATATTTTTCTTATTTCTCCACAAAAACATACATTGTAGGTAGTCATTAGAAGCGCCTCAGGGAGGCGCTTCTAATGAGTACCCACAATGTATGTTTTCAATGAGAAATAAGAACAAGAGGGCCATGATGGCCCTGTAACGCTCACCTGAGCAACATAGCACTTTGAGAGCCTGATCTAGAACTGATCAAAGCAAACATTCTGATCAAAGTTCAAAATGATTATAACAAAGTTTTCCACTGATTTGGCCCGGTGACCTAGTTTTTGATACCAAGTGACCCAGTTTCAAACTTGACCTAGAACTCATCAAGACAAACATTTTGTGCAAGATTCATGATGATTGCTTGAAAAATGTGACCACTAGAGTGATAACAAGATTTTACGCTGATTTGGCCAGGTGACCTAGTTTTTGACCCCAGGTGTTCCAGTTTCGAGCTTGACCTAGAAATCATCAAGACAAACATTTTGAGCCAGAATCATGATGATTGTTTCAAAAATGTGACCGCTAGAGTGTTAACAAAGTTTTCTGCTGATTTGGCCCGGTGACCTAGTTTTTGACCCCAAGTGACCCAGTTTCAAACATATCCTAGAACTCATCAAGACAAACATTTTGAGCAAGATTCATGATAATTGCTTCAAAAAATGTGACCGCTAGAGTGTTAACAAGGTTTTCTGCTGGTTTGGCCAGGTGACCTAGTTTTTGACACCATGTGACCCAGTTTCGAACCTGACCTAGAAATCATCAAGACAAACATTTTGAGCAAGATTCATGATTATTGCTTCAAAAATGTGACGGCTAGAGTGTTAACCAGGTTTTCTGCTGATTTGGCCCGGTGACCTAGTTTTTGACTCCAAGTGACCCAGTTTCGAACTCGACCTATAAATCATCAAGACAAACATTTTGAGCAAGATTCATGATGATTGCTTCAAAAATGTGACCGCTAGAGTGTTAACAAGGTTTTCTGCTGATCTGGCCAGGTGACCTAATTTTTGACCCCAGGTGACCCAGTTTCGAATTTGACCTAGAATTCATCAAGACAAACATAATGAGCAAGATTCATGATGATTGCTTCAAAAATGTGACCGCTAGAGTGTTAACAAGGTTTTCTGCTGATTTGGCCCGGTGACCTAGTTTTTGACCCTAAGTGACCCAGTTTCGAACTTGACCTAGATATCATCAAGACAAACATATTGAGCAAGATTCATGATGATTGCTTCAAAAATGTCACTGCTAGAGTGTTAACAAGGTTTTCTGCTGATCTGGCCAGGTGACCTAGTTTTTGACCCTAAGTGACCCAGTTTCGAACTTGACCTAGAAATCATCAAGACAAATATATTGAGCAAGATTCATGATGACTGCTTCAAAAATGTGACCGCTAGAGCGTTAACAAGGTTTTCTGCTGATCTGGCTCGGTGACCTAGTTTTTGACCCCAGGTGACCCAGTTTCGAACTTGACCTAGATTTAATAGAGGCAAACATTTTGAGCAAGTTTCATCAAGATTGGGTCAAAACTATGACCTGTAGAGTGTTAACAAGTTTTTCCTTTGATTTGACCTGTTGACCTAGTTTTTTACCCCAAGTAACCCAGTATCGAACTTGACCTAGATTTCATAGAGGCAAACATTCTGACCAAGTTTCGTCAAGATTGGGTCAAAATTGTGACCTCTAGAGTGTTAACAAACTAATTGTTGACGACGAATGACGGACGACAACGGACGACGGACATAGGGTGATGACAATAGCTCACCCTGAGCTTTTGCTCAGGTGAGCTAAAAATATTATGCAGATACCTCTCGTTATCTGGAGTTATGGTTATGTTCCTATAGGCCAAGGCTAAGACATAAATTTATCCAGCTTTCAAGTGGGGAAGCCTATATCATACAAAACAGCGAAAAAGACTATTGATTTTTGCGAAAAGGGCCCATTCAAATATGTATGTTGCTGTCATTTTCCATTATATTCTTCTGACAAAAACCAGGATAGGCTGAGAGTACAGGTCAGTCCCATTAGTACTCGCGTCGTTAGTGCGCGAATACGGATATAACGCGGGGACGTCATGCCTCCCAAAATTTTTTTGAAGGGTCCCAGTTTCCCCATCCTCTAGGTCAAAATAACAAAATGTGTTTTTTGTTTTTCAGAGCTTCGATCTGCAGAAAAAGAAATTATTTACTGCTGTTGTACATGTCATAATAGCAAATAAAAAAAAATGATTTTTAAAGAATAAAGCTAATCAATGTATTGTCTCTGTTGTATTTTGGTTTGTGTATGTGCGTAATGACCGTAATTGACCTTTTGATGTTTATTTTAAGAAGACAAACTTGTGCCAATTAAAACTTTATTTAACTTTTAAAAGATACAAACATATCTATCAAGAAATGGCTTACCCCTCATCTAAAGAATGGGAAAATGACCACAGTTATCCATAATTAATTTGTAAATACTTGAAAGACACCGAATTTTCCAGTTTGATATGGCCGCCTTGCCGACCTAATTAGATATTCATCCAATCAGCGACGCGGATCACTGGACATCGATTACTGCGCACGTGGTCAGGTAGTAGAGCGTGTAACTGTGAAATTTGTCTGGCACTCATTGTTGTCTTGAAAAAGTTCATTCTGCTATCAGATTAACACTGATTAAAATGGAAAACCAAAGAAGAAAACGAAAAGCCTTCATGGTTAAAGAAAAACTTGAGGCCATTGAACATGGCATTTTGTTGGAATCAAATGCTTTGGTTTAGTCAATTTTTTTTCTTTGAGCTTTCGTTCTATTCTATACAAGCAGAAAGGTTAAAAAACTTAACGATTTCTGCTGTTTATTAATAAGATTTCTTTTACTGGACTAAAATAATTCGCTATGCTCGCGGGGACCGGTATTGATACCGGACTTTTTATGTGACTTACACTGCACTTCAACACCGTCTGTATTACAACAATGGCAAATATGGTGGATCGAGCCACAAAATGGAAATGTAAATAAAGTATTTAGCGTATATATTGCAGAAAAAGTACATCAGAGGGTGTAAAAAAGACAAAACATACAACTTTAGTACTCATTCGTTTATTTATATAAATAACACATGAAATATCATTGTTTTCATTCATAAATCCCTCCAAACGTATATACGTGTGTCCCATACAAATGTCAACATTTATAAAGTCTGATCAGTCGGCTCCGAACTTACTACGCGCTTCGCCTATATCGCGGTCTTGATTTGTGCATCTCGACCAGCGCGTAATAACGGGACTGACCTGTATGTACCAAGAAACAAGGAATTTATATTGGCAAACCTGATGCATAACCAAACTGTTATTGTTGAGAGCACTTGTGTACCATTACTGTTAAGGTTATCAAAATATTATGATTGAGTGTTCTACATGATGACAATATGGCAGTTCATCAAATCTGCAAATGTAAGTAATTTCATCCTTGGTACGTACTCTGAGCGTATTCTTTTTTTCATCAAAACAACGAAAATAATGATATAATGATAAAAAATACTGATTTGAACAGGTCCTTTTTACAAAAATCTATAGTCTTTTTCACTGTTTTGTATGATGTTTGTTCCCTACCCTTGTCTTTGATTGGAGAGAAAAATCTAATGAGAGCCCAGACTTCTTAAAAATGACAACTGATCTTTTCGCCACATTCTTACACAGACAGACCATTGAAAGCAAGGAAAACTCCACAACCTCTTTTCAAGGACTGATAAAAGAAATATCAATGCCTTTTAGTTGGGTAAAAAATGCTTTGTCCAGAGCTATACTACCTCAAGATAAGTCGATGTTTTGGTTATACTAGTCTTGGTATATTTCTTAGTTCTCCATAGTCATTTTTAGAGGTCTGCCTCAATGAAATATCATGTCTCAGACACTTGAAAGGCTATTCTACCCAGTCATATGATTCTGACCAGCCAGTCCTAGCTCTACTTAACCCTTGTCCTGCTGAATTATCCTACTGAATAAAGATACAACACCCACTGTTAATTTTCAGCCAATCAGATTACTTGATTCAGGTTGTTGATACAAATTTGAATACTTAATGACAAACAGTGCAGATCCAGATCAGTTGGCCAACTGATCTGGATCTACACTCTTTGCAAAGGCAGGGTATATTTGGGTTCAGCAGGACCAGGGTTAAAGTTGCGCCCCACACAAAAGAATATCTAGAACTATTTTTTGAGTGTTTGGTACCAGGCTCTATGGTGCAGTTTGTAACACAGGCAGTAACACGTCTGACTGCAGATCCAGAAGTCCCAAGTTCAAATTCCAACATGGCCGTATAACTTTTGTGGTGATTGACTATGTCGGGAGATTGTAGAAGGCAGGTACGATCTGAGAAAATTCTGATCAGACTGCACAGATGCGCAGGCTGATGTGAGTCTTTGCTGGTTGCACAAGTCTTATTGTAGGTTTTGTTGTGCGCTGGCTCGAATAATTTCTGCAATATTCTCCCTGTTCCAATGATTCAAGAAGTCAATTGTCCTTTACTGACAAAAGTACAAAGTATGTGTACAAAGTACTGTTTAACTGCTTAGAGGACTAAGCCTGCCCAGGAAATGTGTAAGTAAGTTCACTGACTGGCTAAACATGACCTTAACAGTGTTGATGGACAGTAAGACTCCAACTCAGACCAAATGCAAAAAGACAGTGGAACTTTGTGTTGAGGTTTTACGGCCCATTCAACCCAATGGTCATGTTGAGCATGGTCAGTTTGCCTAACCACTTTTACTGGCCAGGTTTAGTCCTCTAAGTGGTTAACCAGTATTGCGCACATTCCTTTGCCAGAAAAAGACAGCGGAAGAAAAACAGATCTGACAGATTCCTGCTCTGGGCCCAGTTGTTCAAAGCGTTGTTAGCTTAACGAGCTTGTTAGTGGTCAAAATGTTAACTGTTCTAGTAAGTACAATATCTGATTCACAGTTATTTTCGCTGAAAAAATGTGAGTAGCTTTTGCAAATGCAAAAGCTACTCACATTTTTTTCAGCAAAAATACTATCGTACATGCCATATTTAATGATCAAAGTTTTAACGATACATTAACTAACAACATCATTAGTTTTGAACAACTGGGCCCTGGATTTATTGAAGTGTAAAACTTTTCCTTCACCCTGTCAAACTGCGTGAAATGTGTATAAAGATTAGGAGTTGGACTTATACATATACAGCGGAACTTCAATGGCTTCAACATGGGTAGTTCAAGCCAATGAAGGTTAATCATGGCACCAGGTCAGGAAGCAAACAGCGATAATTTAGGGAAATCTTTTGGATTTTCTATACAATAATTGTATGTTGAGTGTACTCATTAGAATTGCCTTGATTAGGCAATTCTAATGAGTACACAACATACAATTTTGTGATAATAAGAAAATTCCCCTAAATATTTGTTTTTTAAAGCTATCTTAAGAATTTCGCAGGGACTCAAAAACGAGTTCGAATTAGCCATGGTAAACGAGCCATCGGTGTTTGAGCTATCGAGGTTTGACTGTATACAGACCCAGGTAATCATGATGACGGCTAAATTTACTTTACCACCAGCTTCCACATTTTCTTGGAGAAATCATTACAGATAATATGGGGTATTCGCAAAATATTTTTCTAATTTTCATGAGGCATTTCTAATGAGAACGCACAACTTTTGCTTTCGAGGAGAAATGAGAAAAAAAAAATAAGTACTCTAAAGCTGAAAAAAGTGCCTTATCTGGAGCTATGAGAAATATAAAAGCTATTTATCTGGACCCAGTTGTTCAAAACTTAACAAAGTTGTTAGCTAACGTGATGTTAAAATTTCTATCTTGAAATATAGCAAATACATTGATATTTTTTCCTGCTTAAAAAGTGTAACACACTTTTGCAGCAAAAATATCAATGTATTTGAAAATACCTTGGCTACAACAGTTAACAAGTTTGTCATTAACAAGCTTGTTCAGCTAACGATGCTTTAAACAACTGGGCCCAGGAGAGGTAACAATTCATAGCACCAGGTATGATGATTATTTAAACCAAAAAAGTATTGATATTTTTATGACCCCGCTATTCAAAGAATGGTCGAAAGGGCATATAGTGTTACTCCTATCTGTCAAACTGTCCCCTTCTGCGTGCGGCCTTAGCAATTTGCATTATGTTTCTTAGGTGTGGGCATCCGTGTCCTTTGGACACATTTCTAGTTTTATTTACTTTTCAATGAAAATGTATGATGTGGAAACTCATTGGAATTGCCTCTTTGAGGCAATACCAAAGAGTACATACACAATATGTGTATATTCTTTGTGAAAAAAATAAGGGCCTAGTTGTTCAAAACTAACGATGTCGTTAGTTAACAATTCGTTAAAATTTACATTGAGCGATATGCAAATATGCTGAAATGTTTTGCTGAAAAAATGTGAGTACTCACATTTTTTCAGCATAAAATATCAGAATATTGTATACTGAATCCGCTAAAACAGTTAACAAAATGACCCTTAACAAGCTCGTTAAGCTAATGTCGCTTTGAACAACTGAGCCAAGAAAAATAGCAATTTTACAGTGCTATGAATACACCTTTGCCTGAAACAGCACATATTACCTTTCAGCCAGAGATCATCTTTTAATGCCTCTGCCAGTAATGTAGCACCTTGATCCCCCATCATTGGGTTATTGTTGATAGTTATTCTTCGAATACCAGGCATCCTGTCTAAATCTGGTCGTCTGTAACGCAAGCTGTCACGCCATGCTTCGTTGTGACGCCTCATAGCCTGATGCTGCAAAATGTGGAAATATCTGGGCTTACAACATTTTCTCACAAACAAACATATTTTATTTTGGTATCTTATAAAAATCAAGTTCCACTTAAGCTGGTGCTAGTGGGGCATATACAGCCCTACGAACAACTTAGAGGTCATATGAATAGTCTCAATAAAACCAAGACACTGATTTTGGTTCTTCTTACAGATCTTGTTTCTCATGACAGCCTTTATAAATGTTTTATTCCGATATCATAGAAAATCAAAGGAGATATTGCAGTATGGCAAGGATTTTCCTATAAATTGGCTCAGATGTTGAAGACCAGATTTCATAAATTATAATATTCAAGTTTTTATTACAGATTACCGATGTCTGACTCCGAGCAGAAAGGAAAACTTACCCCACCCCAAAAACTCCTGAATTAATACCCTGTTCAAAACGATGGGAATTACATTTAGTAACCTTTCTCTTTGGGAAATATTTCTTAAATCAGAATGACGAGAACACTGACTGGAAATTATGGTTAAATGAATACAGTCAGTGTGCGTGTCTGGTATATCTTGACTTAAATTCTCTTTCTCGTTTCCAGTTAAAATGCAAAATTGAATGCGTTTAATGAAAGTTTATATAAAAATATGTTTCCTCCTAGACCTAAGTTCCCATACATATATATAACATAAGGATGTTCAGCAAATATCTCCTCTAAAGGGCAACATTTTTCCAATCCTGTCATTGCAACTAATGAAAAGATCACCATTTGAGCAGTTCTTGGTTTTGAAGAAGAAGAGTTTATTATCATTTTTTTACCATATATGGGCATGACAGTCAACAGAGCAGGATCAATAGTAGGACTGACCTGAAATTTGTTGAAAATCGGCCAAGTGGTTTCTAAAGAGAAATTGTTTGATAATAACATGATGAGATGCTCATCAGGGCCATCTTTCCCTGCTGGTGTGCAATAGGGTCTTCTTTCCAAGCTGGTGTGCAACAAGGTCTTCTTTCCCTGCTGATGTACCAGAATGTCACCTTTCCCTGCTGGTGTACCAGAGTGTCACCTTTCCCTGCTAGTGTACCAGAATGTCACCTTTCCCTGCTGGATTTTCTTTCTCTGCTTTACAAATTTCTTACTTTAAAATTTTGCCGCGGCAACCAAACAAAATGGCAGATCACCATTATTTTACCTATTTTTAAATAACTCTACCAAAGCAAAATTCCTACCTAATTAGGGACAAATGCTTAAGCAGCTTCGGAGAAGTTGTAGTTTTAAAGTGTTAATGGACTGACAGATGGACCGTTGACAGACAAAATGTGATCAGTGTAGCTCATCCTGAGCTTAGCTCAGGTGAGCTAAAATGATTTAGAATTTTGTAGGTTACAATTCTGAATGGCACTTTATAAGGTAAGGCAGAAATTTTTTATTTTAACCCTAGTCCTGATGAACTCCAATATGCCCTGCCTTTGCAAACAGTGTAGATTCAGATCAGTTGGCTTCTGAAGAAGCCAACTGATCTGAATCTGCACTGTTTGCCATTCAATATCTGAATTTCTACCAACAATCTGGATCAAATAATCTGACTGGCTAAAAATTAGAAATGGGTGTGGTATCTCAATTAATTCACCTTGACAAGGGTTAAGGGGACTTTCTACATTTGATAGTCTTTCCACTATTTTTTCACAAGGGAAACAACTTTTGTATCTTCTCATTTGCTTTTCTGCACATCAGGCCCTTTCTGAAAAGGGGTCTGCTCTAAAAGGAAAGAATTTGCTCCCAAAGAGTAGACTCCTTTTCATAAAGAAGACAAACAAGTTTGAAAGAGTTGCCTCCCTTGAAAAGTGTTTCCATTTACCTTAATAACTTTGGCTAGCGAGTCAGCACCCTTCCAGGATAGACTGCATCCGGTAAAATTCACCGAGTTGATTGATGCCGAATTCTTAATTCCTTTACATATAACTGTAAATGTAAATAAGATGTTACAATTTTAACCCTTAAAGCGCCAAGAAAAACTGCATCTGAAAATGTTGTCTGTTTATGTCGTCTGCTGAATATTCTTGCAAACTTCTAAAAGCTATTTTTTGCATACAGGCAAACAGTGTGGACCCAGATCAGACTGCTCCTAAAAGAAGAAATGACTTTTAAAATCACAAGCAGAAGAAAAAACAGACGACAATTGTTGTGATTGGTGCTTTAAGGGTTAATGTTTCCATCAATAGCATTTTGTTCAATGTAGGACAATGGCAGGATCAAAAACCTAAAGATAAGGCAGGGTCATAAAGCTTTTAACCTAATACAAAATTTCTAGCCTAATCCAAAAACTTTAATTCTATATATTTTTGCACAGTTTATTTCACAATTAAATCTCAACATTTCGGCCGATTAAAGCCTTTTTCAAGAGAGTTAAGTTCTTTCAATGCTACACTATCTTCTTATCAATACTGTCAACCATTTTGAATACAGATGTTATGCACAAAGTTGTCACGACGTTCAATTCTATAACCTTGACATCAAGGTCATTAAGGGGTGGGTACATGCATCTATAAAATCTTAAAGATAAGTATGTAACATCTGTGCAAGTATGAACTGAATCTATTCTAGAGGTGATTTAAACTCTTAGAAAATTTGACACAAAACTTAGAAGTTTTAACAGATGGACAGGCAGATAGAAAACCAGACCCGTGTTTATAAAGTGCAGCAAAATACACATGTTTGATACTATATATATTGGGAAAGACAGGCTTGAGCAAACATCAGCCACAGCATTATGCAGCATTTGAACACAGTCTAGACCATTTTCCATTATTACAGCAATTTTCTTTCTTACCTTACCTTAAGCTGATGAAACATTGTATGTATAGTAATCTGAATAAATACACATTTTCATGAAAAAAAAAAAAAAAAGATCAATACATGAACGTGATACATACCCTTGTAGTGAGAAAGCGTGTGGGAAAAGTGCCCTTTTTGGAAAACAGTTACCATGCCTTTTTCAATCTCTAGGGGACACATTATACTGCATCTGATCAGTTAATACTGTTTGCCATTCATACAGCAATTTTCTTACTTATCATATCATTATCAGTAAATATAGTAAAACCTCAATGGCTCAAACATCTTTGTATTCGAGGCATGGATACACTTAGGATTAATCATGGCACCAGGTTTTGTTTGTGTTGAGGTTTTACAGCCCAGTCAACCCAATGGGGTGATGTCGAGCGCCGTCAGTTTACCTAACCACACGTTTACTGGGCAGGCTTAGTCCTCTAAGCGGTTAACCAGTATTGTGCACATATTTTCCCCAGAAACTGACAACTGCCCTTCTTGAATCAGCGGACGGGAGAGAATGACCATAGAAAATATTTCATGATCAATCTCCACGAAAGAATGTTGCCGAATTCAGCGGGGCTTGAACCCGTGACCTCCTGGTCTCCAGTTGGACAGCGCATCCAACTGAGCCGAATGGCGCATCCAACTGAGCCACCAAGGCTGGCCATGGCACCAGGTCAGGAAGCAAATACATGTAGTGATATTAGCTTATCTGAGGCTACGCTGGTAAATACAGAAAGACCAAGCTAAGTTTGGAGAGCTTAAATAAGCACTTACTGTCTAAGCCAGCATCCCCTATTCTACAGTATTCTAGAGAGAAGTGACTCAGGGTGTTGTTCTTTACTAGACCCTGCAACGAAAATGAAGCAATAGCTCTTGAGTCTAGAGCTGATATTTTTTTTTTCTCTGAGTAAACATGGTATGGGTACTCATTAGAAGCATTCTAATGAGTACTTATCACCATAGGCCTAGATAAGAGTGGGTATCAGGTTAATATTTTTCTTATTTCTCCATGAAAACATATGTTGTGGGTACCCATTAGAAGCGCCTCGGCGAGGCGCTTCTAATGAGTACCCAAAACATATGTTTTCATGGAGAAATAAGAAAAATATCAATACTTTTGGACTGAAAAAAGCGCCTCAACTAGAGCTATGATCACATATATTTTTGAGAAGAAAATAATAATGAAAACAACAACTAGAAATGTGTGTTCGTAAAACACTATGCCCCCAACTATATGTTTGTCCCTACAAAATGTCAAACTTGAACAGGACATAACTTTCATAAAATTAATCTAATTTTTATTTTCAAAAGTTAATCACGGTCACACGAATCACCAAAATACCGGAATACTACAGAAATACCTGAATACCCGTGAAAAATATAGGTATACCTGTGAAAGACACCTATTAAAGACACCAATATTGGATTTAATTAATAATTAAGTAATATTATGTCAACCTAATGGAAAAGGGATAATATTTTAACCTCAAAATATTTGCAAATTGTCTTTAAAGTGTTGTTTTTGTTTTTTTTTTATATTTGAAAACATTGTTGATAGTCCGCTAAATCAGAGCCGGAATACGACCGGAATACCCGTGAAAAACGTGGATTACCAACACTTCAAACAAAAAGTACATACGACTTTTTGTATAAAACATTTATCAATTGAGTGAATAATTTGTTCCGATTGATTTAGTTATGTATGGCGTATATAAAAAAAAAATAAATGGCCAGTAATAAGTCTCAAATATGACACACCGAAAGTGAGCGTGGACGATATAACCTTCATGCAGACTGTTCTATATGGCGGAAAAAAAATAAATATATAAATCAATATATTTATTAAAGATATATCTAAATAAATTTATTTATGAAATAAATGAAAAAAGGGACAGGTATTTGTAAAATTACTCCGAGGAATTTCGCATAACTTCGCGAGAAATATTGACTCCGGGTACAATATTACGATTCCGAGTAATTTTGCACAACTTTGCATAACACATACTTTGCGCGGACTTGCGAGTGTTGTCCACCGAATATTACGTTCATTCGGTTTGATTCCGAGTGTTTTTGGAAAGTCCGCAAAACGCCGACATTCGGGGTAAAGCTTTTTTTTTTTTTTGTTCTTTTACCTAAGCTGTACTGTGTGTACTTTTCGTTTGAAGTGTAGGTTATTCACGTTTTTCAGGGGTATTCCGGGCTCTGATATAGCGGACTATCAACAATGTTTTTTTAAAAAAAAACAAAAAAAAACAACAAAACTTCAAAGACAATCTGCAAATTATTTGAGGTTAAAGTATTATCCCTTTTCCATAAGGTTGACATAATATTACTTAATTATTAATTAAAGCCAATAGTGGTGTCTTTAATAGGTGTCTTTCACAGGTATACCTATATTTTTCACGGGTATTCCGGTATTTCGGTAGTATTCCGGTATTTCGGTGATTCGTGTGACCCGTTAATCAGGTATTCTATTTTTGAATTCCAACAAATATCAAAGTCCTAACTCAAATACTTTCTGCACACATAGATAGTGTAAGGAACAAATGGCAAAGCAAAACAATATGTCCTATCAACTTCAAAGCTGGGGTCATAAAATATTTCTCTTTAGATTCCTCTTATCTAGAGCTATGAAATAGAGTCTTTCTCATATGAGAATGTCTTCAGTCACCTTTTTCACTTGATGTAGCACAGTTTCAGAATGTTATAGAAGGAGAAAAACTACAGGAACAAAAACAAACAGAAGGAGAAAAACTACAGGAACAAAAACAATCAAAACTATCAATTTTGAAGAGACTACCGTATACAGGCATGCACTACACACAGTTGTATAAAACCCGCACCCTATTTGTAAGCTCAAATCCCCAAAAAGTAATTTCGGATGTAAAACCCGCATCAAGAAAATGCTAAAACAGTTGGGATCTTGAACAGAGAAAGGGCCATCAAATTTACAATTTTTTTTTCTTTCTTTTCTTTTTTTTTTTTTTTTACGTTTGAATACAAAAAAGAAATGCATCTATCATTCTCGATACGAGGGATGTTCGAAATGAATTGCTTATTTCTATCTGGAGACTTCAAATTTCAAGTTAGCCCAAAAGTACTCATTTCATGCCCTCGAAGTACTCCCCGTGGCTAGAAATGCAAAGTTTCAGCCGATGTATCCACTTCTTGAAGGCGTCACGGTACGCTGATTTGGGCACAGTAATAAGGTACTGATGAATGGCAGATCCAAGTGCCTGTCGGGACTGGTATTTCCGCCCAGCAAGGAATGCTTTCAATTTCGGAAACAAAAAGAAATCACATGGGGCAAGGTCTGGGGAATACGGGGGGTGAGGCAAAACAGTTACTTTTTCTTTCTTCAAAAACGCCGTAACTATTGCGGAGGTATGAGCTGGGGCATTGTCATGTAGAAGACGGACATGTTTAAAACCAGTGGCAGGGCGTCGTTTCTGATAATACTTTTTCAGTTTCTTCAGTACTACGTCTTTGTAGTACTTTCCGGTGATGCTTTTGCCCTTTTTCACTGGCACTTTTATTGCGATTCCTTCACCAGAGAAGAAGATTGCATACAAAACCTTCTTTGTACTCAAAGAACGTTTGGCAATTATTAGGCGTTTGCTGTGTTTAGGGGCCCAGATCTTATTGCTAACCTTTCTGACGGGCTCAAAATAATGGACCCAGGTTTCATCACCTGTGACGACATTGGCAAAAACTGCTTTTTGTCATATTTTGGAAACATTTGAAGCAGCTTTTTGGCCACTTTAACCCGTTGCCTCTTTTGCTCGTCAGTCAACAGATGTGGCACCCATCTAGCAGAAATCTTTCTGACTTTCAAATGCTTCATCAAAATAAGGTGAACCGTTGATAGTGATATGCCTACCTTTCGTGCAATATCACGAACTGTAAATCTGGCATCTCTTTCAATGATTTCCTTTATTTTGGAAACGATTTCTTTACGAGAAGCAGATTTTGGCCTACCTGATTTCGATGCATTTTTGATGGACTCTTCACAAGACCCAAATTTCTTTTTCCACCACCGAACTGTGTCATAAGACACACAAGAAGGTCCAAAAGCAATAGAAATTTCAGTCATCAGCTTCATCAAAGAACAACCAAGTTTTGAGCGAGCTTTGATGTAAGCCCGAATTTCATCTTTTTTGTCGACGCTTCTACCAACCATTTTTACTGCAGTGGTCAATGACTGCGTGTATTCAAATGGCAAATTTTATGTCTTATACTTAGTCTAACATGTACATTTATACACCATTGTGTAGATATTGAATAGCCCTATACAGGTATGTATTGGTTTTTATCGTGCCCCATGTGGATATCGAGCTAGAGGACAATAAGCAATTCATTTCGAACATCCCTCGTATTAATTGCCTATCAGTCCAGATTTTGTTTTTTCTGTATTGTTCGATATTTAATTCTTTTAAAAGCTCAAAACAATAAATTGTGATTTAATTTCATTATTAAATCGGCTAATATGTTCATTATTTCCATTTACGTAAACATCCTTAATGATGTTTACTGTCACGTCTGACGCACGCGGCTGATCGTCGGCATCTTTGATACCTTCTATTTTCCTTCTAAGAGAGATAACTGCTACAGACTTATGCACTCAATACCATAATTAATCATGCCCTTGTTGCTGCTGGTCTCCCGCCTCATATACCGGTAAGTAGCTTTACTACCATGTATACGGAACACAACCATCCACATGACAAATAAAAATGGCTGACTGAATCAAAACAATTAAATGAATGAATGATTAACGGGCCAATTAACGGAATTCCCAGCAGGCTTCAGAGAGACACTTTGCATAATTAAACATACCAGTAGGTACAAACATGAATACGCATACCGTACATGACTTATTTTGCTCTCGAATCCCTTGCGTGGCATAATAATGGGAAAATGTCACAATACACATCGAATTTCATGGAATAAAAAATCCCTGAAATTATTGTTCGGATGCATTAACCGCATCCCTTTGTCATGCTGAAGATATGGAGTGAAAAAAGTGCGGGTAGTACATGCCTGTATACGGTATATGCAATAGTTATTGATGGTTGAAAACACTATCATGATAGAACTATGGTGGCAGTCATTATCATGATCCATTGATATTTCGATGTATCGTTGCACCCCTACCCTAAAGCAATATGCCCCTCCAACTTCTTCTTCATTCTCTAAGTGACAGCATGGAAGATTTTGTAACCTTGGTATTACCAGATTTTACAGAAGTTAATAGTATCAACCTAAGCATTAATAGTGTAGATCCAGATCACACACTGCTGTATGTGTTTGTTTGTTTGTGTTCAGGTTTTACGGCCCAGTCAACCAATTGGGGTCATGTCGAGCGCGGTCAGTTTACCTAACTACACGTTTACTGGGCAGGCTTAGTCCTCTAAGCGTTTAACCAGTATTGTGCACATTCTTTCACCAGAAACTGATACTGTAGTATGTGATATCTGATCAGGGGTCTAAACTGTTTGCCACTCATCCTGTTTTAGTATCATTAGATTAAGGAGTTAAGGTATCAAAATATTTAGAGCCAACATTAGTTATATTTTTGTTTCCCCTTTCCCGACCCTTTCAAAAAGAGAAAGGTCTGTCGGTCAGTGAAATATTTCTTTTTAATCTTGGAAGAATAAATATATAAATTATGAAGTATGAGATAAACACCAAGACTTTAAAGCCTTTACAAGAATTCCGCGGAAGGCATCATCGCACCTGCTGGCGCAAAAGTCACAGGAGCCTCAATCAGAATGTGGTTATTAAATAAGTTTATTTCATTCTTAGCAGTGCTTACTTGGAAAACTGGGTTGAAAAAAAATGTAGACAAAGTGAATAGTGGGGCACATATATTCCAGGCCAGTCCCATTCCCTCTAATGGCTATATCTTCAGCACTGACTTTTCGTATTATACAGCCCAATAATAATGGAACGTTGACGTAAAATGTGTAAATGTCACTGGAGCATGAAATATAGGTCAAGGTCACGGGTCAAGGTACCTGCTAATTCAGTACATCAAGGAGAAGCACAATGCAAGGTATGGTGGTTGTAGGCCTTATAGTTGAGGAGTTATCAAACACCAAAGTAAAATGTGTCAAATATAGGTCAAGGTCACTGGGTCAAGGTACCCGCCAAGCCAGGGCAATGAGGTGAAGCACTATGCAAGGTTTAGTGGTTGTAGGTCTTATATTTGAGGAGATACCGAACATCAATATAAAATGTGTCAAAGTCACTGGAGTGCACAATATAGGTCAAGGTCACCAGGTCAAGGTACCTGTCGAGTCAGTACATCGAGAAGAAGTGCTATATAAGGTTTGGTGGTTGAAGGCCTTATAGTTGAGGACATATGGAAGGGTGACGTAAAAGGTGTAAAAGTCAATGGAGCGTGAAATATAGGTCAAGGTCACCCAGTCAAGGTACCTGCAGAGTCCGTACATTGAGAAGCACTATGCAAGGTTTGATGGTTGTAGGCCTTATAGTTGAGGAGATATTGAATGTTGACGTAAAATGTGTAAAAAGGCACTGGAGCGCAAAATATAGGTCAAGGTCACCAGGTCAAGATACCTGCCAAGTCAGTACATATAGGAGAAGCACTATGCAAGGTTTGGTGGCTAGAGGTCTTACACTTGAGGAGATCTGGAACGTTGACGTAAATTATGTCAAAGTCACTGCAGCCAAAATATAGGTCAAGGTCACCAGGTCAAGGTATCTGCTAAATCAGTACATTGAGGAGAAACACTTTGCAAGGTTTGATGGTTGTAGGCCTTATAGTTGAGGAGATATCGAAAGTCGACGCAAAATATGTCAAAGTCACTGGAGTGCAAAATATAGGTCAAGGTCACCGGGTCAAGGTACCTGCCAAGTCTGTACCTCTAGGAGAAGCACTATGCAAGGTTTGGTAGTTGTACACCTTATAGTTGAGAAGATCTGGAACGTCAACGTAAATTGTGTCAAAGTCAATGGAGCGCAAAATATAGGTCAAGGTCACTGGGTCAACATATCTGCCAAGTCAGTAGGTCAGGGAGATGTGTCATGCAAGGTATGATGGTTGTTGTAGAATTGTAGTTGATTAGAATACTAACTTTGACGTAAATGTCGAACTTCGACATAACAGAACTGTTAAGAGACGGACGGACAGACGAACGGATGGACGAATGGAAAAGCGGGCACCTATGTCACAAAGTCAGGAGGTCAGCGAGATATTTCATACAAGGTTTGATGGTTGTTTAGTCTTGTAGTTGATTAGAATACTAACTTTGACATAAATGTCGAACTTCGACATAACAGACTGTTAAGAGACAGACAGACAGACAGACGAACAGACAGACGAATGGAAAAGTGGGCACCTATGTCGCAAAGTCGGGAGGTCAGGGAGATGTTTCATGCAAGGTCTGATGGTTGTTCAGTCTTGTAGTTGATTAAAATACTAACTTTGACATAAATGTCGAACTTCGACATAAATGTTGACAGACAGACGGACGAATGGACAGACATACGGAAAAGCGGACGCCTATGTTGCAAAGTCAGGAGGTCAGGGAGATGTTTCATGCAAGGTTTGATGGTTGTTTAGTCTTGTAGTTGATAAGAATACTAACTTTGACATAAATGTCGAACGTCGACATAAATGTTGACAGACGGACGGACGGACGGACGGACGGACTGACTGACGGACGGACGGAAAATCGGACGCCTATATCGCACTCTGCTACAAGCAGGTGCGATAAAAATACTAACTTTGACATAAATGTCGAACTTCGACATAAATGTTGACAGACGGATGGACGAATAGACAGACATACGGAAAAGCGGACGCCTATGTTGCAAAGTCAGGAGGTCAGGGAGATGTTTCATGCAAGGTTTGATGGTTGTTTAGTCTTGTAGTTGATTAGAATACTAACTTTGACATAAATGTCGAACGTCGGACGGACTGACGGACAGAAAATCGGACGCCTATATCGCACCCTGCTACAAGCAGGTGCGATAAAAATGCTTAAAGACAGACCTTAATTAGAAACTTTGCATATAGTAAAACAACAAAATACAGTAGAACTTCAATGGCTCAAACCCCGATGGCTCGTTTACCATGGATGAGTCGAACACATTCTTGAGTCCGCAAGGATTTCCTCCAATACGATATACGGATAATTTAGGGAGAGTTTCTTGTTTTATCTTATTTTATGCTGTGTGCACTCATTAGAATTGCCTCAATGAGGTGATTCTAATGAGTACACACATCATACATTTATAATACAGAACACCGAAAAGATATCCCACAATTATATCCATTATGCCTCCTGGTATGGCACTAATATGAACTACCGCTGTCTCGAACAAATTTTCATGGTCCCAAAGGGGTTCGAGCCATCGAAGTTCGACTGTAGTACAGAAAACTAACTTCAAATGGCAAAGTTTAGATTTGGATAAAGGAAAAAATAATTTTGATTTCCAAATCATGAAATTTTTTTTTGGTAGGGGCCAATTCTTAGGGCTAATCGGGTAAGGGGTGACAAAAAATATTTTAATTTTGGCCTACAGCATAATTATATGGTATATACCCTGAATATTTAGTTATAGACCCAGATTTGATGCCCCTTAACACAGCTTCTGATCAGAATCTACACTGCCATACATCAAAAGATAGTAAAAATGGTCTTTCAAATTTAGGACCAGTATGGTAATGATTTATGGTGTGCAAATATTTATGACAAAAAAGGTACCTTCATTAAAGTATTTAGGTCTCGTTCCCGGAGTGGGAGGCCCTGCACCTCCAGACACGTCAAGGCCGGTGTGACCCCAAGACATTCCTTTAAGGCTTTACACATACGATAAGTTATCTCTTTTGATCTCACAGATGGGGTCTTTCTTTTTTCTATAAGTGCTTTTTTCTCTGGAATAGAAGAAAATGAGACTAATATATGTATATTTAATCTATACATTGTTGTTTGGGTACAACACTTTTGGAGGCCACCTTTAAAATTGTCTTATATCCAAAATCATTTTTTAATGAACAATCTTATTAAGCAGTTCCAGTATGTAGGTGTTTTGTTGTTGTTTTTTTGTGGGTTTTTTTCTTGTTTTTTTTTTTCATTTATTTTAAATAAAATTAGAGTACATGTAATAATAGGTGACACTAGTTAGAAAGAATTTCAAAGAAATATATACACTACAACCTCTTTATAACACGGTTTGTTATAACACGATTTTGAATATAACACGGTTCAAAGATGCATCCCAAAATGTGTAGATTATATTGAAAAATGACCATAAATGGTCATTTTTCAATATAATCTATATATTTTTGTTTGGATATAACACGGTTGTTTAACTTACACGGTTTATCCTACGGACCCCAACAATAGTGTTATAAAGAGGTTGTCGTGTACTTTACATTTCTACAAGCACTTTTTCCCTTGTAAAGTAATGTCTATTTGTAAATGGCAAACATGGAAAGTCAATGGCATAAAAGTATGTAGTATTTGGGTCATGTTATGAGAAATGGATCCATATCCCATATGCCGACAATGGAGACCCTGGTTTGTTTGATTCAGAGTTTTATGGCACAGTCAACATTGTTAAGGTCATGTAGAGCCATTCAGATTACTTGACCATTTTGTTGAGCAGGCTTAGTCCTATAAGTGGTTTACTAGTACTTTGAGCACACACTTTCAACAGTAACTGGCAACTGCATTTTTGATGAGAATGACCATAGAAATTTTCCATGATCAATCTCCAAGAAAGCTATGTGGCAGAGCTGGGATTCAAACTTGTGACCCAGTCAACACTATTAAGAAATGTCAAACTGGTCAGTTTACCTAAGCACACTTTTCTGAGCAGGCTAAGCAGTTAACCAGAACTTGTTCACATTCTTTCAACAGTAACTGACAACCGCCTTTCTTGATTCAGCAGAAAGGAGAGAATGACCATAGAGGATCTGCAACCAGACACGCTACTGGATGCGATATGGAACCCGGCTTCAGGGTCTCCATTGTCTGCGTACTGAATTACTGGCTATTGTAGAATACATCAAAGAACAGAGAAAGCCCTGATCAGACTGCACAATTGTAAACTTTTAATTGTCCTTTTCACAAGCTGCTTAACATTTCATCATACCAGTACCTTAAATATGCTACCTTCTGGAGTATTTACTCAGTTAAAATTTCTGGCTAAAGCAATTGTTTGTTTGTGTTGAGGTTTTACAACCCAGTCAAACCAATGGGGTCATGTTGAGCGCAGTCAGTGGGTTGGCAAATTCCTAATTGCTTAATTCCTTTTAGTCTGGAGATCCCCAAAAGGGTATCTGGCAAACAGTGCAGACCCAGATCAGTTGACATAGAATGTGGCTTCTGATCAGGGTCTCCGCTGTTTGCAAAATAGTTGAACCATTTTTCTCTAGGAAAAGCTATTTCATATATCCTGACAAACCCAAATCTGATCAGGGTCTCTGCTGTTTGCAAAATAGTTTAACCATTTTTCTCTAGGAAAAGCTAATTCATTTATCCTGACAAACCCAAAATTGGACTCTATTTATAGTATGGGGGAGTTTATTCAGTTTTAAATGGGTTAAAACCTTATCAAAGGCACAGAATCACAGATCATACCATTGTCATCTGATGGTGGCGTGTAGTAACTTCTGACAGCAACAAATTCTAAGCTCTTGTTGATTCGCAGTGTGTTCAATACTGGCATCCAATCATTAGCTCTGGAAACAAACAATTTCGTACACTAATCAAGAAAAAACAGGGAACCAGACCTCAAAGAATATATGGCAACCTTGTTTGTTTTATTCATATTTTATCATGGGTGCTTATTTCCACAAGTGCAATACCCTGTTGTGAAAAGAAAACCGTAAGGAGATCTTCCAGAGGTGATTGCAGAATCTGTTTAGATAGCGCTGAAGGTGGGTGTCAGCTGAAATTAGGCTGACAAAAAGGTATTCTTATAGCAAGAGGTCAGGCGCTTTTTTCATCTGAAAAATGCTGATATCTTTCTTATTTCTCCACTAAAACATATATTGTGGGTACTCATTGGAAGCGCCTCGGTAAGGCGCTTCCAATGAGTACCCACAACATATGTTTCAGTAGAGAAATAAATAAAAATATCATGTGGATACCCCCTCTTATCTGTAGCTATGATTCTTAAAGACAATTAATGGTCTAGACCCTGATCAGACTGTTTTCCTATGCCATTACATTAGAAACTTTGGTGTATTAAATTTTAGGACACTTTCCATACCATTTTGTTGCAATGGGATTCTGCAAGCAGATTCAGTATTAAGTGAAGGATTCCAAGGTCATATTTCTCTGACATTTACAAACTTACAAAGATGGTTTTCTAATCCATATTGATTGTGTTGGGGTTTAACAACACGTCAACCCTTGAGGGACATTTTGTGTTGTCTCCCAGAGAAAGGGAGAAAAGAGATAGTAGAGGAGATGAAAGAGAGGGACAGGGAAGAAAGAGGAACAAGAATGAAAGTGAAGAAACAGAAGAACTAAAAACATGAAGTTTTTTAAAAGTAAAACATATTTTAACGAGTAATACTTAACCTATAGATAATGTGCTATTCTATTTTGTTTTCACACCTTCCACAGAAAAAACGACCTTTCAGTCGTTAATTAAAGTCTTAAACCAGAAGGTCCCTTAGGCAGTTACCTGTGTGACGTAACTCTTCCCGCTCAATTGACCACGTGTCAGTTTCTTTTATGTGTAAAACAATAGACACAATTAGGAGAGATAAGCGAGGGTGGGTGGAGGGAGATAATTGATTATCTATAGGTTAAGTATTACTCGTTAAAATATGTTTTACTTTTAAAAAACTTCATTTTAACTTCATAATACATTAACCTATAGATAATGTGCTAGAATTTGCAGAATAGGAGGGAGGAGCTCTCCTAATTCTAACACCAATAATATCTCACCACTTCTGGTTAAGACTCAGGAAACTCAAAGGAATCAGATACATTCTAATTCTATATTTAATAGAAAGAATGATCTAGATTCACAAAATAGCATACCTTTAAGGTGTTATGATCTAACAACCTTATATATATTAGTAGACTCTAGAGGAAGCCAGTTCTTAAGTCTCAGAGACCTAACATTGGGCCCCCCCCCCCTCTTTTTTTCTTTTTGGGAAACAACAATTGGCTTCAAAAAGAATTGGGAGTCATTGAGACATAACATAAATATTCCATCGCAAAGTAAGCTAGGAATATAGAAATATTTTGAAAACAAAATTTGTAAAACAAAAAGCCAAGACCATACACTGTAAGTAGTCTATGTAGGATCTTGAATAAATAAGGAAAAGTCTACTCGGTGGAGTTTCCTATAGATAACTGACATATGTAGATATTTTGGATAAAATTCTAGATATGTGAAGCTATGTAATTGTAATAGTCTAAGCTATTAGAATTATAAACTAATTAAATTCTGTTAATTGGAGCGACAGGACAGTTTCCGATGAACAGACACAGACTTAAAATAACCATAATGTGTAATTATTTCCCTTGATCAAATTAAAGAAGGGGAGATAATAAAAGTAGATGGAGTTAACTTAACTATAACTAAGTTATCCATCAGAAGAAAAAAGGTATAGACAAACATAATGGTTAAAACTATTGCTAGACTAATTGTATAACGAATTTTTAGTCAAGCAATAAAATAATACAGAGTTTGCATATAACTGCTGGGAAGAAAAAACAACCTAAACCATTGATAATTAGTTTTGTCATAGACATATAAAAGCTTTTGATGTCCTGACAAAAAAATAAAGAATAAACTGTCAACATCATAACTAAAGAGTTTGACAGAGAATAAGAGAGATAAGAATAAGGTTGATCGCAGCAAACTGTATGACGGTCATAGTTTGGCTAAATCTTACCGTATTGATAAGATTAAGCAATAATAAATAAGCTGGATAGAATCTTTCTATACCAGAAGATTGCCATGAAAAGTACTCCTGAGTAAATAATCATGGAAATCAAGAAATGTTAAAAATCCACTTTGATACGAATCAAAATGTTCATAAAAAGAGAAGGACTCAGAGAAAAAGTAATAGTGTGATAATCTCTGAAGAAAGATTATACAATAATACTGATTATTAATCTCAAAAAACACTTAATTTAAAAGTTAAGAGATAGAATTACTATTCTATACGCATATTTAAGAATAGTAAGAAATATATTAATACTAAATAAAAATTATACTACTGAACAAAATTCCCGCTATAAATCATAGGTTAAGCGTAACTATTATTTAAGCAAGGAATTATCAAACATATAACTCTCTATAAAATTACTGCCCGGAAATTTTATAGATAAACATTCAATCAAATTTTTAGAATTGAATATTAATAGAATAAAATCTATGTCTGCATAATTGGTAATTCCTGAAATATCAAATTACGTACTCGCAAATGAGTTCAGGAAGAAAATACATATATATACTCTCGAGATCTATGTGTAAACCATAGAGAGTAAAAATATTATTACCGCGATCCCTGACGGAAGGGTAAAAACATGTATATGAAAGAGATAATAATTAATTTAACGTCATATAGGTTTAAGATAAAATTTGTTTAATCTTTAACCAATATGCAGCAACAGTGACTCAATATTCTGTATTCGTACGTAGAAAAGGAGTACTTAGTCATTAGAATTTTGAATGATTGAAATAGAGATAATGGGATCTAAAAGGATGTATCTCCATGAACTGAATCGAAGGATAATATCCATTCGAAAAAAACTAGGGCTTGTTTTAGGCTTAGTTTAACAAGCGTAGAATTGAATTATTTTCAAGTATTCATGAAGTCGTTATGCTCTGAATACTGAGAAAAATGTTAAAATATTGTTTAGGAAATAAAAAAGTGACTGTTCCACAATGTTAGCTAGATTTAAACCTGGAACGTAGCGAGAAGGTCAATCTAATTTAAAAGTAAGATGAGAAAGATAAATAATGAAGATAGATATATAAATATCGGAATAATATATTATCTCCAACAATTATCAAATAATCTGAATGTTTAAAAGCATAAATACTACTCGAAAGTTTATTTACCGAATGTATAATCGGAGAAAACTTTCAGTATGTTCAAAAACGTATCACAAAAGTAAGATCTGACCAGGAACGTAGGTGCAGCACTTACTAAGTTGTGAAGTTAATATAAACATATTTTATATTATAAATTGAAGCAGTGCATTTCAAAATCATCGACATCTTGAAATGACTTATTGTGTGGAAAAATAAATAAATATCCAGTTTCGGAAAAGATATTTATCTATATATATAGACCATTTTTGATGCGGACTGGAAATCAAGATATTAATCTTTGCATTATTCGCAAACTGAACTTGAACTCTTAGCGAGAATTACTATGATCCCTTTAACGAATGTAAACATAAAGGAGGGGTAAAGAGATAATTAAGAGTGTCTTAATTCTTTACCGGCTCGTAATTAAGGATGTTTTCCCTTTTGTCTAAGCCTAGACTATAGATTGATTAATATAATTATAATAATATCTGCTATTAAGAGGTAAACTCTCGTTAATTAACTTCTAAGAATATATCAAAAATATATATCAACATAATCTAGAGCTTCGGTAAGTTTAGAGGAAGGAAATGATTGACTTTGGCAGTTTCTGAATAGTTACAAAGTCAATAAAACAAAATATCAAAAGGAAAGTATTGTATATAAAATCTAATTTAGGCAATAATAATCTGTCACGTTTGTTTGTTTGTTTGTATTGAGGTTTTACGGCCCAGTCAACCCAATGGGGTCATGTTGAGCGCAGTCAGTTTACCTAACCACACGTTTACTGGGCAGGCTTTGTCCTCTAAGCGGTTAACCAGTATTGTGCACATTCTTTCGCCAGAAATAATCTGTCACATACTGAATAATTAATGCCTTTACTAAATATGTATCCATTGTCAATACCAAAGTGCAAGAAAATTTTGATTGACATGGACTCTAGTTATAAATAAAATATTAGAGGTATAGAGCTAGTCGAAGCAAAACTATTCCTCAATAAGATAAAGTAGACCTATAATATACGAGGATTAATTGGGTCTAGAATTATAATCATAATAAAATTATTATTCCAATATGAAGAATCTTCAGCGTAATAGATTCTTACTGAGGCAAAAATATCTGGTATATTGCTATCGTAGTCTTAAATGATCCAGAAGAAAAAATAAAACAGGCAAAGTAAAGAACGTATCGAATTATATCTATGCCTAAATATAAGATTTTTTTCTTATTTATTATTTTATAGCAGAGTTTAGACAGAGCACGACTGACCTAGACTCTAATATAATCAATCAAAAGATAGTATAAAATAGAATAATAGCTTATCGGATCAACTATTTTCCATGTAGAAAAGGCAAAAGGAAAATATGTACCTCAACTAGAATTTTAAATCGTAGTAATCTAGAGAGGTAGCGAATAAATAAATAAACTGTTAATTTATTTATCTGGTTGGTGTAAATTTCCGATACCTTAAGAATGAAAAATTAATAGAAAGTAGAAAAGATCGATTGCTACTTTCTTGTCAATTTACTCCTTAGATTACATGCTGATTACATATCGGAGCATGTAGAAGAAAAACAGGGGAGGAAAGAAGAAAATTTTTTATATTTCGTGTATATTTTTCTTCTTATAAATAACGATAGTTTTATAGTTCACCTTTGCCCTAGAGCCGAATAAGGTGAATATGTAAGAAGTTAATCTCTTTGTAGCGAATAAAAGAGATATAATTATAGCTGGAAGTATCTTCTACACTTAGTGAATGAATTGCGAATTTGATCGTAACCGATAATTCTTAATTCATTTTCAATAATAAATATATATATAGAATTTAAGTCAAGTTCAAAAGTGACTGGACAGAATTCAACAATATAAATGGCTACTAGGTATTAGAACCCATCGCTGTCATTCAATAACCTATAATCCAAGACTATACATGTCTATAGTGGTTATAAATGAATATATGTTGAGCGAGTACTAGTGACTACTACTCGCACACTAGTAATCCGACACTAAGTCTACGAAACTACTGCCCGGTGGAATTTCGTTAGAATGACCTGGCACTACTCTACGAAGTGCCTCCCGATGAAATTTTCGTTAGAGCCGGAATTTAACCGCTTTCTAGCGAATTAAAGAGATAAAACATCATTTGAATGACCTGGCACTAGTCTACGAACTGCTGCCCGGTAAGCATTTTGTTATAGTCGGAAGTTTAACTCTTTCTAGCGGATAAAAGAGATAAAACATAAGTTAATTTAAAATATTAATGGAATTACACACCTATAATAAGTCAATGGAATATTAAAGATTCTAGTCTGATTTGGGAAAGACTGTACAGAATTTTTTGTATAAAAAGTTATTATGTATTTCACTTAATAACCTATATCCATTGACTTAAACGTGAATGGAGCTCTATGAACGATAATAGATTGTTCGGGAATTAGTAATCATTATTTTGACACTAGTTACCCGACACAATGACCGGACACTAATATTCGTAACTGTTGCCCGGTAAAGTTACAAGTAATTTGACAAATTGATCGGATAGTAGTATTCGTAACTCTAGTCCGATGAGAAAGGGAGATTATATATGAAAACTGAGCGGGCACAAGTATTCGAAACTTTTTCCCGAAGATAATTAATTATTAGGCAAAAATTGACCAGACACTTTCTGTAAAAGTTTGCCTGGTGAAAAATCAGAAATAATATAATAATATGACCAGGTATAAGTATCAGAAATATTACTGATACTTTGCCCAGTGAAATTTTTTTTTTTTTTTTTTTAATAATTAGACATAATGACCGGAAGTTAGTATACGTGACTATTTTGTCCGGTGAAATATGTCAGAAACTAAGTCTTTCCAGAAAATAATTAAATTATTGACTGGAGACTAGTTGACTGGTGCCTGGTTGATCGGTGACTGGTGACTGGTGACTGGGTGACTGGTGACTGGTGACTGGGTGACTGGTGCCTGGTTGACTGGCACCTGGATGACTGGATGACTGGTGCCTGGTTGACTGGCACCTGATTGACTGGTGACTGGTGAAGCTGATTGACTGGTGCCTGGTTGACTGGTGACTGGATGACTGGTGACTGGTGGACTTAGACTTTATAGGATACTAAGTACCCAAAGATGCCACCTTGATGGGTCTTACCCCGGCAGTATAGCCATATGGGGTGGGGCTCCCATCAGTAAAGAATTGTCTTATAACCCATCAAGGGTTGACAAGTTCTTTACAATCAGCTTCTCCACCATGAGAATCTTTAGCCAACTGAAGATCTCTGCAAACAAAAGTCCAGGAAAAACATATCGTAATTGCTGAATAACCTGGAACGAAAAGAACAAAAATATTCTGCATATATAAACACGACTATCGAACCGATCGCGCACGAGCGTTGTGCCGAATAGCGAGAGTCGCCAAAACGCATGTGGAAAAAGACCAGTCAAAAATACATGAAATCGAAAATTGAAAATTTTAAATAATAACACAGAAAGTGAAAGGAGTGATAAATAAACAAAAGAAACACAAGGATACATAAATTTATCCGTGAGGAAAGAAATAATCCAAATTTCTATCACAGGTAAATAATCCTTGTTGAATTTCTTTGTCCACAGAAAAGAAACTGACACGTGGTCAATTGAGCGGGAAGAGTTACGTCACACAGGTAACTGCCTAAGGGACCTTCTGGTTTAAGACTTTAATTAACGACTGAAAGGTCGTTTTTTCTGTGGAAGGTGTGAAAACAGAATAGAATAGCACATTATCTATAGGTTAATGTATTATGAAGTTAAAATTCCCCCTCTACCCTTACCCACTACAAGGATAGCAGGCCTTGCCCAACTGTAAGCCAATATCAGCTGGACGCCCCGATGATGTAAGATACACAGCACCTTCGCACCACCCGACCACCCCCATTTCTAATCCATAATCTCCATGGTGCTAATAAGACCATTTTTCAATATTTTGTTTTTATTTTTTTCATGGAGAAAAAAAAGAAAAATATTTCTGGAAACATCCTTTTTAGTGGACGTTAACATGTTATGGTCACATATTCGGTAATAATTTTGGAGCAATTTTTTCTTATTTCTTCATAAAAATATATATTTTGGGTACTCATTATAACAGCCCCACTGAGGTTCTTCTAATGAGTATCCACTCTTTTTTATGAAGAAATGAAGAAAATTATCCCTGAATTACCATCAAACAGCTCTCCTTAACACATCATAAAAACCTGCCTATATAATTTTGACCCCCCACCCCCTCCCTTAAACCCCACTTTTATAAAGTAAAACTGGGTTTACAGGGGTAGACATTATTTTTCTTATTTTTGCTCCAAAACAAAGATTGTGGGTACTCATTAGAACTGCCTCCCTGAGGCAGTTCTAACCAGTACACACAATCTATGTTTTGAGCAGAAATACATGTATGATAAATATCAAAGTTTTTTATCTCAAAATTTTCAGTATTTGAAGGGGAAATTTTCTATATATGTGTATTTGAATAGGCGTGTTTTCGTAAGGTACCCTGCATCTTATCTAGAGTTACTCTATTTGTTTTGGTTTTGGTTTTTTACCTTATACGGTCTCCATTTAGGTCTAATACGCCCTGTGAGAGATGGGCCTTCACTGCTGGTAGTGGACAAGAATCTTGAAGAGCACACAGGTTATCATAGTGGGTTTCAAAGTCGAAGGCACCACGCTGGCGTACCTGGACACTCTCAATCATCTTTTTTGTCTGTAAAACAATAAGACTTCAGGAAATGCTGATAAAAAATTCTGAAAACCAAGAGCTCTTTCACAGCTACAGATAAGAGGGGTATCCGCATAATATTTTTCTTATTTCTCGACCATTACATGTGTTGTGGGTACTCATTAGAAGCGCCTCGGTGAGGCGCTTCTAATGAGTACCCACAACACATGTAATGGGTACCCACAACATATGTTTTTATTGAGAAATAAGAAAGATATCAGCATTTTTTCAGATGAAAAACGCCCCTTATCTGTTGCTATGCTCTTTTTAAGAGGGTGTGTAGCTGTTAAATATTTTTTTTCTTATTTCTCAATGAAAATATGTTATTGGTACTCATTAGAAGCACCTCAATAAGGAGATTCTACTGAGTACCAACAACATATTTCCAAAGAGAAATAAGAATAAATACTCATTTTTGTTGAAAAAAAAATATATCCTCATTTACTGCTCTATTCAGCACTTTCTTCTTTTTTATCATTACTGCAGTCGGTCATATTCAAACATTATCTGCAGGGAGCCTACTGCTGCCATACAATAAATGGAGCACGTTCGGACCTAGAAAATTTCTGACCCAAAGCAGAGATAAAAACCTCTAGCACCAGAGATGGTAACTGGGCAACTTGACCGATAACACAATCGGTCCAAACAAGCTCTGCCCATATATATCAATTTTCCCACTTGAAGTGCGTAAATCACTGTATTTTATCTAATTACCACATGCGCTTAGGTTTTTCAAAAATAATGGGAAAAACTTGTGGTAAAACATGTATCTACATACTAATATTACACTTTAAAACAAGAGGCCCACAGACCATGGCTTGCTTATCTGAGTGAAATAGCTACTGCAACATTTTTCCAATCCTGTCATTGCACCTAATGAAAAGATCATTACATGTATTTTTAGCAGCTCTTGGCTTGAAAGAAGAAGAATAAGTTTTTTAGCATTATTTTTTTACCATATATGGGCATGACAGTCAATAATAATAATAATAATAATTGACTTTATTTATAGAGGGTAACACATTTAGTAATCTAGTACTAATCTTCAATGTGGCCCTCTTTTTTGCTGGGTAGAAACCAGTACTGATGCTTTACCACTGCACCACAGCGCTCCACAGCTGGAGTGTGACCATTTGAACAAACTCTCATCCCATTTCTACAGTTCGACTGACATGAAATTTGGTGAAAATTGGCCAAGTGGTTTCAGACGAGAAGTTGTTCAACAATATAATGATTTTATACATGTATACAGCTAATGGGCAGGGGAAGATAACCCTTGCAGAATAAAATCTAGATTGTACCATAACCCTTGTCCTGCTGAACCCAGATATACCCTGCCTTTGCAAACAGTGTAGATCCAGATCAGTTGGCTTCTGAAGAAGCCAACTGATCTGGATCTGCACTGTTTGCCATTAAGTATGTGAACTTATAGCAACAAACTAGATTAAGCAATCTGATTGGCTGTCAGTTAGAAGTGGGTGTGGCATCTTAATTTATTCAGCAGGACAAGGGTTAATGCTCTTGCTAAGTTTCTCTATCATATATTATAAGTTTAAGTATCTTCAGCCATTCTTGTTTTTGTGTGTGTGTTCATTGCTTTCTAGGGCCATTCTTTTTATAATCTGAACACAGGGACTTGCCAATCTCTCATCTTCATTGAATAAACAAAGAAATGATGGGAGAAGAGGTATTTCAATTATACATTGCCGTTCCCACCTGTGCCACATGTCATGTCTCTTTGCAAGACCAGACAAGAGACAAGGTGAACAGGGCCTTCTTTCCCTGCTGGTGTTACAGTTAGTGTTAGTATGATATTTCGGGTATAAAATATGAATCACATTTCAGTTGATGGCTTTTGTTAGTATTTCAGTGAAAAAAATCTGATGTCCTGAATTTATTTACTTAAATTTATTTGAAAGGAACTTTGTTTTTACGTGGAAATAAATGAAAGTGACATGCATGAACATGGAAGTTCTGCTTGCTGTAAATGAAATATTTGTGTTATTTTAAGTCTCTAGCTCTAAGCAGTATTTTGACTTTAAATACTACTTTACTGAAGCATTAAATTAAATTTTTACACCTTCAAAGAAGACAATTTCTTTTTTTTTTATGTAGTTGTTTTTAATTGATATCTCTAATATCCCAGGACCTCTACTCTGATATGCAGCGTATTGATTTAAAGCTTGCCCCCTCAATTGTAATCTCACTGAGATAACGACGATTTGAGACTACCTGGACAGTTTGGCACATGCGCACAACAATGTGAAAGTGGTCTATTGAACCACTCATTTGCCAAATCCAGTTTCTTTTAATTTTGCACATTCAGGTGGTGGAGTGTTACTCAGTTTCTTTGGGTAGTAGAAACACTTGTGCAAAATGATGTCAAAATGACAGAACTGAAAGTACGAAAATCATGAATTTCACCAGAAGTTTCTTGTCACTAAATATTACATCAGCTGTTAAATTGTTTCTGATTTCATCATTTTCATGCCAAGTTTTCGGTAAATCAGAGACCAGGATCTAAAAATAGGTACCATGTGCTTGCAATTTCCAGAAAACTGTTCAAGTACAAAAACTTGAATTTCATTGGAAGTTTTTCGTTGCTAAATATTACATCTGCTGTTACCTTGTTTCCAATTTTCATGCCAAGTATTTAGTAAGTTGGAGACCAGGGTCTAAATTAGGTACCATGTGCTTGCAATTTCCAGAAAACTGTTCAAGTCCACATATGCAGAAGGGAAATAACTTTAACCATATTTACCAGAGACTGATCAATAACTAGCAAACAAACATGATGTGCAGTTTAACTTGGACAAAGGCAAAAGGAAAATTGGGACTGTTACTAAGATTTTTTGGAATTTTTAGCGTGAAATTGGGAAAATACAGAATTTTTGGCCTAGGATTTAGATTTTGTAACTGTTCTGTTTGAAGAACAGGCCTTTATTTGACTGATACTAATGGGCTTTTTTTGTTTTGTTTTACTTTTCTTTTTTAATTATTTATTTGACTGATTTGTGTACTTTATTTTTAATTTAAAAAAGCTGTTCATTCACTATATCTACTCTTAGTATTCAGATACAACTAACAGACCCAAGCAACCAATGCAGACCCTGATCAGATGCCAAAAAATACTGAGTGATAAAAAAAAAAAAAATACTGATAAAAGTTTACACAATTTGCCACTCATTCAGCAGCTTTAGACATAAAATGGACATTTCCCAGCGTTTGGGAAAGTATCTAAGGTGTATATTAAAACATCATTATGAAAACATGCCTATTCAAATATATTGAGAATGTTACCACAAAAAAAATGAAAACTTTCCGATGAAAAATTCTGGTAGTTCTCATATTTCTGCTCAAAACCTCGGACCCATCAATACCCGGACTGGTAACTATAGTGCTAAATACCTATTTTATCGATATGATGATGTCGTGGCTATGATTTTACCGGTTACCGGGTTTCGTCTGGAGTGTGCGAAAATCAATCGAGTAGAAAGTGATAATTATCCGCAATAAACTGTGAACAAAACATCACTTATCATTCAAATTAAATACTATGTAATTATTTTGTTTTTTAATCATATTTGTTGAATATTGATCACACATGTTACAAATTTCGATGAAGTTTCCAAACACTGATTTGTGAATGAAGCTATTCGTCGAAGAAAAAATAGCGACCATTGTTGAATAGTACTAGCATTAGCAGAGCCTTTTAATGCTTTTTCTCGCTAAAATCAACAATAAACCCAACTTATTCAGAATAAACTAACTTTGTTTTATTGCTTTATCAGCATATTATTTTCATAACCGTAATAGAAATTTGAAAAGTCGACTGTGAAAATGTCGATTCTTTCGAATTTGACCCACATTTTCGAAAACGAGTATGTGCAAAATTCGGCGATTATCTATGTTAAAAGGAATCAGTTGAACAAAATGTTATTAACATATAACGGACCCAAGATTGCATTATTGCTTTATAATAATTTTAACTGGCTTAACTAAAAATAAATGTGTTTAATACTAGTTTAATATGGGTGGAGTTTTGCAAAATATAGATTCCGAAGTGACGTAAGCATCACCAGCACCCGCGACATGATAATTAACGGAAACGGACAGTAACAAGTCCGGGTATTGATGGGTCCGAGTCAAAACATAGATTGTGGGTACTCGTTAGAACCACAATCTATGTTTTTGAGCAAAAATAAGAAAATTAATGTATACCCCTGTAAACCCCAGTTTTACAGTATAAAAGTCGGGTTTAAAAGGGTCAAAACTATAGACCTTTTTAAGCACTACGTCACACAATAAACATCATTTGAAACCTCTCGGTCTTAAATGCAGAGTACGTTCTAGCCTCATCCCTACTGGATGGCAGAAAATTAGTGTTTACGTTTATTGGACAATGTAATTGCCGATATTTTTTTCAAAAAAATAAAGCAGTTTTATTCATCAAAAGTTTTTCAGAAGAGATTCTCATTGAGTTATCATTTAAATGTCATAAACACAAATATTGACAATATACTTGCTAAAACTTGGCATAAAAATGGACACCATAAAGCAATATTACGGTTACGCGGGCGCCTGCTAATATCAGATAAATATCATTGAAACATTTGTATTTGTCTTAGAAAACGCAGTCAGATTGCTTTTAAAGCTTTATTTTAAAACATTAGATAAAATTTACGATTAAATATTAACCAAAAGGAATTTTATTATCCAAGTAAAATTTGTCTTGTATCAATAGTATCTATGGAACCGAAAATGTTTTTGCCATCCACTATTTTTGGTCACATGGCATAGTATCGTAATCACGTGCGTGTAGCCCGGATGAAAACAATAACATTTAAAAGGTCTATATAGGTGTGTTTTCATGATGAGTATATGCAGTACAGTAGAGTTTTTCTACGTATGCTTTGGTCACGCTAGTAAAAAATAATCCTAGTTTGTATATGGATAATGATATAGTGTTATTTAATCTGTATCTCACAAAATATTGAGTAATTTAGTGGTCCTCTTACACTCTATCAGCTGTCAATGATAAAATCAGAGAGAGCCGGATGAATTTCATGCTACAGCTCGTCGCAAAAAGTTTAAAAGTGAATTGCATGATTATGACGAGAAGAATTGACATATGCATATTCAAAAGAAGTAATTATTCTAAATTTGTTTGCCTTTTCATTCACCACTTTTATTTACGATAACAGGATTCTAACAAATCTTTGAAAATGTTTTATGTTTATGCCTAGCAAACTTCTTTGAAATGACAGGAAATGGCGCTTCGTACTGGTTCCGAGCTTTTAAGAGTTTGGCTATATTGTTTCGTCACTAGAACTAGAACCAGCTTTATGCATGCGGGGTTATTTTGGGTGCAGCTAAAGTGCGAAAGGAATCCGGGACGTTTCGGCCCTGAGTCGTTTCGGCCGGGTCGTTTCGGCCTGGGTCGTTTCGGCCTAAATTTGGACGTGGGTCGTTTCGGCCTATTTTGGTGGGTCGTTTCGGCCCTGGGTCGTTTCGGACCCTGAGTCGTTTCGGCCAGTTTTCATTATGTGGCATTATTTTTCAGCAAATTACCAAAGTATTAAATATAAATTAATATTGGAATATTATTTCAGCGCCCTGTCACGTTAGCCATGGTTATGATAGCCCAAATAACGACTTTTAAAAGTTCTATTCATAGCCATGTTTCCAGTTAGCACCAACGAGGAGGTGTGACTAGGACTTGAAAATTGCCTGTAAACAACCCTACTATAATATGAGGTTGTTTAGCAGACAACAACCATTCGCTAACCATATTTTTTTATTTTTTTTTTTTTTTTTTTAGAGAGAATTTTTTCATCATATAGTCTTCCTTTGTTGTTTTTTTTCTCTCTCTCTCTTCATTTTTTTTTCTCTTTTCGTTTTTTTTTTTTTTTTTTTTTTTGTTTTTCATTTTTTTTTCTTTTCATTTTTTTTCTAGATCTATTTTGTTTTTTTTTTCTCTATTTTTTTTTTATTATTATTATTTTTTCAATCTTTTTTTAATGCACAATTTTCACAATTTCAGTGTTCTTCTTTCGGTCCATACAGGTTGCTAACTGCCTTGAGAAAGTGGGATGTTGAGATCTCTGATGTCAGGTATCTATCCCATGCATCCTGCAGGCGAGCCTCTAGTGTCGTCACCACCATGGAATGGTCTCGCTGTAGGTCTGCTGCCGTAACATTCATCTTTACCAGCTCTGCCTCTCTTCTCAGCAGTGGAAGAAGTCTGTATATTCCAAGCCCCGACATCCCGGCCTTGTGGTTCAGACGATGATGCCATCCTAAAAATAGAAGATACAAAAAATGTTATAGAAAATGAGAAAGAAAATCAATATGCTTTACTTTTACAAATTTACTGCATTAGTTTCTTATTTAAACATCGTTGGGTCTAACTGTCCACCACTATATTCAATATAGATCTACATGCATTGAAAAATTCACTACACGAAAAAGATTTTTTTTTCAGATAAAACTCATATCTCGAGGTGCTTCTAACGAATTGTATACCCGCAATCTTTGTTTTAAGCAGGAAGTAATAATGAAGAAAAACTAATTACCCTCTACATCATTATTAGTCCTGATTGTATGTCGAAACACAGACCATTCACTAATAGAGAATACTGGGTTCCTTAACCATTGACGTTCTATGTAGTCTACCAGCGAAACCAGTTGTGGCAGCCTCTCAGCGCGCGGTCTCAAGTTCTCGAAGGTCTCTTGAATATGGGCAGCAGGTAGAAACGGCAGAGCCATCAGCTGTCTTATGTACTTATGCACGGCCTCGTTCTCTCTGTAGCTCACTACCAGACCATAGTGCTGAACATTCCGCCACACCGCTTGTACCCAATGGAATACACATCCTTTGAGTCTTGCATCTGGGAATACCTCTCTCACCGCCTGCCAGGCTCCTGAAAACATAATGTATCCTGAATGAGTATAAGATTTTATATTTCATATATCAAGCTTACGTTATGGATAAATAGCATTTTTAAATTCTATATTCCATGAGGAAAACAGATCTATGTGAAATTATAACATCCAACATGCTGTCTGAAATGACAGAAAATAGTTAAAGTTTGGACCTATCTTTCTAACGAGTACCCACAATTTATGTTTACTATAAAAATGGGGTCTAAGGAGATGGATTAAATGATCGTTGAAAAAAATAAATTACCTTTCTCAAAATCTAAGACAAAAGCTTCAACCACAGGGTCAGTAAGCTTCTCCTTGAGACAGCGCAACACAGCAATGTAGTCTTCTTTGGTTTTTCTAGACATCAGAGCGAAAGCCAAAGGGAACTGTTTACGCGCACCTTCACGTTGCACAAAACCATGTATTGACATCAGCTGCCCACTGGACTTGAAAGGGTGTTGAACAACCTGAAAATAAAACATGTATCGTGTTAACAAGGTCCGAACCACAACCTATAAATAAAAAATAACGGATAACATGTCTGACGGTTCTAACGAACACCCACAACCCAAATTTTAATTCAATTAATATTAGCTGAAATGCGTGTTGGACGGCTGTAACGATCGCCTACAACATGGTTTTACGTCCCCGTCAACACTTGGTATTTTGTTTTTTTTCGACGTATAGAAGAAATTACATGTTAGAAACAAAGTATTCTTTATTACATAGCAGTCTCCTAACAATTGATTCTGCCTTGTACATTTAATTCAGTGTATACAAGTATGAAAGCGTTACATTAAAAGTACCGTCCATGAACCATCTTTTTGTTTCGTTTAGAAGTCGAAGTTGGAACGGTGTTGCCAAAATCAGATGACGTTCTCCCCTCACTCTGACGTCACCCACCAAGAAGTCTTCACATTGGAGAAACTCTGTATCCAGCTGAAAATCAAAACAATCCTCATTCAAATAACATAGCCTTAATTATCATTATTATTAAGTCGTGTCAATTGGTATACAAAGACATACAAGCGCATTATAAACTTTTAAAACTTGTAGTAATTTATTAATTTTCTCAAGAAATGACCCGTCGTATCAGTGTTTTTGGTGCATTGTCACGGCCTTATTGTTGCGATATGAAGAAGTAAGTTATATTCTTAAGAACTTCTATATTAATAATATGCTTACCTCAAAGTCGAGATTGTCTGGTTCTGTTGGTCGCATCTTTGCCCTGTAGCGGTTCGCTGCCCTCTTCAAAAGCGCCTCTTTTGGTTTCAGGAACTGGTTGGCATCACTGATGTTTTCCAGGATAGCATCTTCGATGATGTTCATTGCAGGTCGGTATATTTGTTGACGTGACACTTCCTTCACCTGAAAATGATAATTAACATACTAATATTTATTGTGTAGAACAACGCATAACCACTTAGAAGTGTGCAAACGGAAGATTTGTAAATGCGTACCCGTACTATGAATCAAGTATTTCTGTTAATTATTATTTTAAACATAATTATGTTGTGGGTACTCATCAGAAACTCAATGATGCGGTTCTAGCGAGTATCAACAACATATATTTGAAATATAAAGTACTTTATCACCTTAAAAGATTATAAAGGCAGAATATAATAATAATAATAATAATAATAATAATAATAATAATATAGTAGTAGTAGTATAATGTAAGTGCGACGTCGGTTTGACGTTTTTTTCTAACGTATGTTGTGGGTACTCATTAGAAACTCGACGTGTGCCTGTTGGTGTATAGTAGTAGTAGTAGTAGTTGTAGTAGTAGTAGTAGTAGCATGGTCTTTGCGTCAGTAAATGTTTGACATGTACTTATATATAAAACTTACCTCGATGGCTTCAGATTCCCTTGGTGGAATGTTCATAACACATGGCTGGCACACAAATCGAAGTGGCTCTTCACCTCTCCTAGCAGCAAAGTACTGCGCCTGCGTAATGCCTGAAATAAAACATATATTAACCCTTAAACCCTGAACACGAAAGTCCTACCTTTAAAAACAATGTAGACCCAGATCAGATAGCTTCTGATCAGGACCCACATTGTTTACCATGCAGTTTGTATTTTGAAATGATTTTATTCATGGATAATATTTATAAACACCTTTAAGATCTAAAAAACATTTCTTCTTCTAAGCCTGCCGTTATGAAAACACGCCTATACAAATAACAAAATTCCAAAATTACCGAAATAATGTTGACGGTAACGTAAAACATAATTCTAATTCATAATTAATAAAAACATTAAACTAAACTAAATAAATAAATAAATAAATAAATAAATAAATTAGTACAAAATAAATAAATAAAAGATACCTGTCCCACAAAGGCGATGCTGCAACCGGTCAGACACAAAATTAATAAAATAAATAAATAAATAAATAAATAAATAAATAAATAAATAAATAAATATACCTGTCCCACAGAGGCGATGCTGCCACCGGTCACACACGTCACACGTAACGGCATGGCGACGGCCATTAACTTCCTTGTCACATGAAATGCACAATTCAGACATTTTGAAATTTACTTCGACAATCGTTATAAGCGATTTCAAAGATAAGTGATGGAGTGATGTCTCGGAGCACCTTATATACATTGGTTGCCGACATTCAAAGACTTCGTTGAAACAAAAGCATATCAATTATAAAATATTTGGAATCGTTACCTTAACAGAACCGTAATTCGCCGACGAACTTAAACGGCTTAACTCATCGCCTTAATTAAATTAAAGACGCACGCATTAACGTGTGTTTTCACACCTTTTACAGTTGATCACTAATTGACAAAAATTAATAATGGGATTAGCTAGATAGGTGATTGATTAGGGGTTTTATCGTGTGATGATATATTTTTTTGGAAAAGCCAACAACTTTAAAGTGTGTAAATAAAAAAAAAATAAAAAAATAAATAAATGTGGTGTCATGATTCTCCTTTAAGACTTCACGCAACGCTTGCGCAGGATTGTCTGAGTCTTCCATGGTCCACTTGTCGTTACGAAAATCTTGACCCCATAAACTCCAAATGTTATATATAGTAAAACTGGGTTTAATGTGAGTTCTCGTGCACAAAAAAACATAGATTGTTGGTACTCGAACTGCGAGTCCCCGCAATCTAAGTTTTGAGCAGAAACATGAACAAGAAAATCAGACTGTTTTATGGAAATACGTTTTTAGCAGTAATACCTTCAGTATATTTGTATAGGCGTGTTTTATGAATGCGCACTTAGTCCCACACATGCCAGTGCGCATCCATTCTAAGTTTTGTCTTGGTATCCGGGGCTGTTGCCGCAGAAGGGTTGAGCAGTCCGAAAATACTGATCATACGGCATTGACGTGCAGGCTGATCAGTATTCACAAAAACAGTCAATGACAGTCGTATTTTCCGTAAGACATGCAGACATGCTCCATTATAAGTTTTTGTGCAGCAGAACTCACTGATCTTCTGTGAAAGACATAATAAACTGTAAACCAGGTTATAGCAAACTATCTATCTATCTATCTATCTATCTATCTATCTATCTATCTAATCTTCTTATATTGAGGCGGTCATACTTGGTCATTACCTCAGTTAGGTTATGCGCTAAATTTAGCTTTTAGCACAAAAAAAGCAGATATGGAACATGCATATTCAATTATGTAAAGTTAGAAAAAAAAATGGGGCCGAAAAAAAAATTTGGGCCGAAAAAAAAAAATGGGCCGAAACGACCCACCAATTTGGCCGAAACGACCCAACTCCAAAATTGGGCCGAAACGACCCAGGCCGAAACGACCCGGCCGAAACGACTCAGGACCGAAACGACCCAGGGTCCGAAACGGTTTAGGGCCGAAACGTCCCGCGACCGTGCGAAAGATGCAAGATACAAACTTGCTCTGTATTAGCTTACAGGTATTTTCGGCCTATTTTCCAACAAACATATTTAGAAAGAGTGAAAACACAACAAGTATAAAACAACAATTGTAAAACAGCTTTGAATAAGAGGATTCATACTACTAGGTGTAATTAAGCTGAGATGAAATAAAATAATATGAACTTAGGCATAGACATGGCCATTTAAAATTGAAACTGTTTCAACAC